>OZ010591.1:72879947-72909947 GCA_963932145.1 Acanthosepion lycidas | reverse complement strand
GTAAATAATGAACACAAATATTCTAAAAAAGACAACCTAATAACACACACATTTTACATAGATAAATTTATTCGTGCTATGCGAGTTGTACTTTTGATTGTAATATTTTGTATTTATTTAAGGCATGGGATACCAGGAATCCCTTCAATGAATCAATCGGTACCTTTTCCAATCAGTGCGAGGGCTTCAACTGTACCTAGAATTATTGATGTCCTCATGTGCAATTTATGTTGTTACGGCTTTTCTACTCGTTGTGTAAGATTATTGAGCATCCATAAATATGGTGATCAATAATTTAACCATAATGGTCACAGAACCTATATTTAGTGTTCGTACTATATTATGCAGGCACGGTGGAGTAATGGATAGCGGCTCGGATTGAAGAATCGGAGAACCGATTTCGTATTCCAGTCAGATCCATTAAATTCACTTTGGAAAAGGTATGAACCCTTTTCTTCGCCCAGCTACGGGTAAATATCAAGACAGCTTGGGTTCTATAGCCTTGGACGGCAACCGGCCTACAAGAAGGAAAAACTCTGAATTCAAAACCGTCCTGGAGAGAGTTGCGCTACGTCAGGCTATCTTGCTCAAGAAACACCACTTCTACTCTGGCCGCAGTACGCATGGTATCCCTACGGGTCACGAAAAAAAAATTAAGCAAGGTATTATCTTCATTTATTATCATATCTGAATTCCGTAGGTTTTTACTTGCAAACCGACTTTAAAATTTAACTATTTCATGAATAAATCCAAATAAAGTTCTCAACTTTTACATTACTATATATATATATATATATATATATATATATATATATATTCGTAAATACGCTTTTAAGTAGGCGCACATGGGGGTCGTCAGTGATGTTTTGACTTGGTTCATCAGGGAGTTTCGGGTCTTTCAACATCATACTCCCCATCACCAAGTCGACCCAATCAGGAGAGATCAACCCCTGATACCCCCTTTTGATTGAACACTAACAGCTACTCTGGCCTTTTTAAAGAATAAGAGGAAGAAAGACCACGTGTTCCGCACATCCACTGGATGTTAGTAACAACCAATCTGCTGCGCGGACTAAGTTTTAAATGGCCCTCGGTTGGGACTGGTTTCTTTTCTTATTTCGGTGGATTGCAGTTTCGATGGATAACTGAGGAGGTAATCTTAATATTCCTAAATCTTACCCTATTTCCTTGAGTATTTATATATATATATATATATATATATATATATATATATATTCAAACCAGAATTCTAATGATGCATCATCACAAGCAAAATATGTAGGTTTTGTTATTGTATTCGATAAGTAAAAACTTTAAAAGATTACGAAAAGGTCGTTTCATTGAATATTTGATAGATCATTTGTTAGATCATAGTAAATAAAAAGTGGATAAAAGTGTATGGGACACAATAATACTGTTGAACACAAATCATAAGACAAAATATTTTAAATGTGCATTGTTTATTGAAAACCACACTTAAAATACTGCACATTATAACATATTTTTCATCATAATGTGGCTAAACTGCTCAGTATAATTTCTCTTTAACGTAAATGATTGTCTTATTTGATAGCATTGATTTATTAATAATATGGTTTTACCATGCATCTTTTCTCTATAAAGTTTGTAAAGCTTCAGAAAAATATAAATTTTAGAAGGCTTACCCTAAAGTTAACCTTCAAACTCTTTTCCTCAAAAAACAGTAATGATTTGGAAAAAATATTTTGCCTTTCTTTTTATCATGTAAAGAACTAACTTACAAATTGAATGTAATACGACGGTTCTATAATCAACCTATCCTAACTTAATTTTATAGGTGTGGAACACTCAGATATCAGTTCAGATTTGGTACATTAGTCGGCGTATTTCAAATGGGAATCGACGCAATTAAAACCAGGATGAATCGTCATGATTCTCTTAGAATTTGAGATGGGATTGACTTATGTTGTTGGATAAAGAAACCAGGTTTTCTCTATTTTTTTTTCTTTTTCTGGGGAGGGTACAAAGTTCGGACACTCTAATGTGATCTTGAGTACTACTGCCAAAGAGCATTCACAAGAATGGGGTCTGTTGGTTATCGTTGAGTGACAGGTTCTTTTTCAATATTCGTCAGGCACCCGCAGGAACAGGGATAAAACGACGGGGAAACATTCGCTATTGAACCACCTAGCTGCCAATACTAATTTCGGATGCAGTTTATAAAGTTTTTCTATTTAAATATGTTTTAAAGGAAAATCGTTTTCTTACGGCCAGTGACTATTATCGCTCTGTCCATTATTGACGGATATTTCCTTCCTAACGTTTTGTTCGAAGTAGAGTGGACTGTCAACATTATGACATTACTTTCTCTTCGACTTGCATGTTACTATCCATATTAGTTGTTGCTGCTGTTCAAAGTTCTCAAATGTTGTAATTGAATTATTTTCACTATTTTATCTACCGTCAAATAGGTTGTATATAATTGCTCATTGAGGGTGAAGCTGGCAGTATTATCGACGATATCATCTTATTTAGGAGGCAATGGATTGAAGCTCGGATTAAGTAATCGGAGAGCCGTGTGCGAATTCCTGTTGAGTTCATAAAATTCACTTACGTGTTGATACCCTTGAAAAAATTATAAACGCAACCTTTCCACCTTCTCTCTCTGTTTCTCTCTCTCTCTCTCAAACTCTCTCTCTCTCTCTATCTCTCTCTCTCTCTCTCTCTCTCTCCATACCACCATCAACTATGGGTAAATAGCAAAACAGACTGGGTTCTATAGCCCTTGGTGGCAACGGGTGTAGGAGAAGGAAACTCTCTATTTAAAAACTCCAATTATTGGGAGAGTATGAAATCATGGTTAGCAACCAGACGAGAAGGACAACTCCGAATTCAAATCCGAAGGCAGGTCCCTAAGTCAGTCCGATTTCATGTTCAAATTAATTCTGGCAACGCCAGTGCTAAGCTGTATTGACCTTTACATTTCCTTTGGACAAAATAGGTTGCGAGGAGAGGGAAGACTTGCTATATGGGCAACTGCCGATCTCTCATAGAAGTAAACATGCCCAGGCCTACGCCTTGAAGAAGGTATAACTTATCTAACACCGATCCATGTTCTCTTTCATAACATCTTGATTAAATTAGTAGTTGTTATTCTTATGTTTTTCTTTGTCTTCATTCTTTTTCATCGTAGTTACCGACACAGAAAGTGAGCTTATTAATTTAATTTACTAAACTGTTTTATACAAGTGGAAATCGAGTAACCGGTAAATAGCTGGAGCCGAGAAAATATACAAAGTCAACTAAATTAAAAAAATTAAAATTAAAAACCATTAAGTAATAATATGCTTATATATCACGATATTCTGTTGCTGTATCACGAAGAATTTTCTTTTATTGGCGTTACCATGAATACGCAATATCTCATTGATAAATTGTGGAGAAAATTTTATATACCCGGTAATTTTATGTAGTTGCATTGTATTTTATGTTGTAATCGTCAGTCATTTTCGAATTGGATTGCTCGTTATTGCCAACCACCTATTAGAGGTGCTAAGAGAAACTGGCAAACGCTTCCGAATGTGTGTAAAATCGAAATTCTTAGACTACTAGATCTAATACCGCATGCAAGTAAGACATCAAAAGCCGAAGCAACTATTTACTATTATTATTATTATTATTATTATTATTATTATTATTATTATTATTATTTTATTATTTCTGGCGTTTACGCATTTCTTTCCGGGTCCCGCCGAGGGACCTAAGGTTAGAAATGGCATCATGACACTTTCCACTGACAAAAAAAAAAAAAAAAAAATTACATAGATAAAGCCCTTCGTAAAGTGTGTGCTGTACTTGTCAGAACAATTTTTTGTATCTCCTTGAGGCATGGACTTCCAGGAATCCCTTCAATTAGTCTACTGCAATCTTTTCCAACCAGTCCTAGGGCTCAAACTACAACAGGGATTCTTGATGTTCCCATATGCCACATTTTCGAGATTTCTATTTCAAGGTCCTTGTATTTTGACAGCTTTTTGAATATCTTCAAAGATACATTGCAGTCAGCAGGGACTGCCATATCAATAAGGAGGCACCTTTTTTTGTTTGTGGTCTTTGATAACAATATCTGGGCGGTTGGCTTTGATTGGTCTGTCAGTGTGTATTGTGTAATCCCATAGAATTGTAACAGGTCCTATCTCCGTACCCGGATCTGGGTGGTGTTCATACCAGTTTCTTTCAGTTTCCTTCCCGTAGAAGTTGCAGATTTTCCAGTGCAGATATTGGCCCACTCTGTCATATTATTATTAGTAGTAGTTGTAGTAGTAGTAGTATTAATAGTATTTATTTATTTATTTATTTATTTATTTCGTTTGATTTCTGATGTTTACACATTTCTTTCCGGGTCCCGCCCAGAGACCTAAGTTTAGAAATGGCATCATGAAATTTTCCACTGACTAATTTAAAACACACACACGCGCACGAGCGCATATTTTACAGAGATAAAGCTCTTCGGACGGTGTGGGCTGTACTTGTGAGAACATTTTTTTGTATTTCTTTAAGGAATTCTTCTAGGAATTCTTTTTGTATTTCTTCCAGGAATTCATTCAATTGGTCTACTAAAATATTTTCCAAACAATCCCAAGGCTCTAACTACAACAGGGATTTTTGATGGTCCCATGTGCCACATTTATTATTATTATTATTATTATTATTTTCGATATAAGTAGCAGTAGTAGAATAAAGACCATCCGTACCCAGCGTACTACTTCTAATACCATCACTGTCATATTCAAATATTTCTGTAGATTAATTTATATATTTTTTCAGTTATTTTTTCTCTTGCGCTTCTGTGTCTTTGGGTATGAATTCCTAGGACTTACGTTGTTTCCTATTTTCATCAACGATCTTCCCAATCTCAACAATTCCCAACAATTTTTGCTGGTGACATAATTATTTACTCCTGTTCCCTACTATGTCCGGTAGGCCCGACAAAGGGAAACTAGTGGCTGGGCATTAAGTCATTTTTCTCTACCAATGTTGCAACCTAGAATGAGGAATAACCAAAACAGAGTTTAGAAATTAAATGGTAATCTTTATAACATCAACAATATACAATACTCGCCAGCGGCGTGAAGTAGGTAAACCACTAGTAGTGGTGGACAACTTAGACAGAATATTACGGTATTTACCTGCCTCTCCACGGGGTATCTGAGCCGGTGGCCTCAGGCAAAAATTGTCTGTAGACCCCGCATACGCGGGATCGGGTATCTGTCTACCTCCTCGGACGAGACTCTACCCTTCAGCATAGCCTCGTCCGGTTTCCTCACTGACCAAAGGCAGAGAGTTTGACACGCGCTTCCCGCGCTAACAGCTCACGATGCCAGTTTAGGCTGCATATTACGATATTTACCTGCCACTCCACGAGGTTGGATGCGGCACAAGGCCAAATTTAAATTGGGGCTCTGCGAGTCCGTGGGCTCGGGCAAAAATTGCCCGTAGACCCTACATACCCGGGATCGGGATCGGAGCATTCGATAATGATCTCACATCAGTTGTTAACTGAGGCAAGGAATGAACTGTAAATTCTAAGCCCCCCCCCAAAAAAAAAAACAAACTGCTATCATTTAATCATCATAGAGAAACTTTTCTAAACACTATCAGCATTTGCGCCTTCTTTGGGCTCACGTTTTCTTCTGACATAAGAAAATAATAATATCGAACTGAATTTCTTGTTGCTAGTAAGGTCTGTTCATTATTTTTCTCGTCAGGATCCATCTTCCATATTTTTAAATCTACTATTCGTCCGTGCACTGAATATTGCTGACATATATGGTCTTCTCTTCCTGTTATATATCTCTTAATTCTCGACAAAATCCAAAGAATGGTCTGTAAAGCTAATCGATCCTGACATCGCATCTCGAATCGAGTCAAGTTCCAACCTACGTGCCCTGGACATACACACACGCAAACCCACACACAGACCTACACACACACACACACACACACTCACTCATTCTCTCTCTCTCTCTCCTCTCTCTCTCCTCTCTCTCTCTCTCTATCGCTCTCTCTCTTTTTCTAATGACGATTGTTCTAATGAGATTTCACTAGTGGTACCTTGACCGCAGGAATTTGGGCGTATTTCTAGATTGGGTTACTACGTCTCACCGTTCTGCTATTGAGATATCTAGTTACAACCTTAAGTTCTATTCGAATAGTACCTTTTCATGAACCTCTCGCCTGTTCACCTGTCCTCCACAATCTGCAAAGGGTTAAACGCTAATCCTCAACTTCTGTTTTCCTGGACACTGTCCTCTTACTGTTCTTTCCCATCTCTAAAATCATCTCATTCGCTTTCACACCCCAGTAACCCCCTTGCGTCTTAGCGGCATTATCGCCTTGCTTGAGGTGAAATGATTAATGAAATTTAATGTCTAAATGGTCATATACAACGTTCATATATCATGGGTCTTCAGCATAAACCCTCTGTGTTGCTGCTTTTACATATTCATTACCATTATAAGTTGAGATTCCAACGATCATTTATACAATTAAGGATTTCATACATCAGGTCTTATTTACCTTGGCCTTAATATAATTTACTCTAATTCACTTTTTCGGGAATATTATCTTAGTTTCTTTTCCCCAATTTAACTGTCTTTTTGCAAAGTTGCCATAGACATTTCGTCTACGCTTCGTTTTTTATGTCTCTTGAAATCTCTATAGATTACATTTTCTTTTTCTCTTGAGTTTTCTGATCGTTTCTCGTTTCAATTTTGCTGCTGTCACGACCAATTTGTCATTACTTTTCTTTGTGTACTCTCCAATAGCTGATTCGACACAATTTCCATATAATGACGGCTACAGTACTTGCAACTTTTCTTTTCCCGCATCATGTTTGCATATCAACGGTCTCAGTTGGAAATTGAAATAAGCACGCCAAATCGGTCCTCACCAAATATTTCTTTTAGGTCCCGTGATCCTTTAGAGCATAGTTATAATAGCTCTGTACGACTTCCTGAATTCATTATCCCTAATTAAAGTTGCTATCAACATTCCATCCATTCACACAAACAGATTTAGGGGTTATTTGATTTTTTGCATGAAACCTCTTGCTTTAATTATTTCCTGAAAGTATTTAATTCGCCGACCCCTACTTTCATTGTGGTTCCCAGATATTTTATCTGTTTGTTTCTGAGTTGGAAATAGCATCTTATAAAAATATTGGAGTCAACAGTCAAATATCCAAAATGCAACGCACACACACACACACAGATACATACATGCATGCATACATACATACATATATATATATATATATATATATATATATATATATATATATATATATATATATATATATATATATATATATATATATATATCCAATTATAAACTGGGAAAAATTACCTTAAAAAATATTAGGTTCAATAGTCGATAAAAATGTTACCTACACACACAAACAGACACACATGTGTGTGTGTGTGTGTATATATATATATATATATATATATATATATATATATATATATATGTATATATATAGGTATATATATATATATATATATATATATATATATATATATGTATATATATAGGTATATATATATATATATATATATGTATATATATAGGTATATATATATATATATGTATATATATAGGTATATATATATATATATATATATATATATGTATATATATAGGTATATATATATATATATATATATATATATATATATAGGTATATATATAGGTATATATATATATATATATATATATATATATATAGGTATATATATATGTATATATATATATATATATATATAGGTATATATATATATATATATTGGTATATATATATATATAGGTATATATATATATATATATATATATATATATATATAGGTATATATATATATATATATATATATAGGTATATATATATATATATATATATATATATAGGTATATATATATGTATGTATATATATATATATATATATATATGTGTGTGTGTATATATATGTGAAAAAAAATGTGGTATATTTATGGGATAAAGTGCTCCATATAATAGATAGAGCGTTTGTAAATATAAAATTGAACATAATTCAACACTTAGAAGTGACATGCTAGATGCAATCGTCAGGCGCCACACACACATATATATATATCCATTTGTAACCTTGGAAAAAGTTGGAAGAAGCATCTTATAAAAATATTGCGTTCAACAGTCAATATCAAATATTTTACATATATATAAATATATATATATATATATTTATATATATATATATATATATATATATATATATATATATATATATATATATATATATATATACGATTGTAAACTGGGAAAACATTTAAAAGGACAAACTTTAGAGCAATGACAGTGATGTCTGAAATCTTTGCATAAAAAAGAACAATAACAACATTTCCAGACTAGTAAAACCTGAATAGAAAAACAGAAATAGCGACACGATGCATAGATACTAAAAAGTTTCTTTTAAGTTTGTACGAATCAAAATGAAATTATGTACATTTCATATAACACCATTCCTATATAATTTCAATACCATTGCTCTTCTCCTCCCCTTCTATAAGACTTTGCGTTGTGTGTTATTTATTTTTGAATAATAAAACGTTAGTAAATTATTTAGGCTGAATTCCCTGAAGATACCGAAAATTTGAAACCAAAGTAGCGGGATCACATGATCTCCTAATTTATTTTTTTAAATTCAAAAGCTATACATATTTAATTCTTATTTTATTTGCTTTAAACGTGTATTGAACACCTTTTTGTTATTACTGTTTTCTGGTCTAATTCAACTCTTACAATCTCGTATTGTTATGTAGATTCGGTCAGTGATATTGGGTATATTTACCCTATTAATACAGCATATCTTAAAACTATATAGCACCCTATATATAGAGAGAGAATATATAGAGAATAGAAAAGTTCACAGCAGATAACATTAGAGAGATTTTGGAGTCCCATGAAAATAAGTGGATGCAACGTCTAAAAACACAACATCCAACCGGGCTAAACCATAATTTTAACAATATAGCTAGTACTAATATATAACTCAACAAATCAAAACCTACCCACATTTCTCACCCACACAAGACAGATGTGCTTGCGGAGGTGTGGAGTCCACACACTTGTACACACACATCCACGAGTATACACACTTACACACATCGTGCTCACTCACTCCCTGATGAGCCAAGTGATAACACCCACCCACAACAATACACACGCTTACATATATCATACTCACTCACTCCCTGAGAACCAAATGGCACACACACAAACACTAAACAGAGACATATCCCCTCTCCAGGACAATGGAACAGTCGGGATGGCCACGGGAATTCAGAGAAGCATAGTTCCATCCAGCTCTTATCTCAAATAACAACTTAAAAGAGACAGTTTGACCAACACAGGGAATGTTAAAAGATTCATGTTAAAAAGATAAAAAAAAACAAAAAAAAAAACAAAAACAAATGAAAACTACAGACAAAAGTTCATTTTCTCCACCAAGACATGCATTTCTGTAGTTCACTGCTACCAGCAAGCAGAAATATTTCTTCTCCTGATGATGGCCATTTTGGCAGGAAACTAGTCGAGGAATCTAAATGAAATAATAATAATAATAATAATAATAATAATAATAATAATAATAACGAAAGGATATTATTCTACAACCCAGTGTGTCTGAAGATTTTAATTTTTTAATATTTTTTATTGTTCAATATATATATATATATATATATATATATATATATATATATATGTGTGTGTGTGTGCGTGTGTGTAAGTGTTTGTGTGTGTGTAAAAATAATAGCAAAGAAGACAACAACCCGTGGAGAGTGAACATGTTATCTTGATGTGCTTACGAAACTATGTGGAAATCATGACTAAACCTACACAGCTAAGTGACAAAATTCTTCAGATTAATTCTAGTAACGCTCACTCCTAACTTTTGATATCGAGCAATTTTTCGACAAAAACCGACCTTCCCAAAAGGCTTTTCCACCCGGAAAAACAACCAGCAAGTCTGGTATATATATAAATATATATATATGTATGTGTGTGTGTGAAATGAAAATAAGTCATTGGAAAAACATGTACAACTGGTCATTAAAGTATGTTATCAATGTCTGCAAAAAGCGCTATGTTTGATTTGGAAGCAAAATAGGAATATATAAAAAATACTATTTCTCTAATAACATTGTTGCCAATTCAGTCTCTACTGAAAGAAAAATAATATTACCGGAGCTCCAAGTAAAAGATTAGCCTCTATACCTTCAATCTATTTGAAGGAATTCATATGCGCGATATTTAGACAAAGGTTTTAAGGATAAACCACATCCGGCAGAAAGGTCTCTGATCGTGAGATTTGGGGTTTTGCGGAGCGTAAAACCAGCACTTAATCCCTGTTGTCCCGATATACAGCTTCACCCGGGGTCGTAGCATCTATTAAAGTCCCAGCTACGGGTAACTATTGAAGCTCCAAAAAAAACAAAACCCTATGTAAATATAAAAATTTATTACTGCAGTACAAATAATAGTAACACATTTATATATCAGAAAAATTACCAAAAATACGTATTTATAGTAGAATTACCAACAATAAAATTTATCTGTAGCTGAAGGAATATGATTTCTTCAAGATATTTAGGTTCGGGCATTCTATACTTCATTGATATGCCGCTAAAAAAAACAAACAACCAACTACATGAAGGATGAAACTGTAATGTAAAATGATAATCCACCCTGTTGATAAAAGTATAATTTACT
This sequence comes from Acanthosepion lycidas, assembly GCA_963932145.1. NCBI lineage: Eukaryota > Metazoa > Mollusca > Cephalopoda > Sepiida > Sepiidae > Acanthosepion > Acanthosepion lycidas. Next base: position 72,899,164 of record OZ010591.1, on the reverse strand, counting down.
ATTTCTCAATTATTATGAAAAACATATCAACACAGCAATATAATTATAAGAAATCATATCACTGCAGTGACCAACCCTTACATAAAACGACTGTTGTTCATAAATTCATGTGTCCAAACGAAGACTGCATTTTTTATTTTGGTGCAAAAATAATGACGTAATAATGTCGTTTTTGACGTTAAAAAATACGTCAAAAAACGACATTATTACGTCATTTTGTTTCACCAACCTAATATATATAAACCATATATATTATATAGGTTACGCAATGGCCATCCTTTCACGCAGGCTCATATGAAATTTATCTGAAAAAAAATTACAATTAGTCAATATTATCACAAGAAGCACGAGAACTATGATCAGATTACACATCTCTGATCTGACGTCATTTAAATATTCCATAAATCCAAATTTAAATCTGGCTAATTTGGAGACGATGACATATTGATTTTTCCGGTATGAGTAACATATCGTTTTTGGGTAACATGGAGTTAGTATTTGAATGAAAATTCAGTGTTATGTTCCATTAACCAGTCTTCACATTTATAAATGTACCAGTTGTCCGTGCATTGAATATCAGGTCCAGTGTTCCGGTTATATATTTTGAGATTCTCGACGAAATTCAAAGAAGTGTCTGTAATGTTATCTGTCTTGACCTGGCATCTCGACTTCAATAATTTTCCTATCGCCATGATATGACTTTCCGTCTTTTTTATAAATATTTTCATGGCAGTTGTTCTAATGAGGTCTCCTCTCTTGTACCCCGACGGCGTGAATTTAAGCGCGGTACTGGATTGGCAATTAGGTCACACCTTTTTATTGTTAAACTATTAGGTTGGTGCAAAAATAATATCGTTTTTTGACGTATTTTTTAACGTCAAAAAACGATGTTATTTTTTCACCAACCTAATAGATAGATATGCCATAAGTTCTATTCTAATAGTTTCCTTTCTCGCATTTTTCACCTGTGAAATTCTCTTCAAAATTATTGCTTCCAATCTTCAAGCATTTACATGCAACTTGAATCGTCTTCTCTCTTCCGGAATCCGGTTTTTTTATTCTCTTAATTCTTCACAAAAGTATTCTCCTTCTCTTTCACTCCTTTGCTTCAGAGAGGCATTATCTCCTTGCTTAGGATGAAATAAAAAAAAGGAAAAAAAAAAAAAGGAAACCCACCCTGTACTGTAGCCTCTTGAAAAATTGGGTTGACGCCCAGCACATCTCTCAAATTCAACTATCAGAAAAAAATTCCTAGTTGAAAAGTGTCATCAAACACGTCAAACGTTTTCGTCTTTGGTCCAGTTCGTGAAGCGACAATCTCGGCGAATGGGTGTTAACTGTTGACAATGATGGATTTAATGCCCCCGCCCCCTTTCATGAAACGAATGCCAGAGAACCCTGTATTTTCTTTGGGGTGTTGTAATGCCTTCAATAATTTATTCCCAGTACACACGTATAAATGTACATCTGGAATTTCTCATCAGTTTGATAAGCACAATCGTGCCTCGATAGAACGATGTTAAATCAATTGTCATGTCCAAATATAGCTGAATCAGTGTTCACATTACACAAGTCACGACGATATACACCTGAGAATATTTATGGCGGGAGAACATAATGGCGCCAACTAACATTACCCTTATATACTGATATTTCATGACATTTACCAAGTTAGTGTATCTACGTATACCTTTATATGTCGTGCATCAATATCTTCCGCGTTATATCAACATTTTTTTAATTTTTCGCTAGAATGAATTTTTATTTTTTTTCGTATTTTACGTTTACATAAATGGAAAACTAAATCAGTTTTGTGAATAAGAAGAATGTTTTCCTATTTTATAAACTTTCAAAAAAAAAAATCTTGATAATAAACAAAATAGTAATAACAAGATATATTTTTTTATATATATTTGTAACAAAATTTGCCAAAACCTCATATCATATTTATTAAAATATTTCCAATTTTCTTGTTATTCTCGAAAAATATTTTTACGAAAACATTTTCGGTATTTCTCTAGTAAAAGACTACAATCGAAAACGATTTTATACTAAAAAGATTTTATATGTCATATCAGAATATCTACGATATCAAAATATATTAAACTAATAGTTTAGCTGATATTAAATTAAATTAATATAGCCTGATTTTAACGATTTCGCCACAGAGGAGCATTTAGGTTAGCAAAGTCGATTTTAATTGTAGGTTAAAAACAGTAAAATCGACCTTGCTAGCCGAAACGCTCCCCTGTAGCAAAATCGGTAAAAAGCACGTCAGGCTATATGACGGTTCCGTATAGGATACAGGTTCGATTCCTGTTGGAGGACGCATATTAAAATATAAAAAGAATGTATAAACATAAAAATGTCTTAAAATAATTGTTGGACTTTGTCCATTTCATAATGTGTGACGTCAATTGTTTACATTTGGATACGCTTTGAGCAGATATGAATGTACGTGAGAGGTTCATGTAAGATTGAAGTTTAAAAGCAGTAAAATCGATTTTGCCAATCGAACGATTCTCTGTGGCTCGATCGGTTAAGGGACGTCAAGCTATATGATGGTTCCGTATACGATACAGGTTCGAATCCTGTCGGTGGACGAATATTTTCTTTGAAAATTTCTCAGACGTTCATACCGGTAAATGTTGTTAATACTGTTTATTATAAACAGAACATTTACTTAAATATTTGTATCTATAAATAAGAATATATAAACAAAGAAATGTCTTAAAATATATACTCGTATAACGCGCGTTCTCGCTCATCGTGTAACCCTCAATGAATAAAAACCGTTAATGAATAAAAATTTTATCATGTAGCTCGTGTATCATGTGAGTTTCTTTGTAGGAGACCTAATTACAGTAGACTAATCTCATTTTTCTTTCTCGTTATCCCATCTTTTAGTTAAATAAGTTCAAAAAGTAAAAGAAAATGATAAAATAATCGTTAGTAAGGCTATACTCGTTGCGTATCGCGTACAGCCATAAACAACCGAATGAGAAACCCCTAAACCTGTAAAACGTAAACAATAGGAATCGATGCATAGTCGCTATATTTGTATTTTATAATACGATATTAATATGTGAATCTTATATGCATTATTGTTGCCTATAGGTAAGTAAAACATCAGTTTTATCAAAATCAGGTTTATTTTAAATACAGCTGCACGTTTTGACGACAGTAAATGTTTATATAGTTTGCTCAACGGCGTAGGCAGAGCCAGCTGTACATACGCTAAATTTATATCGCGTGTATTATGAGACCCCCTTAAAATTCGCTTCAAAACTGGATCTTCAAATGTCGCATAATAAGCGAGTATATACGGTTTATTTTATAATAATTCTAAAGGGATTCTAATATATACTACAACCCGTTTCTATCTACTTCTGGCGGTTCTTTTGTTAGTGGAGAAATTAATTCTCTGGGTAGTGTCGTAACAGTTGACACAGAAATCCGAAAGTGCAGAAACATAACGAATTATGCTTTTGCGAAACTAAGTAAAGTATTAAGTAAGAAGAAATATACATTAGAAACAACGAAAAACTGTCATAATTCTAAAGAATAACTAATACAGTAATCGATGTTGAAGAATTCCATCAGAGATGGAGGAGGGACATGCGGCATCTAAAATATGATTCTACAGCCAAATGCTGTATGTCCTAGCGTACAACACGCCTAGGCGTATAAGATGTTATGTCCCGAAAAGGGATATATTTGTTCGAAGTAGCAAAATGGTTTTAGACTACTGTAACCGAGTAGGACAATATAGCAGGTAACCGTAATTTACTGGTCCTCATCGTAGTGGTAGGCAATAGGCGAAGACAATAGGCGTCCTTCTGTGATTCCACATCGGTCTGTATTTATGGCTGACACCAGCCAATCATATTACTGTGTGGGGGAAACCAGGTGTATGCATATTCATTACATCATAAGACGACCTTAAAATTTTCAAGATTAAAATAGGTTTCGGGATAGTGATTTTCCAAGTGTAGCTTGGATGTGGCACAAGGCTGAAAGTAAGGGACACCCAGTGAGGATGGAACTCACTAATCATCCGTAATTGTTCTTGCGAGACAAGCTTGCTAACCATTACACCACCTCGAGGTGCCCAAATAGGTTTCGGGATATATTCACCGTACAAGACCACATCTCCAAGTCGTATTTTAAAATGTATAGTATTAAATTTATTAAATACTTGTAGGTTATCATACACTTTCTTTTCAAACAAATTTTAATTAAAGAAGGATTAAGAGATATTTCAATTAACTGCCACAATCTACAATACTATTGAGTTGGTGCTGTGTTTTTCGAAGGCTGTTACGGTAAACTGAATGACTTTTCTGCCGCTAACTATCCACTCTTACCACTGTTCTTGAATGTGAACTTTCAGTAACTTCATATGACAAGAAAAATAATATTTTCGTGACGTAACAATTGAAATTCTCAAAGTTTCGTATAAAAAATCGCTAATCATAGAAATGGACAAACATTATGACTTTCCAGGAAACAAAAATTATGCAAGCAAGTCTTCTCAGATAAATAGTTAGCAGGTGGGGCCATGATGGGGTCTTGTGATAGCTGCATTCGAATAAAATTATCCTGGACAATGTTAGTAACAGAGCTTGGGCTCCCACGTGCTGTCAAGAACAGACGATCAGCTAATATATTACTTGATTTATTACAATAAACATTATTTTCCTGGACGTTGTGTCTGCCGTAGCGCTTGAGTACACCTAAGGCTAGCAGGTGACTTGTTTACTGTTTGTGACAATAGGTTTGGATTCTCTCGTGAAGAATTCGTGTTTTATTTTTGTTGTGCATCATACAATCTATATCTATAATTCTCAAAATGTGTGTGTATGAATATGTGCGTTTCTGTGTAATCGGATGTTTATGCATTTTCACAGTTTTCATCTGATTTCGATGATTTTTGTTTTGTTTGTTAGATAATTCTCCAGTGCTGATTTTGAGTTCAAATTGGCTGGAAAATTACAAACTTGGAGGTGAAAAATCGGGAAAAAAAAACCTGATTTTTTACACTTTGCGCAAATATCAAAGGCAAAATTAAATATCTGTAAAAATCAGCGTACAATAAATTTCGAGAATTGAAATCTAACGCAAAAGATTATTGAAATTATAATATATATATATATATATATATATATATATATATATATATATATATATATAATTGTTAATTTAAAAATTATAACATAAATATGTTATAAAATCACTACACAAATAGCTATTTTCTTCAAAACCTCTGGTAACATCATCACTTGATAAGACAGCAGGGGTGTTGAAACAAAATGGCTATTTTTATAGTGATTTTATAACATATTTATGTTATAATTTGTAAATAAATAATTATATTTTCGCTACTCTTTATTGAGCACTCTTTTAAGAATAGTAATTGTTGGTTATTGGAATTTATTCCGTATACACCAATCCTATAATTGTATGTATATATATATATATATATATATATATATATATATATATATATGTGTGTGTGTGTATGTGTGTGTGTGTGACGTCGTCCCCTGGTCGCAGCGCCAACCGTGTCGTTGTATCCCAGTCTACCACGGCACCAACTGTGACGTCCTACTTTGATTCCCAGTCTGCCTACCCACGTTGTGATTTGATCTAGGCAGAGGAAATCAATCAGTCATCGGGGCCGTACTGCAAACCGAGTCCAACGGGGGTGATACCACAAAAATACGCATAAAAGGCAATAAAATGAAAACTCAAAAGTTCAAAGTATCAAAGAAAAAGGTTACAAACTTTATGTCTAGTTGTTCGATACATAGGACTGCATCTATCTCCCGACCCGTTCTATGGATTGTGACACGTCGTTTTCCGCTAGGCAAGTTTTAACACTTCAAGTCGTCTGCTCTCTGAGAAATTGGTGTTTCGGTGGGTCTTTGGACGAAAGTCAAAAGAAAAACTTATTTCGGTGATCTGGATCTAAGTCGCTCTTCAAAATAATTGTTCTTGGTTTGAAGATGTGGTTCCGGAAAATGTGCGGGAATCTGGTCAGCTATCTGCGAGGCTTGTCTCAACCGGAGACTGACTCTGGGAAATGCTGGGACTCGACTCATTTCTGCTCGTTGTGGCTTCGTTTATATGGGCGCCGACCAAACCCGGGGTGGGTTTGTCGGCGCCGGGGGGTTCCTCGATAATTCTAAATACATATCCACCTCTCTGGTTAGGAATTTCCACCTTTTTCCATTTTTGGGAACCTTTCCTCACTCCCACCTTCTCATCATACTTCAGAGGGGATGAACTGCCCTCCCCACATCTTCGTGGCAACCTCTCTTACTCATCCTCCAGATGGGCGGCAACAGCCTCCCTCGTGCATCACGTGATCACAATTCGACCAGTGATGTCTTAGTCGGGCGTGGACGAATCTGCGGCTTTGTTTCAGGAAAAAAAAATATCTTGCTTAAAAAAAAAATTATCTCTTCTCTTTCCTTTTTCTTCCCCTTAATGGTTTATCATTTCTCCAGCCGCGAACGGGACAATATGACAATGGCGGTCATAACTCTTGTTCTACACGTGGTTTACGTCAAGTATTTTATCGCTAATTATCAGAATGTGTGGTCTTCTCGACATGGTCTCAAAAACGAACATCTCCAAAGTTCCAGTCGGTCTGTCCCCTCGAAGAAAGAAAAAAAAAAAAAACACATTTATTTTCTTTCGGCACAATTCCTGATAACAAAATTTTATTATCGCAGGCCAAGGATGCTCGTGGGTGTTTTTTTTTTAATTTTTCATATCTGTCTAAGTCTTTTTAGTTGTCTGGTTTTCGTCACTTAACGAAATAACATTTTCATTTGAATTTTTCTCTCTTTCTCTGGCCATTCGGTCTGTAGTCGATAATAAGATGTCTTCCCGTACCAATAGTTTGTTTTCATACCCTTAGATAACACGACCGATGCCAAAACATATCTGATTCTTTCCTTCCATCCCTTTCTTTTTACTCAGAATTTCCCTGTCATTGTAATGACACTCTTTCACCATTTGTTACTTATCAAAATATCCTTTTATCCATTGTCTCTTAGCTGTGTGTGTGTTCTTGCTTAACACTCACGATTCGGTTCTTAGCCTCTCCTTTTTCTTCTTTTCTTTATTTCCCTTTTCTGCCTCGTTAAATGGTGCCACACACATATATATATATATATATATATATATATATATATATATATATATATATATATATATATAAATTATAATTAAAAATTATAGTATATTATTTTTATGACGGTCCTATTTAAATTGTCAATCCCCCATTGTACTTCAGTTTCACCCAATATTGATTTTCAGGTGGGCTGAATTTAAACTTACACTGCTCCAATTGAACGGCAAAAATACCCAGTAATGAAACACCTGGGCAAAGGCGCGTTATAATGCTATTATTATAGTGATTTTCCAAGCGTGGCATAATACCGAAAGTAAAAGACACCCATTAAGGATTGAACTCACTTTTCAGTCGGAAAGTTTATTAGCGAAACAATCATACTGAACATTAAACCATATTGAAGTACCCAAACGCTTGTGTTATATATGGTAAAGGTAGTTTTATGACACCACACATTTGTTTTATTATAATAATGGGAATTAAGTTGTTGCAGTCGAAATTACTTGTGACGATATTTACGAAGGAAGGTGTTATTAAGTAGTTAAATATCTCTCCATGCTAACATATTTTATATCTGCATTATATCACGTATTCTTTTAGGCGTATTTAAAGTTAAAAGGTCAGCTTTTACGCCGAAATATACGGTATTTAAAATGCGATTGAACGAAACATGTAAGTAACACGAAAGTTTATGAAAAGTAGCACTTACAAGTGAACTATCGCTAACACTTAGACTAACATATCGATCAACTAATTGTTTTATTAATATGGGTGCCTGATAATTTTGAGTTCAATCACTGGGCCGAATACTATATCGTTAATTTCAGCACAAATAAAATCAACAAGACTTGAGCAGTACTATTAAAAAAAAACAAAAAAACTTTTGGATACAGCGACCGTGGAACGAGAAAAAAATTGTTCTAATGAGTTATTTCCCTTGATACCGCGATGGCATGAATATTAAGGTACTAGTTGATTTGCAGCTAGATCTCATCGTTTCAATCTTGAAATGCCTAAATATAAATCGTAAATTATATTGTAATAATTTATTTTATCACATATCTCGGCTGTGGGATATATATATATATATATATATATATATATATATGTAGTAAAGTTAACAAATCTATATAATCCAAGTGGATCCTAGCAATAGTAAATATTAAAACTGATCCACAAAATAAGTTCAAAGTATTTATTATTACAAAGCAAATAATTAATAAACAATAAAATCCCATTTCACCTCATATGGGGAATAATATATTTCAGCAAACGAAAATATAGGTCGTCTGTCTTATCGAACCCGGTGTGGACTGAGTTCATATATATATATATATATATATATATATATATATATATATATATATATATATATATATATATATATATATAATTATATATATATATATATATATATATATATATATATAATTATATATATATATAATTATATACATATATATATAATTATATATATATATATAATTATATATATATATAATTATATATATTTTTATATATATATAATTATATATATATATATATATAATTATATATATATTATATATATATATAATTATATATCATATATATATATATATATATATATATATATATATATATATATATATATATATATATATATATATATATGTATGTATATATATATATGAAAAATATAGGTTTCATGTGAAAGAGTGGATATAAGACTTGGATATCCAATCAGCCAATAATGACATTTACAGTTTTTACATCACGTATATTTTTCTTACATGTCAGATTCAGTACAAGATAAATAGAGACAGCAAAGACGTCAATTTACAAAAAAGCTACAAAGAAAAATGAGAAGATCCATGACAATCCATGAACTGAAGGGACATGGCAAAGTATAAAAAGAGGTTAAGTGTTATTTTTAATTATAACTTTAGGTGTTAATTGTTAATTGTTGAAATGAGTAATCTTGCATACGCATTACAATCCCCAGGTAATAAGTAGCAGCTAATTATTTATTTACTGACTTTATCATCGTTTTTCCTGATGAAGTTACGTCTATCTACAATAGAATTAATTAATCATATTTTATTTGTATATTTATCAGGATTGCCATTTGTGTTATGTTTTATTAAATTTGAAAGTTAATTTTATTTGCTCACCAACATAAAGAGAAACATTATTTTATATCTTTTCAAAATAATTTGTCAAGAAGAAATTATTATTTATACTATTTACATTCTCGATAGTTTCTTCATTTTTGCTGCCATTATTACAACGTTTCGGCCTTCATCAGATATATGTTGATCGGGTTAATTAAAGGGAACTCTGACCTGAACACTTTATTTAATCTACGTAGGTAGATTATTCACATTCCGCTGTCCATGCCTAGCGATATCTCATCGAGATCTTATTTTTAGTACTGCTCAGTTATTGCTCGCCCTCTTTCCACTGGGAGTTACGACCACATCACAGCAGTTAAGCAAAGTGAAACCTGTTCAGTACCTAGATGGCTGACCACTTGAGTATACCAGATGCTGTAAGCTTGGCTGTTCCGGTAGTGTAATTGTTAATCCCTCGGAAATTTTAATCGGAGACTCGAGTTCAAATTCCCGCTGGTTTCCTTGTATTCACTTAAGCCCAAATAACCTTAGAAAAGTATGAATCCACCTATTGTCCCTCCAGCTATCGGTTAATTAGAAAGTCTTATTTCTCTAAACCATTATTATCTCAAAAAAATCTTACAATCCAAATTTATTTTCTAGCGTTAAATAACCTGCAAAATGTTAATAAGCCAAAGAAAATTAAATCAATTCTATACTTGTTACCTTTCAAGTATTAAGTACCCAGATAAATTAATTGTTTCCACTATGTCCAAGTACACACTGCCCAGCCTAGGGATTGAATTCACAATTACTATGTTACTAAATTAACGAAAGGATGCTTTAGCCCACTAAGCTATTGTCTCTTTCAGTAACGAAATTTTTATATGAAAATTGTACATTGGTTATTTTAAAGAGTGCTCCGAAAGTTTCGTCACCTTTACATAATATAATTTTCTATTTCAACGCTAAGTGGCGTATTATCAAACAGAGAGTTTCGCACGAACGATACTAGAATACCAATCAGTTGAAGGATGCCATGCGGAGAGCCATTGTAGCAATCAACAAAACACAACTTCATAAAATATCACACAGGACATAGCACCGCATCATTATGTACCACAAAAAAGATGGTGTTCATAGAGACATTCACGATGTGTGGCAGAGTCACTGAAAGTAAATAAACTGAATCCAGTACATATGCTTTTATTACTGTATTGTACTTCACTTGTTCTCATTACTTTTTGGTAGGGGTTGACAAGACTTTCGAACCACTCTGTATATCAATAAGTAAATTAAATTAGTCAAGAAGAGAGGAAATTTATCCTTGCAGCTTTTAAAGAGAGCGAGGTAGTACAATTTTGGAAATGTTTATAATGCCATGTCTCTTCAAACTTTTAGCGATCATGGATCCTGAGAGTTAGCCATCTTTATTAACTAATAATTGTCTGATGTTGTATGTATTAAGTAATAAACTCAATGAATATGTCTAGAAAATACGCCGCCTATGGCGGAAAATATTATCTTGGGTTAATGATAATTTGTTACCTCGGAGTGCAGTTTAAGTACAGTCAATATGAGCAACACAATTATTGTTACTTTTATTTTAACCAGTAGATGTCGTCTTCTTCCATTTGGTAATTAACATCAAACCATCGATTCACCTTCAATTTCTCTTAAAGTTTACCTTTCTCTATTACTGTATCTTCCATCAAAACTACTTTCAATACATCGACTTTTTTCCTGAGATCTTTCAGAGCATGCCTTGCCGTTAAGCTGTTTACGGCCAAATCTTGGTGAAACGCCGGTTCCCGTACGATCACAGAAGTTAAACAAAGCTTGGTCAGTGTTGGATAGCACCTTGGTGTTGGTAATCTTATCTCGACCGACGATAACTGGTCATTTTGGTTCATCAATGAAGGACTCTAAACACAGAGAATGTGGACTTAACTATTTTTATTAATCATTTCGACATATACATTATCTAACTATCCAGTGGAAGGGTCACCCCCACTCACCGAGGAGACGTTTCGGACACGAAAAAGAATACGTCTACATCACCTGAAGGGTAAGAAACAACTCGCTGAATATTTTCTACTACCTCTTTCCAACGCTAGCTCAACCAATCAAAATCGATTTCCCTATTAGAGCTCACGTCTGACCCCGGCTGTCAACCTCCGGATGTCGGAGCCGAGATACACTTCCCCTAAAAATAATAGTCGTTAAATTATTATTAACAGTCAGTAGCTAGATGGGCAACTGCTTGGGGATACCAGAAGCTGTAAGTTTCTTTTGTTGTAATGGATGACTAAGAACAGTTATTCGGAAAGCCGAATTCTAATTCCGTTTGGGTTCGTCATATTCACTTACATGCAAATAACCCTAGGGAAGGTATGAATTCTTCTCTTCGCCTCCAGTTATATCTTAATTCGTAAGATTTGAATCACTGAATCATTATTATATTCCAAAAAATATTCTTACAATCTAAAATATTTTCTGGCTTTAATTAATCTGCAAAGGGTTGATAGGCCGTAAAAAATAATTAATTGATACCTACTGACAAAATATCATGAAATTAAACATTTCACTCCCTTGAATTTTACCTGGAATTTGAATTTTTAGAAAACTGATTTCACGAATTTATTTTTCTTTTATTTGCAGAACTCTTTCAGGACGTGGGCGATCATGTCTTTCCACAATTTCCCTCCCATTGTATTACTAAGCAATGTTTGTCACTATCATATAGGAAGGAATACAGTGCCGTTGCCGACACTTGAGCTTGAACATGGATCGCCAGAGAGCAAGCACAGTCGAACTCATCTTTAAATAATTAGATAACGTGACGGTTAAAGGAATACATATATACAGAACAACCTCGGTTCTCGAACGTCTCACATGTCGAATAAATCGGTTTTCGGACAGAAAATTCGAGATGAAAATTCCTCGGTTATCGAACAAAATTTCGGCTTTCAAACAACATTGCCGAACCGAGCCGAACCGAGCCGAACCGAGCCGAACCTAGCCGAACCGAGCCGAATCGAGCCGAACCGTATTAACCCGAACAGAATCATTTCTGACTCGACCGCTGTGTTATATTCATTTGTGTGTTGTGCCGTGCTTTTCTTTTCCAATTTTATTGTACTGTGATTTTATTTTCTACTCAATTCCTATTAGATAAATGATTTCGGTTTAGAACATTTCGGGTTACGAACAATCAAGAACGAATTATATTCGTGAACCAAGGTTCCATTGTATATGGGAATTTGCGGCGTCTGACCGAGTATTGTTCGAAGGCGTTATTATTATTATATCAGTGATTTACAAAGTCTCTCCCACAAACGGGCATTACAAAAAATCGCCTTACTATTGCTCCCTGTTGATGTGCTGCCATTTATTTTCGCCATGTATTTCACCAATGTCCTCTTATTGCCTTCAATATATCTTCAGCTTAACTTTTTTTGATCCTTAGAAAAACAGTCCTTAAATTTCCCATTTTACTTTAAACATCTTATCTCCCATCTATATTTATCTCAGTATCCTTCTGTAGATCAGTATTCCTGTAGCCTTAAGTCTCCTCTTCATCTGTAAGAAAATTGTATCGTATTCACTGGGATAACAGATACTGGATATTTAATAAAAAATAATGGCCGCTGTTTTTTAGTTTATAATAAAAAATTACGTATTTCTTTCTAAGTTTTTAAACATTTTGTGGGGCCTCTTTCTATATTTCAATGTGTTTTCAGTTTTCTGTCTCACTTTTTTCCGTCGTTTTGTTATAAATAAAACATCGGAGATAGTGAAATTTTAGTTTACTTTGTAGTCTGTAATTGGTGACTTGCATCTTTGCCTATTCTCCATTTTAATAAACATGTATTCGATCTTTCTTGGACGAAATTAAATTAAAATAAAAAAAACACATTAGACATTAAACATTTTTTTTTTAATTTTTAATGATTTCAATTATATGTTACGTAAGATAGCATCGCTGGGAAATTTTGCATCAGGCTATTATAGTAACATGGAAAACAACCTTTACTACAAGCAAAACACGTCGAAAGAAATATATTACAAAAGAACTAGAAGAAAGCAGAAAGCACGTATCGTTGTACAATGTTATTTTCATAACATGCCAGTCTAAAGCAAGATGTCGGAAGATTGAAGAAGAATCTATATCTATGTTGGCTGGCAAGGGAAACACGAGACTCACCTTGACGCAATTGTCATGTGATACGTTACAAAAAGAAAATCTAGTGCGTGTAAAATTCATAATTCTGGAGGCTTCAACTTCAAAGATTAGTCTGCGTTCCATATTACGAGAGCGAAATATAATAATGTGTCGTTTTTTTGTGACTACTGATCTTTGGTGATTACCATTTTCAACACTCATGAGTCGAGAAGCGAGCACAAAGCAGTGTAAAAAATAAAATAAAACAAGAAAAGAAAAATGCAAATTGAAATCCACGTTTCTTTCCTCCCTCTTAAATAATAATGGGTGTTTATAACTGAGCAGGTGGAATCGCTTATCGGGAAAGCGAGAAATTTTATGGCGGTAGATCCTTTTTTTAGTTCAAAGCCACAGTTGAAAGCCAATAAAAGAACGGAAAATTACACATGTAGAGTTAACCGTTTTAATTACCATATTTTCGTATATGCAGAACATTTTTTTCTTCACTGCTTTTGATAGACAGCAATGATAGGTCTGTGTTTCAATATGTTTTTAACAAAGTCGATATGGTGCCAGATGTTGGTTCGAACATACGAGAGAGAAAGTCTAAGAATCTTTCTACATTGTTCCCTACTCTAAATCTGACCAGATGATAAAAAAACAGCCATTTTTTTTTTTTTTTTGCTTGTTCCCTTGTGAATTGGAATTTGATTGGAATTTGAATTAAAATTGTTGAGCACGCCTTCGTACAGATATATCTATATGTATGTATCCACGTCCTTGACTAATTATTTGTTTGGTTGGTTTTTAGGAGTTATCAGTGTTTTGTTGTTTCTTTAAGTCCCGAAAATATTTTGGAGATAATAATGATTTACTGATAAAAGTCATACTAATTAACCCATACTAGGGGAGAGAAGAAGTGGGTTCATACATTTCCCAATGGGATTTATGCCTAAATCAAAATAATCAAACTGATTAGCATTGGAAGATCACTTTACAATAATTTATTTCAAGTGGTTACACATTACACATCCAGCGCGTCCAAGATTACAGCACGTGCTATTCACAAGTGGTCACCCTTCTAGGCACTGATCAGGCTCGACGTTTCTTAACTTAGACGATCGTCCGGGAACTGGTGTTGCAACATGATGTGGTTGTATGCTCCAGTGGAAACAGCACGTGCAATACCTGAGCAGTACTAAAATAAGAACTAGACGTGATATCCCTTGACATGGGCAGTGGGACGATAATAATCTCTCTCCTGTAGATTAAATAAAGGGCCCCATTCAGAATTCTCCGTAGGTTATCCCATTAGACATATATCTGATGAAGGTCGAAACGTTGCAGGTTATTTAACCCCAGAAAATATATTTAGATTGTAAGATTTTTCGAGATAATAACGGTTTAGTGAAACACGTCTTATTATTATCCAATAGCTGGAGGGAGACTAGGTGGATTCATATTTTTTCTAAGGTTATTTGGGCATAAGTGAATAAAGGAAACTAGCGAGAACTAAAAATTCCCGATTTAAAATTCCGAGCGATTATCCATCACACTGACCGCATAACCAAGCGGACAGCACCTGTTCTTCTTAAGCCGTCAGCCGTCTAGGTACTGACCAGGCTTGGCGTTGCTTAACTTCTGTGATGTGGCAGTAAGCCCCAGTGGAAAGAGGGCGAGCAATAACTGAGCAGTACTAAAAATAAGATCTAAATGAGATATCGCTAGGCATAGACAGCGGAACGAGAATAATCCACCCACGTAGATTAAATAAAGTGTTCAGGTCAGAATTCCGTTTAATTAACCCGATCAACATATATCTGATGAAGGCCGGAACGTTGCAATAACGGCAGCAAAAATGAAGAAACTATCGAGGATGTAAATAGTATAAATAATAATTTCTTTTTGACAAATTATTTTCAAAAGATATAAAATATTGTTTCTCTTTATGTTGGGGAGAAAATAAAATTAACTTTCAAATTTAATAAAACATAACACAAATGGCAATCCTGATAAATATACAAATAAAATATGATCATTTAATTCTATTGTAGATAGACGTCACTTCATCAGGAAAAACGATGATAAAGTCAGTAAATAACTAATTAGCTGCTACTTATCACCTGGGGATTGTAATCCGTTTGCAAGATTGCTCATGTCAACAATTAACAATTTACATCTGAAGTCATAATTTAAAATAACACTTAACCTCTTCCTTTTCTTCTTTTCCGTGTCCCTTCACTTAATGGATTGTTATGGCTTTCCTCATTTTCCTGTACATTGAATCTCGTTGTAAAACTTGCTTTTTTGCTATCTCTACTAATCTAGCATTGAAACTGAAAAATGAGAATAAAATATGTCATGGAAAAACTGTATATGTCACCCTGTGCCCTTTGGCGGATTAGATTTCTAAGACATATAATAATCGATATCCCTCTCCTTTATTCTATCTATCTATCTATCTATCTATCTATCTATCTATCTATCTATCTATCTATCTATGCCTCTCTTTGTTTCGATCTGTTTCTTATGCATATATACACACATATATTAACTACAGGATATTCGTGAGCAGATTACACACAGATCAGCATAATTTTATCGTCAATCTGTCTATAAAATAATGTATTTTGTAATACCATATATACACGTGCTTAGTATGACCTTATATATAGTCGCCCACTGACATTTTGGCATTAATTTAAATAGAGCCAGAAAAAAAAAACTACCCGTGTATAATTCAACAGTTATGATTTTAACCTTTTCAAATATATTACCTGTGTATAGTGCGAACCCCTAATTTTTAAGTAAAAAAAGAACTGATCATAGTAAACTCGTACTCTACACGAGTATATACGGTAATTGTAAAGAATTATTTAAAATAGCTTAAAAGCTGCCCCATCGTGCAGAATTTAAGGAACCTCCTGCGGAAAGCTCTTGACTGGGCTTTCGGCTTGTTCAGGAGTTTAACACACATAAAATCTTTGCATATTCTCAACATTGGAAGCTCTTCTGGCTGTCGTTTGTTTTGTGTTTTCATTTGGACGGGTTTTTCTTTGTTTCGCTGCATCCTTGGCTCTTTTCATTGCAATCTGGTCCATTGTTGTCGGAGATTTCTTTTTGAGAAGTATACTGCTGTCGTAAAGTACAGAATTCAAAATTGATCGGTGCATTTAAGTATTGCATTAATATTTAAGCTTACCTTTTTAAAGTTCTACGATAATTCTTTTGCCGCCACTTAATTTGAAGACAGCTTGATGTACGTAGGTCCTTAATTTCCGTAAAAACAATTATTTTTATTTCACGGGTCACTTTCGGTGGATTTCGCAATTAATATCGATTATTCCCAAATTTATTTCCAAGTTATAAAAATTCTTATCGTACAAAAAACTCGTCTCATAAAATCACGTAAAAATATCGCCGAAAACAATCGTAGTATTGAAAAGTTGGGAATACGAAATTTCAGGATTGCGGATCCGGATCGGGACGGGAATGTTTTTACTTTGTTCAGGAGTCGGCCTGATTCCCAAATGGTATATGTTGGACTTCCGTCTCGCGGAGTAAAGTTGAAAAAGCGTGACACACTGACATTGGCATTTATTTATATAGAAGACGAAACAACATTAAACACAATAAAAACCCTTAGAAAAGAGAGTAAGGCATTTTAAAATAAAATATAAGATTTTCATCCTGATATCTTCTCATGTTATATGACACTTATTCGAGTGAGTTGTTAAAAACTTTGAGATTATAAACCAATTACATAGGGTTATAAAATACGATATTTCAATAGGACAAGACGGAATTAAGAATTTAAATAAATATGGTATATCAGAATTTCCAATTTTATAATTCAGCCGTATCCTCCTGGAGTCAGTTTAAACAGTCACTTTTCTTTTTTCATTTTGTTCTGACCATTGTGCTTAAAGTTGGCATTTCCTTGATGCTTGCTTAAAAACTGAAAACTTTCGAATATACTTAAGCGAAATTGTCATTTTTTAAGGTAAAGATTACAGTCATATATATATATATATATATATATATATATATATATATATATATATATATATATATATATATACTGGGGGAAATAAATATTCGTACACATGAAAAATTGTATTTTTATAAATGTAAAACCTTAACTAAAACACATTTTTATACATTTTATGTGTAAAGATACATTTTCTTAAAAAATAATAATAAACTTAATTAATTCTTATTCTAACAGAAATTAATGCATTTTTTTTCATTTTAACTGATGAAAAAAGTATTCGTACAAAACAAATAAAGCATATTAATTTAATACTTTGTGGAATATACTTTGAGTTCAACAGCTACCAGTCTATTCATGTATGTCTCAACTAATGATTTGCACACATTGAGTGGTATTTTGTCCCATTCTTCTTGGCATATTGTCTTCAAATTCTTGATATTTGTTAGTACTCTTTTCCCAATTTGAATTTTCAAATATCAGCGCAAATTCTCGATTGGGTTCAAGTCTGGGAACTGACTTGGCCATTGCAAGACATCAACGTTACTTTCAGCTAACCATTTACTTGTAGATATAGCGGTATGATTAAGATCATTATCCAGTTGGAAAACCCAATCAGGAGGTAGCCGAAGTCTCTCAACAGAACGCATTAAATTGACTTGAAGGATTTTCTGGTATCTTTCGGCATTCATCTTGCCATCTATTATTGATATTCTGCCAACACATTTTGCAGAAAAACAGCCCCAGATCATGATACTGCCACCACCAAACTGTACAGTGTGCAACGTGTTCTTTGGTAAGTAGGCTTCACCGTCCTTCCGCCACACATGATTTCGATAATTATGACCAAACAAATCTATTTTAATTTCATCTGTGCATAGTACTTTTTCCCAAAACGAATATTCTTAATCCTTATGCTCTCTAACGAATTTTAGCCTTGCATCTCTGTGTCGTTTCAAGAGGAGTGGCGTTTTCCTTGGGATGCGTGATTTCAGACTGTTTTTGTGTAGTTCATTACTTATTGTACGCTTGGTTACTTTAATCCCTAATGCACGCAGATGTTCTTGCAGCTTTTCTCGGGTAACCTGTGGATTTTGTTGGATCTGGCCTCCTAATATCCTTGCTGATCTTAGAGAAATATTCCTGGGAACACCTGTTCGTCTTCGGTTTTCGACGCTGTTACGACTTTTAAACCTTGCAATGAACGAAACAATTGTAGTAAAAGGAATATTCAGGTTGTTAGAAATCGTTCTGTAACTGTTCCCATCTTTCAAAAGATACAAAATGCGTCGTTTTTGTGAAAAAGTCAATTCTTTACCTTTAGGCATTATAGGAACCTTCTCGTAAGACTAGAAATTGCAGAATGCTCTGATAATGGCTAATAGCGTTAACTATAATTACTGAAACCATTACTGGAACATTCTAGAATATACTTTTTTCATAATTAATTGATTATTTTATTCTAATAATTGAATTGTACGAATACTTTTTTCACCAGTTAAAATTTAAAAAATGCATTAATTTCTGTTAGAATAAGAATTAAGTTTATTATCATTTTTTAATGGTATGTGTCTTTATACATAAACTGTGCCGAGATTTGTTTTATTTCAGGTTTTTACATTTTCAAGTGTATGAATATTTATTTTCCCCCACTGTGTGTGTCTGTATATATATATATATATATATATATATATATATATATATATATATATATATATATATAAGGAAAAGTTATCTGAGGAATTTTGACAATACCTATTTTCTTAATACAAATGTAATTATATATCATTTTGCGGTTGTTGTTGGTTTTTAGAGTAAGGTTCA
>OZ010591.1:72869947-72874947 GCA_963932145.1 Acanthosepion lycidas | reverse complement strand
ATATGTAAAATAGTCTGACGCCTAACTCGAATTTTCTAAAGTTGTATACAATTATAGTAATACTATAATATTCTGGAGCTTTTGATAATATCCTAGAGCTTTCTAGAACTTGTTTTTGTTTATTTGTTAATTTGTGTGTTATCCTATAGGTATAAACTGTTAAATGCTTTGAAAATTACATAAGAGCTACCCAATGACATTATTAGCAAAATGAAACCTAAAGATCCTGAAATGTTTTATATGTGCTACACATATGATAAAATCGAATTTTCAGTTTGGTGGCGACCTTTTACTAAAATAAATCAAATTAAAGCATTTTTCATTACCTTTGAACAACTGTTAAGTGATGTATGACACAGGAATCATAACAGAGAAAAAATAGCAATAATCAGATTTAAGAACAAATATAAACTGTTAAACAAGATAACTGAAATAATGGGTAAATGTAGGCATATAATTTAATACTTACTTTAAAAATTAATAATAAAGTGTATCTAAACTTTAAATGAATATGTCAATTCATTAAATAAATATAAGACCAACACTAATTAATACCCTAAAATGAAAAAAATAACTTCACAATTTAAGCACTAGTTCATGAATAAAAAAGGACATACACAAGTGTATATATGCGTATATATGTGCACGTGCGTATACACGCATGCATGAACGTGTGCGTATGCACAAATGTAAAAATACAGACAAATACACATAAATTCAAAATAAATTCTATAAATAGAAATTGAATTATAAACCTGACCTCCTACGACTAATACTTAAGATAACACCAAACCAAATAAGGAAACGAAATAGAGATTAGAGAATTTATATAAATGTGTCTGCATATATATATATATATATATATATATATATATATATATATATATATATATATATATGTTATATATATATATATATATATATATATATATATATATATATCATTTAAGCATTAATATCAATTATTTATGTTAGAAACGAAACACAACTTTCCTAGCCGAAAAGACTAGAACGGGCAAAAATTAGAATTAAAAACCGGTCGCATGTCTAGGGAAGATGCCAGAAATAATTGGTTACAAATGGCTACAATTAATAGAAAAGTGAAAAAGGAAAAATAAAGTGAAAAAATAGCGTAAGAAAAGTTAGCGTAAAGTGGTCAAAAATAAAACAAAGAAAGGTACACCCTACACGTGCGCAAATCCGCGAAGACGTGCACTCACGCGCGAATGGACATCCGCACAGGCGGGGACGCATGGCTGCAAATGCATACACGGACACAAAAATACGTAATAAAAATTACATTAAAAAAAGGGGCATAAAAAAGAAATATCGAGAAATATAAGCAGTCAATTGCCGTTACAATGTGAAGAGTGGATGGACAGGTCCGTCTACGAAAATCTGGACTCGGGGTAATTAAGGTAACATCAATCAGCTAAGTGAATATATTAATTCAATATATATATATATATATATATATATATATATATATATATATATATATCTGTGTGTGTGTGTGTGTGTGTGTGTGTGCATTTTCTTTTTTCTTTATTTTTCTTTCTTTAATATATATTTTATTGATTGTGACAGGCAATGAAATGATTTTATTCAGTTATTGTAATGCCTATTTAGGTTTCCTTTTAGCAGGACTAAGTGTGTGTAGAAACTGTCTATATTGATTATTGTCCCAAGCGCTTTCAGTAGGTTCATGAAGCATTATAATAGCGTTTGTTGTTAGTATATTTAACTGTGTTTATGCCCTACGTTTTATTGGGCAAAAGTAGTAAAATGACACTGCCCACACCGAATTACTACTACTGCAATCAAAACGGCTTGCAATTATTACTACATTTTGTCCATTTATTCTATGGAACACACAGACACGTACACACACAAACATATATATACATACATATATATATACATACATATATATATATATATATATATATATATATATATATATATATATATATATATATATGTATATATATGTATAAAAGTGAACATTGAAGTCAAAACTTAGAGGCTGTTTCATGCTAGGCGCAATCGATAGGCCAAAAGTGTTGTTCATTTTATTTATATATACGGGTCAGTGGTGCATTGTGGTTAGTCTATTTTGGCGGTTATTTTGCCGGAAGTCGTTTATTTATTTATTTATTTGGGTTAGATTATTTTGCTTTTTTTATTTATTTTTATTTTTTATTTTTATTTTTTATTTCTTATCTTATATATTTATTTATTTATTTTTATCTTAATCGGTGTTTTATTAACGAAGTAAAAATTTGTATCGCTTATTTAATAGTTTTGTTTTGGTTTGGGAAGATAAGGCTATTTATTCAATTTTGGGGTTGATTGCTGTAGTTTATTCTATTATTTTGTCGGGAGCATTTTTTTAATTTGTTTATAACTTCATTTATTTATTTGGATTGATTATCTTTACTTGTTTTTTCTAATGGTTAATTTATTGGGATTGGTTTGTTAGTTTGTTTATTTATTTGGATTAATTTAGATTAATTTATTTTACTTTTTATTTATCATTTATTTATTATACTGTATATTTTTTATTTACTCTTTACGGTTTTCGATTTTTTATAGTGACGTAGTATTTTTTTATTATTTGTTAATTATAACAGACTGCCTACAATGCACCACTGGCGTCTAGGTATCATCAATTTACAGATGTAGCCGTAAATTCTATGCTAACTTTTACTTTTCTCGTATTTATGGCTCCATGCTTTACATATAACTTTAATATGGAAAATTTAAATGCAGTGTCAATCGCTATCGACTGTCCTCTTGATTTACTGCCTTGCATGGTTCGAAGAAACCGATTTAAATATATATATATATATATATAAATATATATATATATATATATATATATATATATATATATATATATATATATATGAGTATCAATGCATCTCATCAGGCGTTTGCAAATTACAGGCTTGTACTTTACAATCGCCTGATTTGAAATTCGAAGGATTTTTCAAACTCTTTATGCTGTTAGTTTAAAAAAAACTGCCAATTTTAAAATTTAAATTTCGTAGGTGAAAAAAATCATGAACTAATGGTATCTTAATTATAACTGAAAGAACAAAAAATGTTTCTCTCTTTAATGAAAATAAATAATGATCGCTCTTTTTTTAACATTTAATATTTAATATTTCAAATTCTATATTGTTTTAATAAGATTCGCTTGCATTATACTAATGAATTACTACCTGTAAGTATATATATATATATATATATATATATATATATATATATATATATATATATATATATATATAGATAGATAGATAGATAGATAGATGAGAATAAAGACCAAAGCCCGTCTTTTCTTTAAAAATGCGTTACACCCTCTGAGGCACTTTATCAAGGCAAATTTTGCTAAATATTTTTTTTTCTTTTTTGTCTTTATTCAGTCTGTTTTTTACAGGTATATTTTTTTATATATGAAGTCATACACATAGATTTTACTTTAAGTAATCATACGACAAATGGTGGCGAGATGTCTAAAAGTCTTATCTGAAAACCTGTAAAAAAGAAACTAAATTAATTTTGTAATTTTTTTAAGATATTAAACATTTTATGGGATTGTTAATTATGCCGTTACACGATTTTGATAATTTTTCTGTTGAACAAGGGATAAGTATTTGACATTTGTTTTTTGTTTTTTTTTATTGTTTTTTTGGATTTTTTTGTTTTTTGGTGTTTTTTTTTTTTATTTTTTTTTTTTTTTTTGTTTTTTTGTTTTTTTTTGTTTTTTTTGTTTTTTTTGTTTTTTTTTGTTTTTTGGTGTTTTTTTTTTTTATTTTTTTGTTTTTTTGTTTTTTCTTGTTTTTTTTTTGTTTTTTTTGTTTTTTTTGGTTTTTTTTTTTGGTTTTTTTGTTACAGAGTTCGGTTCTTAGTGCCGTGCCAAAATTTCCTTCTTGCCGTCTTTCTTTTATAACTATCCTCCTTGTTTTGATTGTATTTATCCGCCTCTCTGATTTTGCCGAGTATTCGTGCACCATTTTTACCATGTCCAATTCTTCAGACCGGCACTGGCACACGGGCACATACACAAGTGCATATCCCCACATTTTGGGTAGGTATGTACACATGCTCACAGGTGCATATCGACGGGCACGTACAAACAATCCCCATCCAAATCCACGCACACATATAAATTCGCACATACGCATGCGTACAGGATTAAACGCATTACCCGCATACATACATGTACACACCTACACATCATTTTTATCACAGAATAATCCCTACGAAAACCTACATGTGAGCACACAAATACAGACACCCGCGCATGCACTCAAATGTGCAGAATCGGACGTATAATTACGATACATTCACACCCACACACACACTCATAAAGACACACACATATATGAATGTATGTATGTATATTTGTGTGTGTGTGTGTGTGTACACACACACATATATGTATGTATGTATATTTGTGTGTGTAGACACACATATATAGGGAGAGAGGGAGAGAGAGTGACAGACAGACAATCAAAGGGGCAGACAGAGAGACAGACGATGAAAATGTTTAGTAGATTCATCTGCAAAATTAGTAGCTTAATCAGGAACAAAGCATGTAGTTATATTTCAGTATCAGTTATTTAACTGGAATTGTTCCATGATGAATACTAATCAAATAGCTCGAAAATTATCATATATAAAAAAAAAATAAATTAGAATCCAGATAATAGTATCGTTTCAGGTTACAGATTTATTGATTCACTCTTTTATATCCTCCCAAACCTGCGTCATTCTTTCTTTCTTTCTCACAATTCCAAAACATAATGGGGAGTCCATTAACGCGTTTATACATCCATTAGTGACAACATATTTTTCTTGAAAGTGACACAGTATCGCGAACGACATATCCCCCACATCACCTGACACATTCAGCCGCCAGCCACCCACGGCGCTGCCAATTGACATCAAACGTATGAGATTTACATAATGGTAGGAACGATAATAATAAG
>OZ010591.1:72832447-72864947 GCA_963932145.1 Acanthosepion lycidas | reverse complement strand
GGTTAGGTCTGTTAGGATGGACGGTTCTTCTATGTTGGAATATTTTATGTGCCTTTTCTTTCGCATTGAAAATAGAATAGTTAAGGTACTGAAGGTTCTGGAACGTATTTTGAATATATTTCTCCTCTTCTTGTAAATATTGGGGGCTAAAGATTCGAAGTGCACTTAAATGGAATCCAATGATCATTCCGTATTTTATTTTTGTGTTATGATGAAATAGAAGTTTATGAAGTCATTTTCATTGGTTTATTTACGGCGGACTTCATAAACTTCTACTCCCCTATATATATATACGTGTGCGTGTGTGTGTTTGTGTGATATGGTAAAATATAGTAAAAGTATATATATATATATATATATATATATATATATATATATGTTTTTACCTAAACTGATCTTTAGGGTACAGCAGTTTTTTTTCTTTGGATTTGGAGATTAAACACTGCACGATTGTTTTCGCCTTGTTTTAATGTTCTTGTTTTTTTTTCTTTTTTTTTTCCTATTTTTCCTCGGGTATCGATTTGTTTTAAAGCAAGCTGAGCTATCCGAGCTTTTTACAAACGAGTATCACCATTTATATATATATATATATATATATATATATATATATATATATATATATATATATATAGATAGATAACTAGACTCGTTTCGAAAAACCCTCGAATTTTTGATTTGTCAATCTCGAGGGAAAAAAAGGTTTAAAACGAAGAAAGAGCTACAAACATGAACTACTGCCGAAAAAAAATCGCACAGATGCAGGTCTGAAGCCCTAAGAAAAAAGCCCGATACTAGTAAACAACTAACTAACAAAAGAGCTCAATACAACCGTAGAGCAGACCTAGATACACCTAGTGAGCCAGACAAACCTACCTAGGTTTCACCTAAACGGATCGTCAGGGAAAGCTCGGCTAACGAGGCAAAGAGAAACGCATAACGTTAGCCGAGCTTTCCCTGACGATCCGTTTAGGTGAAACTTAGGTAGGTTTGTCTGGCTCACTAGGTGTATCTATCTATCTATCTATCTATCTATCTATATATATATATATATATATATATATATATATATATATATATATATATATATATATATATGTGTGTGTGTGTGTGCTTAAAAACCTACAAACATTGTCTTCTTGTTTTTAGTAAAATCCGTTTATATTGACGGATATTTTTCGTGTATCAAATGATGCAACAAATGTAGTGTAACCGTGAAAATCACTTTAATTTCGTAAGTACATTTCATCTCTTTCTGAGAACATCATCAGAGGTGAAATTAGTAAGGCAAAAACTATGTGTAAATATCCATTTTTTTTCTTAAGCTTTAGCGTTCATTAGAACATTAAAACATTATCCAGTATGGAATATTTTTGTCTTATTAGTTGTAACCCTTATCATGTACATTTCTTGCATCATTTTGTTGCAGTCAAAACTTGAAGAATTATGCTAAAAATAAGCAGACATAATGTTTTTAATCTATTTAATCATATATGTCGAAAAGAGAAATTGCTGCCTAAATGCACACACGCACACATACACACACACACACACACATATATATATATATATATATATATATATATATATATATATATGTATGTATGTATATGTATATTATTGCAATAAACTTTATATCTCATAGGTACAATGTTATTTTTAAAGAGTGAAATTAATCTCTACCGGTTTGAAGATCGAAACCTTAATAATGAAAAGTTGACACTTGACTGCCTTTCGAGCCAGTAGAGATGAATTTCTCTTTAAATAAAAAAAGAACAGGTGTTTAAAATGTATACCCACAACGTGCAAGTAGATTATTTTAATAAGAAAGAATGTATGTTAAAAATTACATTTTTTTTTTATCTACAAGCACTACAATATACGTGGGACGCAAAAATAAAACACCACAAACACTAGCAAAAAAAATAGACGCTTATTCACAATATGTAACTTTACAGGTAAGTACTCAGATTCATGTTAGAAAAGATTTTATTTTACACAAGAAATGTTTATTTTTCAACCTAATCTCCTTACTTATTTACCACTTAATTCAACTATAAATATGACTAGTACAAACCATAAATTATGCAGTGAAATTTCGTCTTTGTGTAAGCCTACACATACAGGGTAGGATGGGTAAATCGTCAGCATATTACATTTTTAATTTCGCGCAAGCGCGTTGATTGTTATTGATTTGTCGACTGCGCAGTATAGCTTGGACATTTAGATGCCGTCTGTGAGAAAAAGAGCAACATGACGCAATTCAATCGGTCAGAAATTTGGAAACGGTATGTTTTACTGCTTGGCATTCGTGCTGTAAGCTCCAATCCGAAAATTTCAGAGTGTATGAGTATAAATCTAAGATCAGTGAAGAGGATATGTCCAGTAAACATCATGGTGCTTGGAGTGGTCACTAGTAACGGCGATATTAGGCATCCTTTCATCTTCCCACAAGGCCTCAAACTCAATACGAAGGCCTATATCAAGTGCCTTGAATAGGTAGCGCTGCCCTGGCTCAATAGAGTGTTGGTTGGAAGACACTATGTCTTAAGACTGTACTCTGTACCATAGGAACCAAACAGGAGGACCCAGTCATGGCTATCAAACAATTCCTGCGACCACATCACTCCTTATATCTCGCCACCTAACTGCCCAGACTGCAACCCCCATGATTATTATATGTCGGATGCAGTTGAGTGAGAGACCAACAAAATTCCTTGTAATACCAAGTATGAATTGAAAGCAAGGATTATGGCAACATTTATCATATTCAACAAGGAGACACTTCCAAAGACGTCTGGAGGCCATAGTTGAAGCTAATGGCGATTTTATTGATTAAATTTACTCTTTAATATTGCAAGATATTTTAGTGTAATTTTGGTAAATATATCTGTTAAAATGAGATGTCAGTGTTATTTTCATTTTTGCGTAATTTAAACAGTAATTTATCCATCGCATATGTAAGCAACAATTAAGTTTTAAGGAAAATATAGAACTACAGGGAAACTGATACTAAGATACTATCAAAAAGAGACAGTAGACATTACGGGTAATATAATATAATATAATATAATATAATAGACGAAATATTCCTTCTCAACCTTCATACTGATAATCAAACAGGCGTTTACTTAATAATTTACCTTAACAGAAGATTCATTTCGTATAATAATAATAATAATAATAATAATAATAATAATAATAATAATAATAATTTTTCTGACAAGTACAGCCCACACTTTACGAAGGGCTCTATCTATGTAATTTTTATTTTATTTTTTTTATTATTTATTTATTTTTTTTTTTTTTGTCAGTGAAAAGTGTCATGATGCCATTTCTAACCTTAGGTCCCTGGGTGGGACCCGGAAAGAAATGTGTAAACGCCAGAAAGCAAAGAATAATAATAATAATAATAATAATAATAATAATAATAATAACGGCATTTAGTGTACTAGTAGACCCCATTTTGAGGTTGCTAGCCAATATCGATTGAAGGTATATTTGTGTAACTTCAACATCCTCAGAGCTAACCTGTAGTTTATACTGCAAATGTAAGCTAGGAAATCTGCAAGAACATAAAATGGCAGGATCAGTAATTTAAAAAAAAAATGGTTGGTACACTGAAATGATCGGTTACAATGGTTTGTCACTGTCTTTCAATAAGATCGAGGAATGAACAGAATATGTTTGCAGTGTCTATTTTCCCAAGCCATTCGGTCGCACACGCACGAGCAAACATGCACGCACACACACATACACACACAAAAACACACACACAAAAACACACACAAAAAACACACACACACATATATTCACGGAAGGACTTTTTCGCTATATCACAGCTCATTAGTGTGGCTAGACATCCGATTGCTTCTAGCTGAAATCATATATATATATATATATATATATATATATATATATATATATATATATATATATAGATAGATAGTTAATATTAGTGGTCAATATATATATATATATATATATATATATATATATATATGATCAAGATAGAGCTCAATGTCCAGGACAGAGCAAGAATATAATATAAAAGGCTCAAACACTGATATTCCATGGATATAATTTATTATATTGGAATCGTAATCATGATCCAATTCATCAGACCTACTAATTCAAAAATAAATCGTAAAAATCTAACGGAGTTTTATTTTCGGATTTCGTTTTGAATTTGTAGGTCTGATGAATTGGATCGTGATTACGATTCCAATTTAATAAATTATAACCATGGAATATTTGTGTTTTAGGCATTAATATATATATATATATATATATATATATATATATATATATATATATATATATATATATATGGGTGGGTGGACATTGGGGTCAACACCAAACGAAAACATCTTGAACAAAATCTTCAGGCAACATGTTGAGAATATACTTATCAATGGTACATTATGGGTAGCAAGTTCTATGGTACTATCCTAACGGTTACTGGCTAGGTGGTAACGGTTATATTTCAAATTATTCGAGAGGTTATTGTGCAGAAATAATTATGGATAAGAATGTGGTTATTTGTAGCTATTGTATAGTAATGGTTGTTAGCATTTATCTCATAATTTCTTATTAATTATTTAGTGCATTTTGTATTTAATCGTTATTTGTTGATTATTATTATTAAATTTACTTGGCTTTAAGTGTATATTCCTGATTTGTTAATTTGTTAGGATAACGCAGCAAATTTATAATACCTGTCCTAGTGAGTTAATAATGCATCTCTGACCAGCATATATAAATAGTCGAGCTACTACCGAACACACATGGCCTGAAGATTGCTTTGAATCATGAAACAGACTGTCGCCATTCGTCAATGACGTCAAATTTCACTTTTTTTTTGTTTACACACGCTATATCCATGATATACTCGACGACTTCTGATTATCCCACAAGATTTTCTCCCTATTATTTTCAAAGTAATCTCCTTGAAAAATCGGCCGTTGTGAGATTTGAACACGGAACACTAAAGTTATAATGACGAAGCAAGATACAGATATACACGAAAACAGACATAAAATAACACATATTACGATATATATATATATATATATATATATATATATATATATATATATATATATATATAAACGCAACATCAGATTTTAGAACTAACCTAGACGTAGAAACAGATAATTTTGAAAAGATCGCTTTAAACGGTATATATTGTTTGGTGATAATTGGAAACCTTCCTTTTTGTTTTTCATCCGACCATTTTGTACCTTAGATGTCCTGCCAAACAGCTTAGAGCCAACCTGGTTCTTTGAGACAAAAGAGATTCGCAAAAATTTAGGTAAAATAAAAAGAATTAGACAGAAAGAAAACGTTCCCGGTTGCAATCCTTTGATGTCAGTCATTTTTCTGAACAATACCTGAGAAGTAAAAAAGAAAAAAAAAGTCTTATTTATTCTTCAATAATCCAGGCTCACTTAGTCCAGTACAAGGCTAAATTTAGGCGAGGGCTTTAGAAAGCGACTTCAGTCACTGTACTTCAAATGAACAGCTTTGTTTTATTATTATTAATAATGATCAAAGAAACATGGTTTCAACGAGGGAGAGTGTTTATTGGCACCAGTTTAAAAAAAAAGCCTCACTTCTACTATTATCGTAAAGATTGCAGAGCTATTCCGGCATATCATGTTAAATTTGAACATGATTAAATATGACTGATGCTTTAACACACTGAGACTGTACTCTGGGAAAGAAGATATATTAACTGTACAGTATATTCTAAGGTAACATCTTTGGTTCAGGTGCTGACATATACCATCGTGTAAACTTACAGGCACAAACACACTCATACATAGATAGATAGATAGATAGATAGATAGATAGATAGATAGATAGATAGATAAAGATTAATTTTAAGGTAATTATTTATCTTTCAAAATTCGGCATTTAACCTGATTAAATATTGACTTATTTTCTAAGCCACCAGAAGAATGGGTCTCTCCAATTTTATATACATACACATGTTAAAAAATGTATCTAATTCAGAGAAGAACTTTCCAACTTTATCACATGTTAGGGAAAACTTTCTTATCATTATTTATATGAGTTTACAGTTTACAGTCCTGTACATAAGACGGCGTGAGTTAGTTCCTGGTTGTACGCCATGTTGGATTGTTGTACATTCGACCTTCTTCGTTTGTGTTGTTTCCGTGAAAACTTATTGCCCTTCATAATGTTACCCAAGCGTAGTACAACCTCTTTTAATGTCGGTGCTTCCAAGGAAAAAAAAACAGGCATCATATATTCTTAAATGCTTTGAAAAGTTATCAACAGCGACTTACATTGGACGATTGTTATGCTTAAGTCGATCGACTGTCGCTTAAAAGATGTACATATGTGCATATATTATATTTCCCTGTAAGCACATCTTGTTACAAAGCTATAAGTTGAGGAATTCACGTGTGATTTTGTTTCTTCCACAGATTTCCGCTGCTTCTGTGTAATGAGAGAGATACAAGACCTTACGCTTCATCATCTCAATGACATCACTGGAAACAACTATGCAAGCAGATTAAAACTTGATATATCCTGATATGTATTATATTTAAGTCCTTCGTGGTTTTAGTACAAATTCTGTTAGGATATGTCATAGAAATGCGTTATGTTCTAGATTATTAATTTACTATCGCTTTAGCATATGCGAATGATGAAGGTGCTATTCACAGAAAAAAACATTTACGTTGCAATATACTAGAAACGGCACCTAATAAGTAAACCGAGAATATATATATATATATATATATATATATATATATAAAAGATTTACACCTCCTGAATAAGTCTGATGATTATTTAAATGCTTACTTGTGTATACGCATTAATACGCGAGTACAGGTATGCTTATATCTGTTCGTTTGATTTGTCTAACTATATAGCTATATACGCACACACACAAACATACACATACACACATGCACACACACACACACATGTACATGATAAATATCGTTTTACATTATGCTATATTTATGGATGAAAAGGATCAATATCAGGGAAAGAGGATATACAAATATAAAAGTGAGATGTCATGCTTATACGCTATCATTTGTTCTAACGATTGCATATAAGAAAAACCCGTAAATATTGGGATTTGACATCAATTTCTACTTTATACATATTAGGTTGGTGCAAGAATAATGACGTATATAATGTCGTTTTTTGACGTATTTTTTAACGTCAAAAAACGTCATTATACGTCATTATTTTTGCACTAACCTAATACATACATACATATATATATATATATATATATATATATATATATATATGCGCGCGTGTGTTTATATATATATAGTCATAATATGTCTATATTTATCAATGACATATATATATATATATATATATATATATATATATATATATATATGTGTGTGTGTGTGTGTGTGTGTGTGTGTGTGTGTGTGTGAAAATATTGTAGAAAATAGGAAAGAAACTGGTTTGGTAAAAGATCCAATGTTCCTTAGTATTTTTGCAATTATTTTTAAAAAATAGTGCTCGATAAGAAAGTAGAGCATAAATATAATTATTTATTTAAAAATATGATTCCAACTCGCTACATAAGAGGTCTCATGTTTCAAAACAAGAGCCGAAAACTTCAAAATAATATTTGAATTAATTTGAGTTAAAGTAGGCTCTGTTCCATCTTCAAGCGAAATTTTTTTGGGAATGACTTATTTCTGAAATTTACGAGTTTTAATAGTATGGTCAGAATTGAAATCAAAAATTTCCATGGTAACATCAAGGGCGGATTGTTTAGAATCGGCAGGGGTGGGGTGTTAATAATTTGTATCAGTATACTGATACATTTTCTGGATTAACCTTTCAACAGTTGTATCTTAGAAATGATGAATAATATCTCATTGGAATTTCCCGTGGGTTTTATAAAACTATTGCTCTTTTATTTGAGCAATAAGACTGTATAATTACTCTCTAATCTTAACAGAAGAACCGTGGTGGAATCTATCCTAAACGAAAATGACATGTTCTTCATTAATTAATCATAGCTAAGGATTAGAAGCTCATGAAGTATTAGAATAGACTTCAAATGTATCTATCTATCTATCTATCTATCTATCTATCTATCTATCTATCTCTCTCTCTCTCTCTCTCTCTCTCTCTCTCTATATATATATATATATATATATATATATATATATATATATATATATATATATATAATAATTTTCCAACTTATTAAAGATGATATTTGCCGTCTATAACCTTTTAGCTTTCTGTCGTGGAATGACAAGATACTTCACATGTTTCACGTACGACTTTATTTTTCACTGCTGTTTGGATTGTCATTGCTCAAATTCCTCTCTCGTGGGCCAAAGGTTTTATGGATTGAGTTGGATCTATTATAATTTATATGGAAGAATATGAGCATTATTTATCCTCTATTTAACCTAATTAGTCATAATCAATTACTCGATATTCATATATTAGTAAAAACAACTCATTTTTATTTACCATTCGCACTAAAATTATATGAATCCTACAGATTCTCTATGAAATGCTAATTCGTTCCCATATGTATAATTGTATCTGATGGGTGGACAAAGATAACAACAACATTTTGAAATGTATATCCCAATGTGTATTTACATTATTATAGAAATATAGAAATAAAAACAAATACTGTTGGTAACAGAAGATCACAACAATCCTAATATTGGCAGAAATATCGGTTAATTAGCCGGAATAATAGGGGACTGGATAGTAATTGAATCATTCATCCCATAAAGCACTCACACAATCACTCGCTCATTTGAACATAAAAACAAATAGAAAAACACACGCGAAATTATAAAAGGCCTTCCGCAGCCACAAGAGAAATGAAACCTCTGTCACCGAAAGGAAGAGATGAGGAAAGTGTTAATGGAGCTAAAGAAAATGTTGAACAAAAGTAAAAAAAAAAACAGTGGACACTCTTAGAATTACGGTATATATATATATATATATATATATATATATATATATATATATATATATATATATATATATAGATTGTCCAAATCTTCTAACTACATAACTGGTCACCCTACAAAGTGTTTAATATCTAAACGACCACTAAATTCTTCCATCCAAATTATTACCCGCATTAAATCAGGTACAAATATTATTCAATTTAAGAAATTCCTTTTCGGCTTAGAAACGCATTAATTGTAATTACTTTGCTTATATGTATCTTTATAGATATAATTATCATTAATTTGCTTCTAAGTATCTTTATACATATAATTATCATTACTTTGCTTATATGTATCTTTATACATAAAATTATCATTACTTTGCTTATATGAATCTTTATAGATATAATTATCATTACTTTGCTTATATGAATCTTTATACATGTGATTATCATTAATTTGCTTATATATATCTTGATACATTTAATTATCATTACTTTGCTTATATGTATCTTTATACATATAATTATCATTACTTTGCTTATATGAATCTTTATACATGTGATTATCATTAATTTGCTTATATATATCTTTATACATTTAATTATCATTACTTTGCTTATATGTATCTTTATACATATAATTATCATTACTTTGCTTATATGAATCTTTATACATGTGATTATCATTAATTTGCTTATATGTACCTTTATACATGTAATTATCGTTACTTTGCTTATATGTATCTTTATACATAAAATTATAATTGCTTTGCTTATATGAATCTTTATGCATGTGATTATCATTAATTTGCTTATATATATCTTTATACATTTAATTATCATTACTTTGCTTATATGTATCTTTATACATATAATTATCATTACTTTGCTTATATGTATCTTTATAGATATAATTATCATTACTTTGCTTATATGAATCTTTATACATGTGATTATCATTAATTTGCTTATATATATCTTTATACATTTAATTATCATTACTTTGCTTATATGTATCTTTATACATATAATTATCATTACTTTGCTTATATGTATCTTTATAGATATAATTATCATTACTTTGCTTATATGAATCTTTATACATGTGATTATCATTAATTTGCTTATATATATCTTTATACATATAATTATCATTACTTTGCTTATATGTATCTTTATACATATAATTATCATTAATTTGCTTCTAAGTATCTTTATAGATATAATTATCATTACTTTGCTTATATGTATCTTTATACATAAAATTATCATTACTTTGCTTATATGAATCTTTATACATGTGATTATCATTAATTTGCTTATATGTACCTTTATACATGTAATTATCGTTACTTTGCTTATATGTATCTTTATACATATAATTATCATTACTTTGCTTATATGAATCTTTATACATGTGATTATCATTAATTTGCTTATATATATCTTTATACATTTAATTATCATTACTTTGCTTATATGAATCTTTATACATGTGATTATCATTAATTTGCTTATATGTACCTTTATACATGTAATTATCGTTACTTTGCTTATATGTATCTTTATACATAAAATTATAATTGCTTTGCTTATATGAATCTTTATGCATGTGATTATCATTAATTTGCTTATATGTATCTTTATACGTGTAATTATCATTAATTTCCTTATAGGAATCTTTATATATATAATTATCATTAATTTCCTTATATGAATCTTTATATATATAATTATCATTAATTTCCTTATATGAATCTTTATATATATAATTATCATTAATTTGCTTATATGTATCTTTATGAATGTAATTATCATTACTTTGCTTATATATATCTTTATACATATAATCATTATTACATTGCTTATATGTATCTTTATACATACACATATACTATAGTTAGGTTATTAGACAACATAATCCAAAATTACCTTAATTATGATATTATTATTTCGTTTATATTACTAGGATACACTTTGATTATGTAACAACTTATTTATTACCGATATTATATATATATATATATATATATATATATATATATATATATATATATATATATATATATTGAGCACTTTTATTCATATATATTGAATAGCTTAAAACTATATTTTAGCATATCAACCAAGCACACACATACACATGCATAAATATATGTCTGTATATATACATAGATAGATTGATAGTATTAAACAACGAAACAGATTACCAAACAAATTCGCAAGGGTATCAAGCTGTGGGGTTGACCGTAATATGGACTGATGTATTGGCCCGAGATTCAATGTTGGGTTTTAAATCTCTGAGCTGATTGAGACAATTCTTTTCAAAGTTATTTATATCTCGGTGGCCGGTGTTTCTCCAGATTGCTCGTTTTTCAACAGCGAGGTTGAACACATCTATAGGGATGTTTGCAGCATTTAAATTGTATTTGAGTTTTTCCTTGAATCGTAAACAAGGACGGTCTACATTACGCTTACGATGAAAAAGTTGACTATACATGAAGAATGTTAGGCATCCGATCATCACTCATTCTGACATGACCAGTTCATCTGAACTCTATCTATCTATCTATCTATCTATCTATCTATCTATCTATCTCACTGTCACTGTCTCTGTCTCTCTGTCTCTCTCTCTCTCTCTCTCTATATATATATATATAAATATATATATATATATATATATATATATATATATATATATATATATATATATATATATATATACGTTCTGATGCAAAAGAATATTTCGAATCCTGCTGGAGATCACATACTTTTCTAATAAGAATTCTCGGTATTAGGGCTGATATCTAAAAAGAAATAAATAAATATGCTCTTTAATAAATAAATAGATACAAATCATCTGCTCAAATACGAAGACCAATTAAAAATAACATTTGAACTATATATATATATATATATATATATATATATATATATATATATATATATATATAAATCAGGCAACCAATATGAAACAACATTTTCAGGATATTATTCCATATATATATATATATATATATATATATATATATGGAATAATGTCCTGAAAATGTTGTTTCATATTGGTTGCCTGATTTTGTTTAGTGGCATATCAAGTCATATGTTTTATTTAATGCCAAAATCTAAATGTTTTGCACACAATTTATGGTTTAAACTAAATATATCTTAACGCAATTCTCCTTCTTTAAATCCAGTTTTGGTTATTGTTGTGGCTTCCGAGATGAAATTCGGTCTCCAATGAATGACAAACGCAAGAATTAAATGTATTTACTCAATAATACAATGGGTATATTGTTAGTAAATCCAGAAACGCCGTTAGTATATATATATATATATATATATATATATATATATATATATATATATATATATATATATAGAGTCTCGAAGTAGGACTTCCTTAGAGTCTTACGTGCTTGTAACTGTGACTTCTACAAGCGGTTACCTCACACTATTACTCTACCTCCAACTCAATCACAATCTCTGCTCACTCTCTCTGTATTTATCAATCCACCCACGAGGATCGAATGTGGCATAAGGCCGGTTTAATGTGGGTATCTCCGAGTCCGTAGGCTCGGCCAAAAATATGGCCTTTCTGAACCCGCCTAGACGGGTTGAGGCCCTGTCAACCTCCCCGGACGAAACCTTGCCCTTCGGCAAAGCCTCGTCCGGGTTCCCCTCTGCTAATGCAGAGAGTTCGACAGTCGCCGAGAGTCTGTCTCTCGGTCTTCCTGCTCACTCTCTCTATATATTCTGACTTACCCTGGGTATTTAACGGCAGCAGTCCAAGTAACACTCTGGTCGAGTCCACTTATATGAAAAAGAGGAGGACCCCATAACAGTTATTTTGTTGTAAACAGGCATTTTTGATTATATATGTATTTTTCTACTTTCCTGGTGTTTTGCTTTTGTTTGCTGGTTCATTATTTCACCTTAGCTGGAACTCTAACAGTTGCTAGCATCCCGGGTTAAATTGGACCTGGGAACAACAAGAAGATACGATTCAACGTTCCTCAAATTCCCAATCGCCTAACCAGAGTCTTTATTTTTTTTCTGTTTATCCTCATACCAAGGACTAATCCAGGACTAAGGAAGTATTTTTCTCGACATCGGAAAAGATGACACCGCAATCCAAAGACGCATTGGAATAAAGAATGATTCCTTTCATGATCTAGGAAAATTATTTTGAAACACTAGAAAGAAATCAACGTGTTAAAAACTATTATATATGAGAGTGAACGCTAGACAATCTCATCAGAGATTAAGACAACCATAAAGGCAAGACACCAATCCGCTACTGGGTGGCATGCCACTAGCGTTTAACGCTGGTGGCCTGATGTCTAATTACTAGAGCCCCGCCAGTGGCGGC
This sequence comes from Acanthosepion lycidas, assembly GCA_963932145.1. Taxonomy (NCBI): domain Eukaryota; kingdom Metazoa; phylum Mollusca; class Cephalopoda; order Sepiida; family Sepiidae; genus Acanthosepion; species Acanthosepion lycidas. The sequence goes on along the minus strand of OZ010591.1, from coordinate 72,851,637 downwards.
CACCAGAGGACCGCTGACATTACCATGGGTGGCCCGTCGGCTGGCTACTAGAGGTTTGCTTGTGGGGAAACTTGAAGCAACAGAAGGATGCTGGGAATGCCATGTAATGAGTGCTTTAGCAACGGAGAATACTTAAGGAAATGGAACCAAAAGGTGACATATTTAAAATAAAAAAAAACGAATTATGAGGAAAGGTGGCTTGGAGAATCTGAAACTTACAGGATATGCTGAGGGACAGAGAAAGCAGTGAATGATATACCTGATGAGCTTGTGTAAATTTTAGCCGAACAGGGATTAGGAGGGAAAAAAACATAAAGACTAATCTTAATAAGAGTTACAAACGACGGGAAGTTGTGGAGAGACATGATCGTGCACGTCTTGAATGTACAGTGCACATCGAAAATGAAGGATGATAGAACGGGGAGAGAGAGATGGCAAAAAGTTAAGTTATTTAAAGCAATAAAAGAGCAATATCACACCATGAAGGAAATGGATACATTGTGCCTCTGATATATTGAGCGTCTTTGCAAATACACATTGAATCAGATATGTTTCCTTTTTCTTTTTAATGAAAAATTTATTTAGAGTCACATGAAATGCGATCGAAACGAATTCCCTCATGTGAATATTAAAATAAAGCAAAAATTCTGATTATTTTCAGGCTAAAATCAAGGCATTAGAAAACAATTCTGAACGAATCAAAATCGATTCCCAGTCGAATATTTAGAAAGGAAAAAGGAGAGGCAAAAAAAAAAAAAAAAATGAAAACGGAGAAGAATTTATCGAAATCTAAGAATCTATCGAAATTGCGGAACTTTTAGCTTAGCTGCCAAATGAAATCATTTGAAAGGACACTTTATACAGAAAATATTTACGCACCATATTTCGAAAAGCGAGAAAAAAAATGAGCCATCTTAGTAAACTGAAAACAAAGGATATGAAAAATATAAAATTCTCCCGCTACTGGAAATTAGTTAGCTTTAAGGTATAAATGAATCTTGTCTATTTTCTTTCAAGGAAATGTTTCTCTCTTTTCAAACTATTTAAAAATGTTCTATAATGTAACTTGTCTTCAGATATGTGATGCAGTTTATTTCTGATATGGAAGTGGAGGGAAGTAGATATCGTAGCCATTAAAAAAATGAAAACTATTTCTTTTTCTATGTTTTTTTTTTTTTTTTCTATCTTTTGATTATAATTCTTTCAGCCAAGAAAGGGCCCATTGTCGATCTGAAGTGAATTGAAAGTGGGGATGAATCTTGATTTTAAAAATAGACTTGACAACTGGGAATTCGAGTCAAAAGTGAAGTTATTGGCTTATCTTTTGTCTAAAACAGATACACAGTTCTACCCCAGTAAAAGCAGTTTGAGTTCAATATCAACCTTCATCTCGGATGCTGATTTTTCATTGACACTTTTCCTAAACCGAATTTTTATCTAAATATTTTTGTATTAATTTTGTTAATATTAAATGTTCACCTTATACAAGCACCAAGAGTCTCTCAACGTAGAGCCTCCTTGAAAATATTGTACCTCTGATCCCAGCGTCTTTTCAAATTCACATGGAATCAGATATTTACTCAATGAAAATTTATTCAGAATCACACGAAGCATCGATGCAAGAATCTGTTCCATAAAGTGACAGCTCCTGGGAGAAAGCTCTGTGAAATGGCACTTGGATAGTTCGTGCTCTTGTCCTCATTTATGGTGCCATATTCACAAAGTTTTGACCGTTGTGTGCTCCGGCCTTCTTCAGGTGATTGGAATTAGGAACAGAACCCTTTATTTAATCCGCCGGGGTAGATTGTTTAGTTCCCCTTGAAACTTGGAGAGTTGAGTTAAAGGGAAATAAATGAGACATCCAGAAGAGGCATGGCAAGTGGAACTATATATCAACACTATAGAATCTATATACTAACACTGCATTATATCTGTATTTAAAGATAGAGAAATGTGTTAAAATATATTTAATTGAAACCATAAAATTGTGTAAAAAATATTTAGATTTTGGCATTAAATAACGCATAGAAATTGACATGTCGCTAAACAACATCAGACAAGCAATATAACATTATTCTACATATACATATATATACATATACATATATATATATATATATATATATAGATAGATAGATAGATAGATAGATAGATAGATAAACCTAGTGAGCCAGACAAACCTACCCAGGTTTCACCTAAGCGGGTCGTCAGGGAAACCACTTAGGTGAAACCTGGGTAGGTTTGTCTGGCTCACTAGGTTTATCTAGGTCTGCTCTACGGTTGTATAGAGCTCTTTTGTTAGTTAGTTGTTTACTCGTGTCGGGTTTTTTTTCTTTGGGCATTAAACCTGTATCTGTGCTATTTTTTTCGACAGACTGTCATGTTTCTAGCTCTTTCTTTTTTTAAAACCTTTTTTCCTTCATGATTTATTTGATTATTGGCAAATCAAGAATTCGAAGGTTTTTCGAAACGAGTATAGTTACCTATATACACACACACACACACACACACACATATATATATATATATATATATATATATATATATATATATATATATATATATATATATATATGAAGATGAGGATAACGGCCCGAGTAATGTAAATAATGCAAGAAATATGCAAAATAAATAAATAAGAATTACAGACATATGATAACAGATAGTTTAATCTTAAATAAATCAACAATGTTTTACGATAATTTTTAACATCAAATTGAGATTTTTGCTAATAAGTTTAAGAATTTTAACACATTCAGTATTATGGATAATAAATTATTGAATATTATACTGTGGTTTTTAGAGACTTAGTATACCCCCAGACAAATCCACGTGCAATGCCTCTTTCGGGTGCCTTAGTTATCTACCTTTAACTCAACTCTCCTAGCTTTTGTTCTTCATTGTAGTAGTCAGGATTTGAACTCACAACTCTTTATGTCTAGTGTCATAATCCAACCAAAGCATTTATCCACTGGGTCACGTGTCTTCTCCGCGGCATTAAGAAAGTGGCTGCAAAGTAGAGAAAAATATTTCCACACTATAAATAAATACTAAAGACCAAATGTCCTTGAAATATTTGCCTCGCACATTAGTGAGCACTTCCTACTCAACACTGCCTTCGGTTAACACTGAATACAAGCCAGATCCTAATGATTACAATCTTGATATTCAATATCCGCATAAGAAATTTTGTTAACTATGTCGTACTAGACAATTTTTCTTTTTTTATTTTCCGAGGTTCATATTGTATTTTTTATGCTAAGCCACAAGACACTCCTAAGCCGGCCAAGCATAAAAATGAATGCAATATGTAAACCAGTAATAAGGAGTGATAGGAAAAAGCAATAATAACTACAAAAATTGCAATATGAATTCTGGAAAAAAAAATGTATGTAGTGAGAAATTACTTTTATAAGTCCCAAAAATGTATACCTTGGTGTCCACAAGGTGACATGTCCCAGTGGATAAAAGATTTCTGAGTTCGATAACAGGCTACAGCAGAGGTGGAAAAAAAACTTGGAAAATTGGGTTAAAGGGAAATAACTGAGACATCTGAAAGAAGCATGACACGTAGAATTAAAACAATCTACCCCGCCGGACGAATTAAAAAGTTCGATTGGAAATTCCTGAAGCAGGCCGGAGCGTACAACATCCGAAATATTGTGAATATGGCGATGGAGATGAGGATAATACTCCAAATAATGTAAATAAGAAGGGCTTTATCTATGTAAAATTTTTGTGATTTTTTTTAACTCAATGGAAAATGTCAAGATGCCATTTCTAACCTTAGGTCTCTGGTCAGGACCCAGAAATAAGTGAGTATATATCAAAAACGAAAGGAAATAAATAAATAAATAAATAATAATAATAATAATGTACGAAAAAGAAGGGTGGCGTATTATTGTGGTATGTTACATAATTTTTACAGTATTCTTGACTAGTAATATGGCTGATGATAAAAAAAATGCTGATTTTCTGTTGATAGATATTGCTTTCACTGGAGTTCACTGCACTAAAGGTAATGAAGTTAAAAAGATTATGAACAACTTCACAGTTGAGGACAGATGTTGAGAGAATGCAGAATATACCTGTCCAAGTTGTGCCAATTTTAACTGTAGTTTGGCTCAATTCCAAAGAATCTCCAGAAACACCGTGATACCGCCGCAATCATACCCGGGATAAAAACATTGGAAAAAGAAATGAATAAATAATATAAAAAAAAAGAAAAAAAAAAACGTCTTAAGAGACGGAAGCTTTCCTGCAGAAAGTGCTTGCTCTCTGATATCTTGAGATTTTACAGACAGCCACTTAAAATGATTTTCTGTGTTTGCAAATAGCATCGTGAAAATTCCAATAATAATAATAATAATAATAATTTCCTTCTGAGAACAAGGAACACTGGTGGAAGTTCAGTAAACTGGAGGCAGTTCAGTAAACGCAAAAAGACAGAAAATAAGTTGACTAGAAAAGGATATTCACAATAGATCTAACAGAAAAAATGCAATAACAAAAATGGCGTGTATTCGAAACAGTTTCAATGGATATCCTAAGAACAAAAAAATATTGAGACACTAAAAGGTCAGACAAATTATCCTCTACAAACAAGAAGACAAGATACGGTTGGCGTGAAAAAAATACAAGAGTGTCTACCAAATCGTAAATGTTCCAGCCGAAAATGGATTGAATACCACAGAACATTATTGTTTAGAGTTGTGTCAAAAATCCTTAAGGCCCTACGTCGATTATGTGGCCAGCATGAATGCCGATGAAATGTCTCTGAGATTTGCGGAAACTAGAAGGCAGATGATGTGCCTTTACAAATAATGCATAAAATAATATGGAATGCTACAAAGGAAAAAAATAAAATGAAAAGAATCTCTCTCTGATGAATGTAAAAAGCAGATAGAAACTGTTATAGATGTACAATCATAAGTATGTTTATGTGGAGAACATCTAAACCGAGAAACGGAATCTCGGTCTATTACATCAAACTGAACAGAAAATAAACCATAAAATAGGTCTAAAAGAAGACAAGATGTGGTTGGCGTGAAAAAAAAATTGACGAGTGTCTATCAAATTGTAAATGTTCCAGCCGAAAATAGATTGAATACCACAGAACAGTGACTAGGCCAAAAGAGAGGTGTGTTCAATACCAGACTACAGCAATAGTGAAACAAAAACTTGGAGAGTTGAGTTAAAGAAAAATAACTGAGGCATCTGGAAGAGGCATGGCAGGTGAAACTAGTACAATCTACCCGGTGGTTGAAATAAATGTTTCGGTTCCAAATTCCAACTACCTTGGTTGACGAAATAAAGAGTTCGATTTGAAATTCCTGGAAGGACGGGGCATACAGCAGCCGAAGCCTTGTGCATATGGCAATGAAGATGAGGATAACAGTCCGAATAATGTAAATAATAATCATAATACCTCATCCCAGAGATATAGACGGAAAGAGCCTTTCTATTGGAATCTTTTCCTATCAATCTGAGGGCTCCAGCTACAACTGAAATTGTTGATGTCCTCATGTGCAATATTTTTAAGATTTCAGTTTCAAGTTCCATATATTTTGCTTGTTTTTGAAGATCGTCAAAGATACATTACACTCTGCAAAGACTGTCATCTTAATAAGAAGGCACAATATGTCATTTTGGTCTCTAATCTCAATGTCTAGGCAATTTGATTCATCTGTCTATATGTATTGTAAAACCAAGAAAAGTGTTAACTTTCTTATCTACGTAACCGAGTCTGTGTGGTGCTCGTACCAATTTCTTGCAGTTTCCTTTGCATAAAAGTTGCACATTTTCCAATGCAGATATTGGCCCACTCATGTCATGTCGGGTTTTATATTCAGTGAGTGCCAATACCGTGCAACCTGATACGAGATGGTCAGTTATTTCAAGATACTTATCACAGAATCTGCATTTGGGATTAACGTAGTTTTTCAGTATATGTGCCTGGTAATTTCTAGTTGGCAAACATTGGTCGGTGCAACAAGAATAAAACCTTAGGTTTCAGCTTTCAGTCTTGTACTACGTAGCCACTGATGGGTACGTGGTTTGTCTATATCAGCTTGTTTGGTACGGGCAACAATATTGACCATGAAGCCATCGTTTTCTGTATCTGGTCGGTTGCTTTTGCTTTCTTTTTTAAGGATTTTGCTGCTGAGCAAGCACTTTCTGCAGAAAAGCTTCCGTCTCTTACGACCTTTTTTTTTTTACATCATTTATTCATTTATTTTTCCAATGTTTTTTGAGGATTTTACTTTCATTTCATCATCCATTTTAAACTTGTTGGCTTCCTTTATCATTGATTAGTTTCTTCTTTCTTTCATTCCAGGTAATTTGAAGGCCAATTGTTGTCATTTTGTATGACAGTTCTAGTTGAACTAATCCTCTGCCTCTTTAGGATCTGGGCAGATGAAGACGATCAACATCAGCCTTGGGTTGATTCATGCAGTAGAAATGAAGAACTTTTCTCATTTCGGCGTCCATTCGCTTAAGTTCAGCTAAAGCCTTGTTGAATATGTTGAAACCTCTATTGCGCTATTGGGAAAGCCAATGTTTTTATGACTGACACTGTTTTTTTTTTTTTTTAATTCACCTCAGTATTCAATACCAGACTCCCATGCTTGTAATAGCCCTTTCTTATATGTTGTATTCCATCTCTTCCGCTAATTCTTAGGTACCTATAATTCTTAGGTACCTATAGGTTTCTTCTTGTTCCAGTTCCCTAAACATTATGACAAAATCTACATGTATTGAGTGTGTGTCTGTGATTTCTTGCATATTGCTTCTGCACGTTTATCTAATCCGAAATATATATCTATGTCGTCACTGAAACATTTTACAGTGTTGAGGAGACTATTTAACTCATTGTCGTCTTTGACAAAGAGTTTGAGTTTATTAGTGTAGAGTAGGTTATAGAATACTTTCTTGTTTGGGTTGTATTCATAGCTATTATTGTTTACCTCATACGGAAAGGGAATTAAAGGCAGACAAATACCAGAAGGTGTGATAAGGGGCCTCCTTGAAAGATTCCTCTTCGAATATTCAAACGGTCGGAGGTGACAGTAACTCTCATGTGGTTTTCCACATTCTCATGCTGTATCTAAGGGAATTTTCAACAATGAAGATTTTGTAGATTTCTAAAGTCTGAAGGATCCACGAGTGTGGCAAACTATTAAAAGATTTGCCGTAATCTATCCATAGTGTACTGTCATTTCTACATCTTTTCTTGTAGTTTTTCAGGATCATTTTTTAACAATGGTCGATCATTATAGCCATATGAATCTCTCGACATCCCTTCTATTCCAGTGGATTTTTCTTCCTTCGAGAAAAGAGTAAATACGGTTCGGTAGGACAGATGTGATCAATTTATACGCGATGAATAGTCATGTTATTGACCTATAGTTTTGAGGATAATCTCTTTCACCCATTTGATTCATTCTGGGACTTCATTGGGACTATTAGGAAGCAGTGATAGAGTTTATGCAAAGGTTTTATGGATTGATGACAGATGATAGAGCCAGAAATGTTCTTGTCATTTACTGGTGATTTCCTTTTTGCCATTTGCTTAGAGCTTGCCTAACACTATTCGTGATTATATTTTCCCATTCTTGTAGAGATCTATCTAACATTGGTTCTTTTTGTTGGTTCCATTCTGCATTGGGGTTATATTCTTTTGGGATTCTTCAAATATTCTCCCAAAATGGTTGCACTTCTTCAATAGATAGTGGATTTTGAAAAGTACAAGTGCTTTTTCAATTTCCCTGTAAAATGTCTTAACGTCCGTTTTTAATATTTTATTTTGGCGATATAACCTACAATACTTTTCGTATAGTAGGTGCCTTTGAGTGCAGTTTCTTTTTTAGCATTTCCTTGATTGCTGTATTTTCATTTAGTTATTTAATTTTATATTTCCGCTTGATCTTCCTGATATACGTATTGAGACATTTGGGTTTCTTCTGCCCTCATAAAATATTGATATCTCATATATGATTTACTTTATTTGTCGCTTCAATTTTGTTTGTAAGTTAGCACATTTTGTCTGTTGTTTGATCCTTTCACTGTCTTGATTCCAAGCTTCTCAGTAGCTTCTAAAGCATTTGCATATATATATATATATATATATATATATATATATATGACGTCCCCCGGTGTCGTGGCGCCAAATGTGACGTCTGCCTGGCCACGTCCGTCGTGCTATCCTGTCCTGTAACGACCAACTGGCTTGGTATTTGTCGCGGCACCAAATGTGACGTTCTAACGTTTTGGTGATTCGGATTGGAATCTGGTTAGATTCGGTATCAGCCTTGTCGTTCCCAGCTCGCCTCCAACGTCTGGTTACCGAAGTAACTGTTTTGATTTTTAGTCTAACCTACCCACGTTGTGAATTGATCTTAGGCAGACGAAATCAATCAGTCACCGGGCCGTAATGCAAGTTGAATCCGGACAAGTGCAACACCGCACAAGTATATATAAAATAAAATAAAATAATAACTCGAAAAGTTCAAATGTGTTAAAAAGGATAACAATATTTTATATCTGGTTCCTGAATACAGGACTGCGTCTTCTTACCAACCCGCTTATATAGATTCGTGACACTTTGTATTTGTTAGGCGAGTCTTAACATCTTAATTTGTTCTTTTAAGAAACTGGTTTTGGTGTATCTTCAGGCGATATTCGTGAAACTTGTTTTGGTGGTGTGAGTCCAAGTCGTTCTTCAAAAATAAATTGTTCTTGGTTAGAAGTTGAGTTCGGAATTGCGTGGAATCTTTCAGTCAGCTTTTTGCTAGGCGGGCCCAACTCAATTCAACTCAGCTGCGAACTTCACTGCGAACTTCACTGCGAACTTAACTGGAAATGCTTTTCACTCGTTGCGACTCTGCTTATATGGACGCCGACCAAAACCGGGGTGGGCTTGTCGGGGTTTGAGGTTCCTTGGTAATTCTAAATACACAATCCACTTCTTTGTTTTCGGTCAAGAAAATTTATTATTTTCCATTTTGGGAAGTCTTTCGTTTCCCACCTTCTGTTCTCATATTGGTATCTCACCATACCCTCAGAGGGTGTCAACGGGTTTTCCCTCTCTCTCACAGTGGCATCTCACACCTATCCCTTCAGGGGGCGCAACAGACCTCCCCTCCTTCTTCACATGATTACCTCCGCCTAACGCTCATGCCACCATTCAGCCAATGGGTGCTCAGCGGTGTGGGTGTGGCCAGACTAGCCTCGGCTTAAAAAATCTTGCTCAAAGAAAAAAAAATTATCTTCCTTTTTCTTTTTTTTTCTTTTTCTTTTCTTTCTCTTTCTTTCCGTCTGGCCGTCAACAAACCCTTGGACTCTTATCTTAGCCAAATGTCACTTGGACTTTATCACCCGGGGCCTTCGCCAAACAAGTTGGTGGTCAATTGGATATATTTGCATTCTGTCGCTAATTAACTGTTCCGATAAAATAGTTTTGCTATCATAGCCAGCCCTGACAATAAACAGATGCTCCTCTCTTTCCTTCATGGTGGTCAGTGGACATTTTTGTTTTTTGGTCAGGGGATGACCTATTTAATTTTATCTCTTTAGAATTCTGCGGGAGTTCGCTTGTCCAACTTGAAATGTTTACCATTGCCATGGCAGATTAGATATATCTTATTCGCCGCCCCGTAACATAAATCAGATTAAGTGCGAAACATCCGCGACCTTACTTTTCTCGCTAATGAGAATAAAACTTTTGGCATTTTTCTTTGGCAAAAAGAATAACATCGTTTAGTGTCCTTTTCGTGATGGCTCCTTATCATCTAAATTTAATTCTCGCCTTTCTTTTTTCTTCTTTCTTTCTAGCGACGTAAATAGTGTGACACACAGACACACACAGACGCATATATATATATATATATATATATATATATATATAAGCTGTTACCGGACAAGCCATATATATATATATATATATATATATATATGGGGGGGGGGTTCTCAGTGGCTTGTCCGTTAACAGTGCAATGCAAACTTGGAAATAGTCCGGGATTGGTGACCATGCGTCTCTTAGTTATTGGAAAAGTTTGTTCTATTGACAGATTTTTCGACCTGACACTGTTTCCTTTGTGAGATTCGCGGCCCTTGTTGACGCGGGTGACGGTCGATGCGATATGAATATTTGTTGGTAACCACTGAATTTTGTGATTTTTTTTTTTTTTTGCGTTTTATCCTTGACCGCCAAGTGTCATTTTGTTACCAGTTTTAAGATGACTGTCGACTAAGACTAAAGTGATCGTCCTGCCGATAAAATAGGAGGGGATTATAATCAGATGTCCATGGTTCAAGAGTTCATCATCTAGCACTGTATTCACTGAGGAAGCATAGGGGCGTCGAAATGGTATTGACTATAATAAGTTTTAACTTAGTATAAGTCTCAGTGACCACTACCAGCTAAAATATAAAAGGTGGCATACTTTTACACTGAGGGTTATCACACGCAAAAAAAAAAATAGTAAAATTAAAAAGTTAAAGTTAGATAAAGTCAAAGAGACTTAAAATAAAATTAAAGAAAAGAAAAATATAATTTCAAATTGCATAAAATTTAACATAGCTTACATGTTGAAAGGCGGACCACAGAATGTCATCCGGCAAATGTTCAAATGTCCTCTTATTATTATTATTATTATTATTATTATTATTATTATTATTATTATTATTTTATTTACTTTGATTTCTGATGTGTGCTCATTTCTTTCCGGCTCTCACCCAGAGATCTAAGGTTAGAAATGGCATCATGACGTTTTTCACTGGAATTTTTTTTTTATGTAAACAAGGCCTTTCGTAAGGTGTGGGCTGTACTCGTGAGAATAATCTTTTGTATTTCTTTAAGGTATGGACTTTCAGGGATCTATTTAATTAGTCTAGTGGAATCTTTTCCAACCAACCCGAGGGCTCCAACTACAACGGGGATTGTTGATGTTCCCATGTGACACATTTTTTGAGATTTCGATTTCCAGGTCCTTGTATTTTGATCTTCAAAGATACATTGCCGTCTGCTGAGACTGCCATATCAATAAGGAGGCGCCTGTTTTGTTTGCGGTCTCTAATAACAATGTCTGGGCGGTTAGCTTTGATTGTTCTGTCTGTGTGTATTGCGTAGTCCCATAAAACTGTAAAAATTCCTAACTCCGTAACCGGGTCTGGTGGTGTTCATATTATTATTATCATTATTATTATTATTATTAATAATAATAATTTTAAGCTAGAGAATAGCTTACCAATAAAATGAGGCTGGTGTACAAATATGTACAATTATACCCCTCATGGCATCAAGCTACATGCATCACAGCCAAATCTGCCTAATATTCTGATAGGTTTTGATATAAATTTCAGAGGGACTTCATTAAGATTCAGGTTCAAGTAGGATAATCCAGTTCGCTTAGGCGGTCTCAGATTGAGGGTGTTTTCAAAGTATCTAGATTTGTCACCCAAGTCGCTTTCGCTGTATCACCCTTCAAAACGTCTTTAAAAAATAACTGCACTCTCGGCCTCCAGACATTATGATACCCTACTACTCCTGCTCATGATCAGGGATGCAGAGTGCGCCAGCTTCCTAGATGAGGTAACTAACGAGTTTGTCATTATCACCATCAGTACATTGACTGATTAAACCAATGGCGAGGGGACTTGATTGCAGAAGAAACAGACACTGGTTCTTCTTCCTCGTGATCCTTTCAGTAGACATTCAAAAAGCTTGGCGGCGTACATCTCCTCTCCATATTCTTGACTAACAGCCGAACACCACACTGTATGGGGTCGATTACCCTCAGACCGTACACTACATCTTCAGGTTTTGAATTCAGATTTGGGGAAGTAATAAAATTTTTTTTGCAACGTCTATCTATCGTTGCAGAAATGCCGAAGCAATGTCAATTTTTTAGCGGGATAATCTCGGGTTTTAACGATAAATCACAAAATGTCATTTTAATACACATCGCTCCCCTCAGGGAAGGTGGCCTTTCCTTTTGGGGGGAAAATACGAGCCCGCTTGGTGTTATTATGAATGATTTAAAATGAATGTTACTTAAAGTGGCTTATAGAGATATATTAACTTTTCAAAATAACTCAAAGACCGCTTATGTAGTGAAGTTCCACGCCCAACCGGTATTAAGTTAAGAATTCTTGTTCTTCGAGACTGGTTGCTAATCAAACCAAAACAGCACAGTCATGACTATTGTTAACCCTTTAGGAGATAGGTTCATATCCATCCCAATGGTATTTCTGCGAAAGCGAATTCAATGGGTACGGATGGAATTTGAACTTGACACTCTAATGCAAACTGCCATAAAGATATGCGATAAGCTACGCGCACATCATCAAATATATCAATAGATAAATGGCGCGAAGATTAATTGTAATTTGTTATGCTGGTGACAACATTTCTTCTGTGTTAATGTTTACAGCAGCCACGGAATTGTCAAACTGCAGCATTTAGCAGCCATCGATTCAGTGTAATACAGAAATCTTGGCACAAATATTTCTGAGTGACGTGTAGCCGGTCGTGAGCAATATAATAGCCCTAATCGACTGGGCCGATGTTTGTAATTGGCTCAATGAAACGAGCAGAACGCAAGGGACAGAGGTTTTGCCGTTCAAAGTAATTTGTTCAATTAGGGCCGGGACTGGACCAGTGTCGTGTGCCAAAAACCAGTCACGGTGTGTCGAATGTACCAAATTTGACGTCACAGGGAGGAGATGGTTGGACGATGAGTTCAGGCACGTTTTCTGACACCGTTTCGTCATTAGTTAGTCAAAATTACGACTCAGCTGACGCCACGTGTATTTGGCGTGATTATGGCTCAAATAAGTCCTGATTGGATTGAAATTTCTTGCATGATTTCCCTAATGAGATTTGATTTGATTCTCATTTCTCTATAGGATTTGTCTCTTTCGATAATTTTTGATATTTTCATGAATTATTCGAATATACTCAATCTTATAACTTTTATTACAGGGTTTATGAGATGCCATTCTTAGTTCTTTCTCATGTGAATTTTACATCACCCAGTAAACATATATATAACTTAGTGAGTCAGAATCTATCTATCTACCAAACTTTCACCTGACGGATCATCAGGATAATCATCCTATTTATGGAGGAAAAAGATAGCTACACATATTTTGTATGGAGGAAAAATTAGCTATACAAATTATAATAACCCTAATATGTTACTCAGCCAGTGGTCGGAAATTCTCAATGTTTGTAGACACAAAAATCCTGGTTATTCGAATAAAAGGTTTTTTTTTTTCTTTAAGGCGACCATTTTTCAAATAAAATATATTTTGGTCTACCCTCTTTAATTTCTTTGCCTTGTTTTTGTTTGTATGGTAATTTTATTTTTCCTGCTGGCCGTTTTTTTACCAATAAAATGTCATTTACGCCGATCCTCTTTAGCCAATATTACCCTGATCATCCGTTTGGTGAAACCTATGTAGGTAGGTTCTGGCTCACTAAGTTTTTTTTAGTTTCTCCTCTACTCAGGGTATTCGGCACTATTACGTTTTGACTCAAGTTACTCTTTCCGTATCTTTTTTCTTCTGACTAGACATCACGGTGCTGATTATTTTCCACTAGCACGGATGTTTTTAGTCTTTTTTAGTGACATTTTCCTGATATCCGTTTGTTCAATATAGTTTATTTACAAATATTATTCTAAGAAATATTTTCATGCCGACCGAGTATAGGTATTAAATAATACAAAAAATATTATATATATATATACGTATGGATATATATATATATATATATATATATATATATATATATATATATATATATGTATATTAGATTGGTGCAAAAATAATGACGTAATAATGTCGTTATTTACGTTAAAATATAGGTAAAAAAACGACATTATTACGCCATTATTTTTGCACCAACCTAATATATATATATATATATATATATATATATATATATATATATATATATATATACAGAGAAATTATTGGGTTGGAATACAAATCCAATTAATTCATCAGGCCAAGAAGACTCCCCAACTGGATCCAGAAAGCACTGGAAAAATACCCCCAATAATTTCAGTGTTTGTATATCAATGTTTGGACCAGCTTCTAATGGTCTGAGAGGGAGTGGCTGGGGAAAAAGGAGTAGTTGCTTGGTTGTGGGGGCGGAAAAATTCGATGAGCAAAGGTATTCTGGGATGAGTTACACCACGGAAAGTGAGAGCAGCGCTATATCGAATCTAGTTTATCAACTCTTCGTCATCGAGGCTCGTTTGTACAGTTGGTATGTCGCTTTCGCTGTATCGTAATTGCCCGGGTTCGATTCTTGGTAGAGGATGTGTTCTGCTAATGACTTCCAAACAGGACGAGACAGCTGTCCAGTGCCTGAGGATTCTTCTAGAGACGATGAATTAATTGTGCATATATATATATATATATATATATATATATTGACTATATATATATAGTCAACAGGCAGACTGTTTTGCTGTATCACAGCTACTCAGTGTTGGTAGATATTAGATTGCTTCAAGCCGGAATCGAATATCAGTCAGATATCCTGCTTTTAGGCTATCGTCGCACGGCTGGAAGGAAGGGAATTTTAACGTTTTCCTCTATATGAAATACGCCAGCGGCTCGGAGAACACAATTCTATTTACTTGAAGAGCAATGCTTAATAGCAGTAGGAGCCGCTGTTTTTTAAAACCCCTCTACTTAGAGGGCTCAACCGGATTTCCCGAAGCCTATATAGTCATTCACAGACAGATTGTTCGGCTGTATCACAGCTCCTCAGTGTGGATAGACATCCGATTGCTTCGGGTCGGGATCGAAACCCGACTGATTTGACATCCTACATCTAGGCCATAGTCGCACGGCAGAAAGGAAGAGAATGTTAACGCTTTTCTCTGTACGAAATACGCTGGCAGCTCGGAGAACTCAATTTAATTTACTTAAAGAGTAATGCTTAATAGCATATATATATATATATATATATATATATATATATATATATATATATATATATATATATATATATATATATGTATGTATTTGGTGTTGTGAAAGAATTAGGATGCAGAAATATTACTAATGAGTAGCAACAAAGGAAGAACGAAGAATTCGATTAACACGTATTTTTCTATGATTAAAAATGGCTGGAAAACATGTAGCCGGAATAGACTCCCATAAAGCGACAAATGCGAAAGAAACTGCTAGCATAGAACTTACGGTTATGTCTAGCCAATTCAACTGTATATTAATAAGATCTCGTCGCCGATCTAGTACTGGCCTTAAATTTATAAACTCTAGGTACCAAAGAGGAAAGTTCATCCGAAAAATTACTATGAAAGTATTTATCGAAATGGCATAGGAAGCGACTGAAGACGAGTTGCCAGGTCAGGACCAATGATATTGCAGATTCTTTGGATTTTATCAAGATCCTCTAGACATATAGCTGATTCGCCGGACTGTATGTGGTTGCAATATTCCAAGCATGGACAAATGTTAGACTTATTCATATGCAACGTAGATTCTACAATCTAGTTTTAAAAAAATCGCACGACACATTGAATCAACTTTCTTAGCAGGAAACCTAGCAGTCAATTCAGTATAGTTTTTTCCACTTGTCATCCGAGATTGTTAGCCCAAGAAGGCGGAACGTGTCACTATCCTGATGGAAGGCAGAAAATGCTCTCTCAGATTATTCTGTCTTGAATTCCTGGAGTATTTTTCTGTTACCTTGTTTTGAATCCAATGTTGTCTTTCTCTGCGATTGGTTGCCAGCTAAAAAGAGTTAGCTCTATCTAACTTGCTATTCAACCCACAGTTTTGTCGGAGGAGTAATGGACCTGTGAATGTATGAAAGCAACATACTACGCCTAAAACTTGAAATCTAGAAACAGGTACCAGATACACGCCATTAACCCTTACGCTAACCGCACAGATTTCACTGTTTGCACGACTGAAAAAAATACCAATACAATATATCCCTGTGTTTTGTCTGGTTGTAGATCATAGGCATTAAATAAATGCATACTGATTCTGTGGTCAATTTATTTAAGCGTTCCTGTGTTAAAACCAATACAATTGAGCGGTAGTTTGTTCGATGTGCATAGCAACAAACAGGGCTGGTTAAGGATCTCGTGCCCCTACCCACCCAATCTCTGATACCCTCGAATCTATGAGATGCCTTTCTACATCTCAATTTTCATAAGGTAGTATTCATATTAAATACAAATTTTATTCTAACCTAATTATGTCCAATAAAGGCTAAATGTGATATACGTGAACAATTCAACTATAACTTGAAATAAATACAATATATATGTCTATATCTTTGAGATGCGGTATTATGATTACTTGCATTATTTACATTACTCGACCGTTATCTTAATCTTCATTGCATATTCAGATCGTTTCGGGCGTTGTCCGGCCTGTCCTTCTTCAGGTGATTGGAACTCCGAACTAACCCCTTTATTTGGTTCACCGGGGTAGGATGTCTAGTTCCACATAAAACTTGGACAGATGAGTGAAAGGGAAATAACTAAGACACCCAAAGAGGCAAGGCACGTGGAACTATATAGCAATGAAGATGACGATACCAGTCCGAGTGGTGTAAGTAATGCAAGTAATATACAATTTAACTAAATACATGTTAGAGACATATGATAATAGATTGTTTAATATTAAAGAAATCAACAGTGTTTTGCGATAATTTGTTTTATTTACATCAACTTGAGATATTTTATAAAAAGTTGAAACATTTTAACACGTTCAATATTATGGATACAAATGACTGAATGTTATACAATGTATTGTACAGTCTTAGTATACCGAGACAAATTCTCAGATGTAGAAGAAAAGAAAAAAAAGTCCCCAAAATGATGTCAAAATTTGAAAAGGTATCAAAAATTTTTAAAATGTTAAAATTTGCAAAGATGTTTCATCCTTTTATAAAGGATGAAACATCTTTGCAAGATGTGTTTCGTTTAATTTGTAAGGTATATAAATATATGTAGCAAAGGCAAATGTTGATAAGATGGCGAAGTTGATAAAGCACTGCCCTAGGCTCCCATTCAGGCACCTCCGCTTCTCAAGTCGTGGGCGGTAGTTTATCCGATGTAATACGCGCTCTAGAACCGATTGGCATGTAACAGCAATTTTTGTCAGGGATGAGTAAATGACGGATAGATAGCGGAATCCTGTCTACTAGTGTTCGTGCCAGAAGAACTGTACTGAAGCTAACATTAACTCCGAAGAACAAGCGTGACAAAATGGCCTTTGAATCACCTTTAACTCTCTCTCTCTCTCTCTTTCACTTTATTTATATATATATATATATATATATATATATATATATATATATATATATATATATGTATGTATGTATGTATGTATAATAGTAGGGATAATTCCAAGAGGAATATAAATCCAAAGAGAGCTCAATGTAAGAACAGAGCAAATATAATAATGAAAGGGGAAAACTTTTCTTTCTCCTCCATCTCTTTTTTCTGTCTGGATGAATTTAATCTCCATTTATTTTTGCAAAATTTTGGCTTGAAGATATGGCCGCCTGATCCCATGAAATAAATCATCACTTAAATGGATTTCTAAGCATTCCGATTTCATTATATATATATATATATATATATATATATATATATATATATATATATATATATATATATATTATGTACCAAAGTCTTCTACGGAAAGATCATGCCGATTTTTAGTTAGATATTGCTCTTTCGGATTTTGCATTTATTCTTGTCCTTTCAAAATAATCTCGTAGGTTAAATTGTCAAATTTTTGGATGGCATAAAAAAAAGCACCTTAATTAATTCTTTGCCGAGTAACCACCGAAATTCAGGGAAGATAGAATTTTTAAGCTGGAGGAAAAAGTCTAGACAGGTTGTGCAACAACATCGTTCATATTTAGTTGAATAAATATTTAATGTTATAATTTGTTTTATGTTATATCTTTCCTTAAAAATCAATTGAAATTTTCCGAAAACTTTCTCTCTTACTCTCTCTCTCTCTCTCTCTCTCTCTCTATATATATATATATATATATATATATATATATATATATATATATTAAAAATTTATTGGTTGTGGTATCTGATTGTCTAGGTCAATGTCTGTGGATGTGTATACACGTATTTATCGGTGTCTATGTGTATGGAAAGTGCCTTCACTTTTAATTGTGTATGTATGTATGTATGTATGTGTTGGTTTCCCTTTTTTTTTTCTCTTTTTTTTTTCATAAAGGGCCGTGGAGATGTTCCCTGTCTCGTCCCTTTTTCTGTACACACACACACACACATATATATATATATATATATATATATATATATATATATATATATATGTCTAGGTGCTTATGTATTATAATCTGATTGTGTTTGTGTTGTTTTACGCGTGAATTTAGGACCCATTCACACACTTGGGATTAAAATGTATACATATATTGTAAGAGGACCGGATGACATATTAACGTCTATTCTAACGTAATTTCAATGAAGACATAAATTGAATAACATATGTATTTCTTCTTTTCTCCTCAGTAATTTTATAGTTTTAAACTCAATAGCGATTAAATTTGGATTTTAAAATTGACAGTTTTTAATTTTAATATCAATTATCATATAAATTAAGAATAAATTCTTTCTTAATATTACTCGTATTTTAAAGATCTGGATAGCTATTATAACATGACTTCGTTTTTATTTTCCTATGTATTTTGATTGGTCATTCTAGCTTTTGTAACAACGTTTTCCGCTTGTGAAGGATCTTAATTAATTTGAAACTTTTAAAACATTTTATTTTACATTCAACATCATCACTTGATAAGACACCGAGGGTGTTGAAACAAAATGGCTCTTTTTGTAGTGATTTTATAACATATTTATGTTATAAACTTTTTTAAATAAATAATTATATCTGCTCTACTTTGTATTGAGCACTTTTTTAAGAACAGTAATTGTTGGTTATTGGAATTCATTGCGTATACACCAATCGTATACTTGGATATACATACATACATATATATATATATATATATATATATATATATATATATATATATATATATATATATATATATATACAATTATAGGATTGGTGTATACGGAATAAATTGTGTGTGTGTTTGTGTGTGCGTGTGTGTCCCACTTTCTTCATCTTCTTTGCCCTGC
>OZ010591.1:72812447-72829947 GCA_963932145.1 Acanthosepion lycidas | reverse complement strand
CGGACGCCCCTACGTCCTCCAGCAGGACTCCGCTCCTGCACACAAGGCCAAGACGACTCAGGCGTGGCTGCTCAACAATGTTCCTCACCACTGGTCACTGGACATGTGGTCGCCCTCCTCACCTGACTGCAAACCCCTTGACTATTTCTTTTGGGGTGTGATCGAGGCCAAAACGAACAGGCACGCCCAAAACACGGTCGACTCTGAAAGATGCCATCGTGGAGGTGTTCGCCGCTATGGACAAGGACATGGTCGGCAAAGCGTGTGGCTCATTTCGCGCCCGCCTTTGATAGTCGTCGTTGCCAACGTCGGTTACATTGAAAAATAATGTAGTATGTAATTCTAATTGTTGTTAAATAAACTGCCAGGTATCTGCATATACAACTTTTGTTTTCATTGCCTATTTCGTTTTCTTTTTGTCAAGTGTCGGATTTTGCTTCAACACCCTGTATATAATAATATAGTGGATATGTGATTGTAATACATAGATTTTATTTATGAAAAATTCGGTAACTACTTTCCAATATGAACATTGTACCATACCTACAAATTACAGTCAGTTCATAACGCTGATTTAATAGTTTATCAGTTTGTATTTGGGCATCAATCCCTCTATTATACAAACTCTCTTAAACACGACTGACAGGGTACTACGATTAAACTGACCCCTCATTTTTTCTTGTCTTCTTAAACGTTTTTGCTTTTCTGGACATGAAGTGTGTAAAAACTGACAGATCTTATTCTCTCTCTCTCTCTCTCTCTCTCTCTCTCTCTCTATATATATATATATATATATATATATATATATATATATATGTGTGTGTGTGTGTGTGTGTATATATATGTCTGTATGTATATATATACACACACACACACACACATATATATATAGGAAAAGGGAATGTTATTATTTAATTACATCTCGATTCTTGTGCGATGCTTATTGATTGAAGAAAAAGCAAGAAACGAACAGTTTATATTCTTATCTCGACCAAATATGACAGAACATAAAGAGTAATTGTTTTGAAAGACTGTCTAACGGCGTTTGTCTCAGCAATCGAACGGAATCCAATTTATCGCAATTAATTTCGGTGTTCAAATCGTAGCTCAGAGGTAGATTCGAACCACTATCCTCTCGCTAGAAGCAAGTAAATGCAAATGAACAACAGACGCAAACGGACACGTTTATTATAAAGCGCCGGTTCGTGCTTTGCAGCTGATGAAAGCACTTTTTTTTAATTTCACCAGTATTTATTCTGGGTTTCCGACGAATCTAAACAAAGATCCCCTCCTCTAAAACAGGATATTACCTTTTTGAGGATCCCGCTCCTTAGGCGACAAATTAATTAGGGATAATTAATTTTAGAGTGAAACTAATGGGAGAGAAATCACGCCAGGTCTTGATGAAGTTGTTTAATAGAGGGAACGTCGAGTAGACATTCGATTCTTCAAAACAGATGTTCAGATATTCTCCTTTTTCATCTTCGCTTCCAACGCTTTGTTTCTGAAAAATGTCACGTTTATTTTTGTCATCCTTTCACACAGTGTTCCTTCTATATTGTACCCATCCACCCTTCAACATCATACCGTTTATGCTGGCGTACAAAGCGACTGGCCGTATAAGACGAACGAATTTTCAAGTTTCAAGCTATATTCGCCGTGGAAAATCCCTCTGATAGTATTTTTAAATGTATTGTATGAAATCTATTAAATACAGTCATTAAGTATATACTTTATTTTCACCCAAATTGTAAAGAAAAAACAGTGTGGTGATATCGGTAACAAATTTCGACAATCTACAATAATTCATTAGTGAATGTTTTTTTTTTAAAGACCATTACTGTATATGCTAGCGTACAAAGCGATTGGGCTTATATGTAGACACCCAAATTTTCAAGTTAAAATATAGGTTTCGGAATATATTCGCCGTACAAGACCCATCTAATAGAATTTTAAAACTTATCTAATAAATTCATTAACTATATACATTATTTCTACTCAAATTGTAAAGAAAAAAAGCTCCGGTGATATTGGCTATTAACTTCCACAATCTACAATACCTCTTTAGTGAGTGCTCTCATTTTGGCAGACCTTTACTGTAGCCAGAATGAATTTTCCTTGCAAACCATCCACTCGTTTCACTGTTCCCGAATGCCATTTTTAAACGGCTTCTTGTGACACACATGAAACTATTCAAATATTCAAATAATTGTGACGATATTTACCAAACCAGGATTAGAGTGCCGTCAAAAATCTCCCATGCTAACAACTTGGCATAAACCACAGGATTCAAGGTTAGCATTTTGTACATATAGCCTAAGACGACCTCACTGTGTTTGTTTTAGGGTTTGGGGTTATTTTTAAGGTTAAAAGGCTGTATGCCTACATATACAGTATTTCATTTGAAAGTTTACCATTCGACCATGCGTTAAAACATTTTTGGCATATCTGGTCTGGGACTTCTGCTATGTATATAGATATTCTTGACCAAAATCGATATAAAATTGTCAATGTTATATTATAGGTCATGAGTTGGCATATTGGCTTCAATCATCGTCATACTACCGTAACATAGCTTCTCTGGGATTTTTTTATAAATACGTTCGTGGCAATTATTCTGATGAACTTTTCTCACTGGTCTCCAGACTTCACGAATTTTTCCTTAATTTTGCCGTCTCCTCCCACTGATTTTTCTCCAAATACCTTTACGGTAACTGCTCCGAAGAGCTATTTTCGCTAGTTCCCAACCTGCATGAATTTAAACGTACCACGAGGCCAGCATCTCGGGCCCACCCTTTCAATGTCGAAACCGTTAAAGATTGCTGTTTTTTCTACTCCAATATCTTCATATCTCGCACTTTCCGTCTTTGTAACTACCTTCTTCCTACTTGCTTCCCTGATAGCTATAATCTCCAACTATGCAAATGCAACGTCAATCGACATCTCCAGATGCCTTGATCTAATTTCTCGTCTTTCTCCTCATCCTTTCCCCAATCACGCCTCTTTACTCTTGCTCACACCCTCTGTAACCCATTGCGTGCTAGTGGCACTCCCGCTTGGGGTGAAAAGTTAGAAAAGAAAAATCGAAAGTGACGCCATGTGTAACGGCCTAAAAAAGCTAGA
Organism: Acanthosepion lycidas; assembly: GCA_963932145.1. Taxonomy (NCBI): domain Eukaryota; kingdom Metazoa; phylum Mollusca; class Cephalopoda; order Sepiida; family Sepiidae; genus Acanthosepion; species Acanthosepion lycidas. The sequence continues at coordinate 72,826,824 of OZ010591.1, read as the reverse complement.
CTGCACTTGAAAAACGCTCCAATAATGATTTATTGCGCAAATAATAATAATAATAATAATAATAATAATAATAATAATAAAAACTATACATAAACAATTTAAAAAATTTATAATAATTGACAATGCGATGTTGCAGTCTGCCTTTGCAAGAGCTTCGCAACACTATGATGGAACATAAGATAATTTTCACCTGAAGACCAAATTCAGAAAAATAATTTTAAATAAATTTAGTAAAATTTAGGGACAAGGTCAAAAGTATAATTCCCCGCTTGTCCATTAAACTCGCTACCCATTAGTGCTGGGTAAGCAGACTTGCTTAATCATTACTGAGGCACCTAAGAATCTAAATGCGAGCAAGATTTGTATTAAGATATTGGACTTCGTCTATACATTAAGTCAAGTGTGGTTGACTGCCTTGAAAGTAGTATTCTTATTCTGACGATTCGTCAGGGTCTGGGCGCAAATACCAGACGGAAAATACGCAACGACAAGAGCCTCGTGAAGATAACCTCCGGCAACATTGTTAATCGGGTCGATGCCGCAAGTGGTGGCCTGCTTTGATTATCGCTACGGGCAAAGAAATTCATGGAGACGGACTGCCTTTCAGGCTGGAAAGCTGCTTCTTAAGTTACCCCGCATTTCCGTTCCGACCACCGAGTTGAAAGTCATTTCTGATGTAATCCGATTACCTCTCGAGTAGAATAAATGTGACCGGCTCGGAAAGTTCCTATATCACCTAATCACTTAGGTTACTTGTACGCAAACACACACACACACACACACACACACACATATATATATATATATATATATATATATATATATATATATATATATATATATATATATTAAAATTTGCGTATTTATGCAGCAAATTCTCTATTAGGCATGTCTGATTGAATAAATTACCGACATTATTTACAGAATTGCAGATATTATTTTTAATAAAATCCGTTCATACTCACAAATAACCTTCCGTCTATTGATGTTAAAGGCTGAGAGAAATGTGCTATAGCTATTTAAATTTCTTTTACTTTTATTTTCCAAGTACTTTCGATCTTTGTCCAAGATCATCTTAAGGTTTTTCGCGAGTAAGAACGGATTTTCTTAAAAATTAGCAGACATACTGTCCTTAATTTATTCAATCACACACACACACACACACACACACACACACACACACACACACACACACATATATATATATATATATATATATATATATATATATATATATATATATATGTATCCTTGGGAAATGCATGGTCAGTTCTTTTCCTCCAGCTACAGATTGATTTACAGAATTGAGTGAATTCCCTTGCCTTGATTGGAAGTTAGTCTAAGAGAAGGACTATTCCGAAGTACAAACCATAGACAATGCAACGGGAAAGCATTCTTCTATATTTTACAATAAATTGTGGTAATACATAGGAAATAAAGAAAACAGAATCATGATGGCTTACACATCCCGACGCGTCAGTTACGTATATTTCGAATTAAATAGCAGTGAGAATGACATGAATTCAACCTTTCTCCCTTCAGCGAGAGTTTAAAAACCAGGTTAGCCTTCCTCTTAGGCCAAGGGTGAAGGTCAGTATAGTAGATGGATTATTCCGAATTCAAACCCCGTGGAGAATGCAACAGGACCCCACTCCACAATATTTTGCAGAAAGTCTATACAGATAAAAGACAGAAACAGAATCTTTCGAAGGGCAAGATAGACTTCATTCTTAAGTGATATGGCGTTAAAAAAATCCATGTATTGAATTATACTAGAGCCATTTAATACTATCTTCTTTTATATGCCGTTATCCTTCAGGATTTTTTTATGGGCACCTCGTAGCGAGTTCAATCCTCACTGGGTGCCCCATACTTTCGGCTTTGTGCAGCATCTAAGCCATGCTTAGAAAATCGCTATCCTTCATGATTTTTACGAACATAGCTCTCTACAATTTCCTGCCCTTTATAGCTTTGAAGAAATGCCGTCTTCTCCAAACCTTGTTCCGCCATCCATTTACTCAAACCTATTAAGTAGGTTATGCGTTGTTTTCCTCTGTTCTTCTTGCCTTCAATCTGCCCTGCGAATATCATATTTTCCAAGCCCTTTTTCCTCATTATGTGCCCGAAAAATTTCAACTGTCTCTTCCTACTGTTAAGCATGCTTCCTTTATTTTTTCATTTTTTCTAAAACATTTTCATTGTTCACATGTTCAGTCCATTGTATCCTCAGCATCCTTCTGTAGAACCACATTTCTGCTGCCCAAAGTCTCTACTTCATCTGTGAGAGATTATGCATTACTCACTGCCATAAAACAGGAATTATATTACGCAACTGTTCAGTCCTTTTTTTCTTTAAGAAGGAAAAACTAAATAAAGACTTGTTGATAATTTCTTCTTACATCATAAAATAGAAGCGGAAATAATTAATCATTGAACTTCGACCCATAGTATTCCAAAACATGACCCCCTCCCACCAACGTTTGACCTCATACTCGCTGTCATCGGGCAAAATACAAAAATGATCGTTGCTTAGAGAGAACATGATACATTCAAGAAGGATCTATTTTTTTCTATTTGCCATGCACCTTCATGACATAGGCGATCATGGTTCTCCACAATTTCCTGTCTTTTGCAGCTCTTAATAAATTTGTCTTTTTGCTATTTCTCCTAAATCTTGTTCCGCCATCCATTTATTCAGTAGGTTATGCATTGTTTTCCTTTATCCCTCTTATTCTTTATCTGTCCTGTGAGTATCAAATTTTTCATACGCTCTGTCCTCATCATGTGTCCCCAAAATTTCAACTGTCTAATTCTGATCATCGTCTTCCTCCACGTTTGTATTTGAGGACCAAACAATATTAGCAATAATGAAAAAAAGAATGTCGCTGACACATTACAGTTTCCTCAAAGGTGTGCAAAGCTTTTTCATGTTGATCCTTAACATGAAGTACAAATGTAAAAGTTGATGCAAACATATTTATATGAATCGATATTAAACAGATATTGAACAGAGTAGTATATGATGCGAGAAATAGTTTTCGATATTTATAGATACCTAGGGGTCAGGTTAACCAGGCTCGTCGGGTTGATAATTACATTTGTATTTGATCCTAACATAATATTTTACATTATATAGCACAAATGAGATCTGTCGTAAAACCAAACAAAAATCGACTTGCGATAAAGCAAATAAGCAAACACTATCACGAAGTCGCCACCATCAATATATCTCCCGACATTTGTAAATGAGAAACGCGAAAATATAAATGGGCTCCACTAGAAATAGTCTTGACCGACACCGGAAGTTACAAAATAATCAAAACAGTAAACTACAAATTCAATCAAGTTCTTAAATAGCCACGGCAGCTCGAGGTGTTCTATGGATGTTGAGGACGGCGCCTATCCAGCTCAGAAATGTCTAAACTCTCCACTATATCTAACCTCTTTATCAGATCAATGACGAAAATAGCTTCGAGTGAAATATCCATGTACGACCAAACTTTTTAGGACATCCTGGAATGGCGTTACAGAAATAGCAGAAACCACATCACTTGAGGTCTTCCAACAACACTAAAAGCTAAAATGTATATCGAATATAAGTCTAAGAGAAAATAATGATATAATCATGATGTTGATATTCTTCAAATAAAATGTTAGTAAGAAAGACTCCATCGATACTGGAAAGATCGATAACAGTTTATGAACTTAATTCTCCAATGTTATATTCCGTGCTAATAGGAATATATACTTGAAAAACAAGGTGGATAAAATAAGTAAAGGTTTATTGTAAAAAAAAAAACAAAAAAAACAGTTCAATAAGAATAAAGCTAACAGTAATGCACAAGGTCATCGCAAGACTATCCAGTAGTGAATGCGATTAGAAGGTTGGTAGTTCTCGCGTAAGTCTGAATCGTACTCAACAGATACCAGCTAGAAATATTTACCAACGTCACCAGGGGTAGGATGTGGTACAAGGCCGAATTTAATGTCGAGCGATCCGATCCCGTACGCTCGGCCAAATATTCCCCATAACCCCGCAAAACGGGTTCGGGTCTGTCTACCTCCCCGGACGAGACTCTGTTCTTTGGCATAGTCCTCTGTCCGAAGGCACTGAATTCGACGACAGCATAGATCTACGTAACAGATCCCAGCTAGACGGTATAAAGCAACTGTCCCACACAGTCACGTGTGGCACAAGGCAGAATTTAATGTGGGGGGGGGTTCCCGAGCCCATAGGTAGGGCCAAAAAATGTCCGTAGACCTCGCAAAAACGAGATCAGGTCTCTCTACCTCACCGGACGACACTCTTCCCTTTGGCATAGAGTTTACCGGGTTCCTATCTGCTCGAAGGCTGAGAGTTTGACGGCACAGCTGGAACACATTGCAGCTAGACGGTATCTAGCAACTGTCCCACGTAGTCACATGTGGCACAAGGCCGAATTTTAAGTGGGGTTCCCGAGCCCCTAGGTACGGCCAAATTATCCCAGTAGACCCCGCATAAGCGGGATCGGGTCTGTCTACTTACCTGGACGTCACTCTGCTCTCCGCCATAGCCTCGTCCGGTTCCTCTTTGCCTGAAGGCAGAGAATTCGACACCACAGTTAGAACAGATTGCAGCTAGACTCTGTAGTCCGTTGACTTACAGATACTTATTGTTGTTACTACCTATAGTGTAGTTACCCATGAGCGTAATGATTTATTCCATTACATCATCCAAAAACAAAACAAAAAACAAACTTTTTAAATAGAAACTTTATGGATATCGAAGCCCAACAATGCTGGCTGCTTGGTCACTATATTCCACACTTAGTGTAGGAACCAGTAATTTTCATATTTATTTAATTATTCCTTCGTTTATGTTTTGCTTTGAATTTGTTGGATCCTTGTTAAGGCCAGAAATAAAGAAACAAAGAGAGGAATTGCGTTAAACAAATATATTAACAGAAACAGTAATACAAACACATAAAAACGATAGTGCTACAGCAATAAAGTTCGGTCCGACTGTCAGAGCTGACTGCTGGAAACATCACCCTACAAAAGGCAGTACCTGCTCCTATTTATAGCTGGGACAGTCCATACGTGCGCGGGTAAATTACCATAACATAATCAATTATGTGGTTTGGGATCGGGTAAATATTGGTGGTATATACTTGAGACTATATGTATTTACTTAGTTCGTAAATCGTTTATTTTTTCCGCAGTCAGTAAAAATTATGGGGGTGGGTCTGCAATAGGTAAATACTGATCGATTATATTCGAGTCTGAAAACATCAAATTGAGTTGCAGTTACATAAATGCTGGTCTCTTATATTTGAGTCTATAGATAAATATTGCACATTTCTACTTCAGTCTATAAGGATTTACGTCGTTCACAGAGAGACAAATTTAGTTTATACATGAGCCTATCGAAATATTGGCTTTTTAATACTTGAGCCTATAAGAAATTGCTTTGCTCGTCGAGAGATAAATATTACTAGTTTATATAACAGTCTGTAGATAGGTATTGACCATTTAATACGTGTCTATAAAAATTCCTTTGATTCAGAGAAACGTAAATATAGATAGTTTATACATCGGTCTATACATAAATAATTACGTTTTAATACTTGAGTCTCTAAGAATTTAGTTCACGTACTGTTAAATCTTAGTTGTCTATGAACAATTACTTATTTCGGTATATGCAATTTTAGTAATTTATACTTGATTTAATATTGTTGTCGTTTATATACCTGTCTATAAGTAAATATTGATCGCTTAGTCATGCCGGGTAGATGAAGGTCGTGCAAAACCCAATAACTGTTATGGAAATAACTCCAAATAGAAAAACTTGAGTGGAATTCCGAAGCTGGTCATCTGTCAGCTCTGAAAAGCTACTAACAACTCCTGCAGCTAAGACTTTCGCAAATGTAATGGCCTGTAACCTTTGGTTCTTGTTACCCCCAAGAATGGAGTGATGTGACTTGGGCAACTCACGGCTTCTATATATTTTACATAGCTATTGGCGCTACCATATTTTTCGGGGGAAATAAACAGATAAAATAATATGCTTGATACTATTTGATTTGATGCTGTGTCAAAATGACGGCTTTTAAAACTACCTTCACTCTTCGGCAATGTTTATTGTTTTTAAAAGTGATGATTTGAATTGTAATAAAACCTAAATATATGAAAGTGAATCGATACATTTTATTTGTTCATGACAATAAAACTAAGAAATTCTATTTATTAAGGAGTTTATTTAACACATTATATATTGTAATCGTTGGCCTAACATTGGCCGATTGTCAGTTGATTTAGACTTTATAAAATGGTAAAGAATAAGGATTTACTTATGTATGGATCACATATTTTGATAATTGTTTTCATATTTAATTCTTTATAAATCCGTAAATGATAAATATTGCATTGCATTAGCTTTAATACAATTGTATTAGCTTTTAGAATTTTGTAAATATAAATTTATTTTTTGTAAATAACCAATCTATCAAATAAACGATCTTTAATATTTTTGTTGTAATTTCTCAGTAATGTATAAATTCACTTTCATCATATGTTTAGGATTTATTTAAATTCTAATGATCATTTTTAACAATACACATTGCCGAAGAGTGAAGATAGTTAAAATAATAGATTTAATCATGGGAAATCGATTTTGTTTGGTGTCATATGCATTTGAAGGGCATTCATTCGGCGTGTTTTAGACCCAGATGACGAGTCTGGATAAATCAATGATCATAAATTATAATCAAATGAGTTTGAAGGAAAGCTAATCTTAACATGTCATTTACTAATGCTTATAAAACCTGCAAGCAAATTCACTTGAATACAGAAAATATACATTAAAATAATAAATACATTTATAGAAAAAAAACAACAAAACATTATTATAACTTTCATTATATTATTTCTTTCTAAATTCTTTAGTTGCCATGTGCTCAGTTATAATTAAACAGGAAATAGGTGACGTATTTTGGTTTCTCTGGAGACCATCTCTCGTTATGCAGCCATGATGATTAAGCAGTTTTCCGTGTACATGAAAGATAAAATAAGTGAAGGCATTTTATTTCTCAGTAAAGAAAGACCGTGGAAAATAATTTCATAATATGAATGGCATTGATATCATTGGTCCTTATTCCGTATTCCCTCCAGTAATAAAAGAAATAAACACGAAAACAACATTTAAACGTAGCGGGGAGAGCCGGTACTGGATAGGGAAATAGAATAATCTGATATTTTTTTCTGAACATAACAAGGCTAAAAAATAAATAAATAAAATAAAATAAAAAAAAAAATCATAGTCAAGGAATGAACGATGATTCTGTGTCAAGAAAAACTAGAGGCATGAAAAAAAAATGAAGACAGTAGAAGGATACGCTAACAGGAAATGGCTTCATTTCTGTTTATGAATTAATCTCACCAGATTTTCAAGAAATATATAAGCGCAAAAAGTAACGAAAATAATTAAAAAAAAAACAAACTTTAAAACTTAAAGAGAACAGTAATGTATTATGTTAATATTTTTAACGCTGTAACTCTTCAGAAGAGAAACATGTCATGCCACTCCAAAGTCTCCTTTATCTTTAATAATCTGTAAATTACCGTGTTATTTGGGAAAGATAACAAACTCTCTTCTACTTGTCTTTTCCACGGTTTTGAAATAACAGCTCAGTCAACCTGAGCCATTGCTTGGGAGAAAATATATGGTTTCATTACTTTCTCAACGGCATTTGCAAGAAAGAAAATTTAGCTGAGTAAGATTGAATTCGAACTCGGCCCGTGGGTTCTACATTCTAGGCCGGTAACAGTAACACTACCCGGACTTGCCTCGCATTGAACTTAATGAAATAAAAATACAATGATAATAAGTTAAAGATGTCCTGCTCCTTTAGTGATATATTTATGAAATTTTGATGGGAACCAAGTCTCAAATCTAAATGCTCAACATTTCTCGATTACAGATGCAATAAAATCATTACAGCGGCAAATATAAACCTCATTAAAAAAAAAAAAAAAAAGCCATACTTTTTTTTTAATATAGTTCATCAAATACTTGGTACAATAGACACTCAATGTAGGTAGTTACTGAGTGAGATTGTTGTAAGGGATAGGGAATTAGAACGAAGAAAATACATATTATGTAGATATGCAGCATACATATCTTTTGACTCCGGATTTGAAGATGTTAAAATAGTAGTGATTAAGGAAGCTTTCTCTTGGTAGTCTTTTCCACAAATAAACAATGTTCTTTAATTTAGCAGGCTACGCAATATGATCTTCAAAAGTAAACGGACTCAATTTATTTGGCACTGTATCGAAATAAGTTTGTAAGGATAAATGTCAATTAGATAACAACGGATGAGTAGGTCGGGTGTATGTAAACAAGTGACTTACACATAGATAGAGGGTTTAATTATCTTATGTTTGGTCATTTCAACAGATTTTGACGTTTAGATTGGACCTGAGAACTTTTCAGGACCCGTCTTGCATTATTTATAGCTGAAAAGTCGAAATCGACAAAATTAAAGTGATAGATGAAGAATCGGCGTGTAAGAAATTAGAGACAGGGCGGAAAAAAAACCCTAATAAAATTAGAAACTTTATATATAGATGAAAAGGTACAAAGCTACACACACACACGCGTGCACACAAACACGCACGCACGCACACAAACACAGATAGATAGATAGATAGATAGATACGCACTCACACACATATAGATAGATAGATAGATAGATAGATAGATAGATAGATAGATAGATGTGGACACACTGGGATAGATAGATAGATAGATAGATAGATAGATAGATAGATAGATAGATAGATAGATAGATAAATAGATAGATATGGACATACTGGGATAGATAGATAGATAGATAGATAGATAGATAGATAGATAGATAGATAGATGTCGAAAACTATAACAAAGTGTAACAGTTTTCGTGTGATGCGTTTTTGGTTTAGGACTTCATCCCATTAAATATTTCTTAAATTTGTTCTTGATATACACTTCTTATATATTGTTTTATTATTATTATTATTATTATATATATATATATATATATATATATATATATATATATATATATATATATATGTGTGTGTGTGTGTGTGTGTGTGTGTGTGTGTCTCGGATTTTATTTATCATATATACATACTTACATACATACATACATATATATATATATATATATATATATATATATATATATATATATATATATATATATATATATATGACGATATTCAGTTTACCCGTTTAGTTGAAACCTAGGTAGGTTTGACTGGCTCGTTAGGATTTATTCTCGTTTATCGCTCTACTTAGCGTATTGAGCATTCTACGGTTAATCTTTATACTCGCTGCATTTTTTTCTTCTTTGGACTAAGGACTTAAGACACTTGACCATTTGTTTCGCTTTGTTCTGATGTTTCAGGCCTTACTTTTTTATTACACCGATTTTTTTCCTCGAGTGCCAATTTACCCTCACGTTTCTACAATTTGAATCATCCGAGGTTTCTTAAGGGAGTAGTACTGTTAATATATATGACGATATATAAGATTTGTATAATATCAAGAACTGTTTTGCCTTCATTCAATTTAATGAACGTAATACATTCAAGAAATAGAATGTCGCTAGTTGAAATGTCGCTTTTTGAAATCAGCCGTTGACAGATAATCACAGGGTCTCTCTCTCTCTCTCTATCAATCTATCTATCTATCTATCTATCTATCTTTCTCTCTCGCACACACACACACACGCTCTCGTTTCCTCTTTCGCTCTCTCGCGCTCATTTTGTCTCTCTCTCACCCTCTCATTTTCTTTCTGTGTCTATCTCTGTCTGTCTGTCTGTCTCTCTCTGTCTCTGTCTCTGTCTCTCTCTCTCTCTCTCTCTCTATATATATATATATATATATATATAAGATTTGTATAATATGAAGAACTCTTCTGTCTTCATTCAATTGAATGAAGATAAAACATTAAGGATATACAATGTAGCTTGTTGTCGACGTGGTCTTTTTGAAATCAATTATAAGCAGGTAATCACACGCTCTCTCTCTCTCTCTCTCTCTCTCTCTCTCTCGCTCATTCTCTCAATATGTATGTATCTATCTACATATATATATATATATATATATATATATATATATATTTACACTCACACATATGGGTGTGTGTATGTGTATATACCATTCCTTATGTATATAAGAGAGATCTATTCTAAATAATTTTAAGCTAGCTTTTAACACAGAAATTTTTTTTTTAAATTGTTTGCCATTAGCTGTCTGTTTCTGACAGTGTGATTTTCAAAATTAACGGATAATTCATTTTGGCGCTCCCAAGCTCTGTTATTTGTTTTCAGGTTTTAGAAAAGGAATGTATCAGCATTCCAAGAGTTCAAAATAATTTAATTCCCTTAGTTTATTAATCAATTCCCATTCTTCAATTCTATGATTCTTATTTTTAGCCTCCATACATAGATTGCTCGTTCTACGTCTTGTTCTTTTTCATATATTTCATTATATCCCATTCTAATACTGGGGTCTTCTCTTTCATTTCTACTTATCATCTGCGTTTGTCATTTCTGTCATATTCGTATTTGAATAATAGCAAATGTTTTGAAAATATTTCTTTTCTGAGTTGCTCCAATTTAAATGCTCTCCTTTTTTCTGTGCTATCACTTGTTGCCAATTCCCGCCTTATATAACACACTAGCAGCATGACCCGGCGTTGCCCGTGCTTGATTCAAAAATTGTACGACTCATACAGCAATCGCTATCACTTGACTTAAAATATTTTTGCCCTTCCTTATATATATATATATATATACATATATATATATATATATATAGTAGCAGCATGGTCCGACGTTGCCCGTGCTTGATTCAAAAATCGTACGACTCATACAGCAATCGCTTTCACTTGACTTAAATTATTTTTGCCCTTCCGTGCCTTTAAAGGAGTGACATTTGCCGTGTTGATGTTGCTACATACCTTAAGCAAAAATGTGCATCCTGATATTTCTTTTGTTTGGTGGTGGTGGTGGTGGTGGTTGTGATAGTGTTGGTGGTGGTGGCAACAGTATTTCTTGAATAGTCTTGTTTTCAGGATATCTCATGCTATCGCTGGAAATCGAGTGCCGCAATGTTCGATTACATCTCCAGTAATTGCCACGAGGTCTCTCCATCTTTGACGTATTCTGGTTATTTAAATTTCAGAGAGCAGCAAACCAATAAAGTAACGCTGGTGTACAAATATACAAATTTCCAATGACCCAATCAGGAGACTCAGTATGATAAATGTACGTCAATCACACACGTAACACAGCCAATTTTGCGCGATATGGTACCAGCTGTTAAAAAAATAACGTCTAAACTTACTGATGGAACTCAGTTGGGAACCCATTAACTTGAGGTCGTCTCAGTCCTCTCAGACGATGTCCAATTGTGGGTGTTTGCAAAAATCTCAAAAAATCTTTCAAGGGTTCTTTTCTGCCTCATCGTTTCAACTCATACATCTCTCTCTTATAAGCAGTGAATCATTCTATTTCATCTTCTGAGTGGATATTCACACGTTAAGCTCCAGCCACTGACAAGCATATCAGTTTTGCTGAGTAGGTTTTGGTTGGATGGTTTTGGTTTACGGCATATCAACCTCAATGGGTCATTTAATGCCGATAACTTTTTTTTCAGATAATATATTTGTTTTGTCAAAAATCTATTTCCGGTAATAGTTTTTTTTTTCTTCATAAAATTATTTCTGGTAATAATATTTTAAAAAGTATTTCTGGTATTAAAACATATTTTTACACTTCCATAGTGTTTTTACCCCACTTTCGGGGTTAACTATTTGCCCATAGCTGGGACCCTAACAGGTGCTACCACCCCGGGTCAGGATAGATCTTGGAACACCAGCAATTAAGCGGTGGTTCCACGTTCCTCGAAACCTTCTGATCAGAGGCCTTGCTGTTGGATGTAGTTTATCGTCATACCCAAGACGCGAATGTAGGTTATCGTCTTACTCAGGACGCGGATGTAGAGTTATCGTCATACCTAAGACGGTTGCTGAATAGGATAATAATTATTATCCATTTTAATTAACAAAGTTAAAATATGTGCATGTTAAGATCAGAAGCCAGACTTTTATTAGTCGTATTTGTATTACTATGTGACTGTAACCTATTTACCGTCTAATAGAAAATAATGTTCTTGAGGTATAATGTTTTCTCAATTCAACAATCATAGCAGAATAAGAGGTTGCAGATTTCTGGATGTATAATAACTTGGTCAAAATCTCCGACTTTTTCTAAGTGCTCTTTTACATTTCTAGGTGTCGTTCCAAGCGTACCCATTACTACAGAAATTATTATTAGTAGGATTAGTAATAGTATTAATATAATCTCTCACGATCGAATAACAGCAGCTGCGAAAATTCTTCATACCGACGTTGACAAAAGGGAAAAGAAAGAAGAAAAACAGGTTAAGAATAATCATTTGGATCTTTCTGTAGAGACAAAAACACACTAACAAAAGATGTTATTTGTACAACAAGAGCGTCCTCAAAGATGGCGGCGACTTGGAAGACGTGGCTAACTATGAATATCAAACAGACTTGGTATCTTTATCGAAACCGTGCATGAATACAGATGCGGAACTTCCCAGGAAGATTCAAATTGGATTCTCGCATACACGGTTAAAGGAAGAGTCAACCTGTACAAATCACCTGCGGGGTAGGAAGAACGAATATCCAAAAGAAGTTTTGGAGAGTTTGATTAAAGTTATCTGTGCACATTTTACTGGATAACTGTATGTTCCTGAGTTCGGATTCGTTAAGTTAAGACGGCGCCAAAACGATTTTCTCATATCTTGTCTGAGAGATGCTTACATAATTCTTAACTAGAAAAAATTACATAATTCAGTTTTACTACTTTTATGCTACTAGCACTCATGGTGAAAAATTGTGTAACTAGATAGGCGACAGCGTGCAAATCAAACGCCGATTACTGTAAGTTTGGATGTGCGGGGGGTGTAATGGATAATGGCTCATAAATGGAAATTGTAAAGCCGAGTTCAAATTTAAATTGTGTTCGTTATATTTACTTCTGCGTAAATACCCTTGTGTTAGGTATGAATCAATTTCTTCTTCCCCCTACATATGACCTAATTAATACTGCTTGTATCAGTAAATCATTATTTTATTAAAAATATTAGTACAATTTTAAAAAATATATATTTTCAGGCTTTAAATAACATATGCAAAGGGTTGATAAGCCATAAAAATAAATCAGTTCAATCTAATACATATATATATATATATGTGTGTGTGTGTGTGTGTGTGTGTGTGTGTGTGTGTGTGTGTCTGTATGTGTGTGTCTGTGTGTGCATTTTATTTAATTTTTCTTGTGTTCGAACAAGTATTTTCTTTTTTGGACACAGAGTGGGTTGAAACTGTCAAAATCTTCTGTACTTCTGAGAGCTTTCGGCTCTCCTTCTAGCCATTATCATGAATGAATTTATTTTTGCTTTTTAATTGGGTGTATGGGTTGTGCGAATGTTTCTAGAGTGTTTCTTATGTGTTTAAATGGATTCTAATTGGGTTGTAGTAAGGCGTCTGGATAAGCATGTGATAGTGTGGCTGATGTAATCATTTTGCAGTTGATATTCATTTGGTTTTTGTATTAAATATTTATGTGATTTTTGACTGCGTGTTCACTATCTTTGTAAATTACCTTGGGAAGAAATAGTCTAATTTGGTTATCCATAAAATGAACATCAACTACAAACAAGTAAAATGAATCTTCACTTAGAAATATCATAAAGAAATACGCTATCCCACTTGACCCGAATGAAAAAAATCAAGTTAATTATCTACTACAAAAAAAAAAAAAAAAAGTATATCCTCAAAAATAACAACACACCAGCGATATCAAAATCACAACGAACATTATCTATGAGTTCAAATGCCCCTTAACCGAGTGTTCCTGATCAAACTGAATTCATAAATAATTTCATTAGTCACACATGCATATCCAGACGACTTAGGTTACACCTATCAGACCACAGCTCTATGAGAATCCATTGAAACACACACACAAACTTACCAGACTCCATCTGAAATATACTAGTGGAAAACACTAACATAATAACCTCAACCACAATGTAAAAAAGATTAAAAATAATGAAAGCCTTAATAATAAAAAAGAAAAAAATAACACTTAATAATATTAACTAAGAACACGACAGCAAAGGGCTGCATTCGGAAAATATAGCATTCCTATAACTCTAGAAACACTAGTAGCATGTCACGGCGTTGCCCGGGCTTGATTAAAAAATCATACGACTCATACAGCAATCGCAATCACGTCATTTAAAACATTTTTG
>OZ010591.1:72754947-72809947 GCA_963932145.1 Acanthosepion lycidas | reverse complement strand
AGATATAGATAGATAGATAGATAGATAGATAGATAGTTAGTTAAACATATTCCCTGACGCACCGCTTAGGTGAAACATTGCTAGGTTTGTCTGGCTCTCTAGGTTTAACGAGGTCTGTTCTACTCATTGTATTGAGCACTTTATTTAGTTCTATTGGGTACTTACATCGGTTTTTTTTCTTTCGGCCTTGAACTCGTATGCTAGACGATTATTTTCGGCTAACGTACATGTTCTTGGTTCTTTCTTTTTTTGTAATTTTTTTTCCCTTTGCTGTTGGCTTGTTTATTTGCCAATCAATACAACGAAGCTTTTCCGAGCGAGTATAATTTGTTATACTAATGAGATTCCTATTACTAATATATATATATATATATATATATATATATATATATATATATATATATATATATATATATATGTGTTTGTGTGTGTGTGTGTGTGTGTGTGTGTGTGTGTGTGTGTCCATTCCATGATTAAAAGATATCTGACGATTGCATTTAAGCATTACACAGAATCTTGCCGCTGGGTGTTGACTTCAATGTTCACTTTTACATTTCATATTTCCATATGCTCTATTCCTGGTATCGATCAGGGACATTTGATTAGTGTTGAACCACCTCTTAATTGCTGTTGTTCTCGGGTCCATCCTGACCCTGTGTTGCACAGCAACTGTTAGCGTCCCAACTATGGGCAAATAGTTAACTCCCAAACAGGGGTCAAAACAGTACGAACGTATAAATTTTATAGTAAAAATATCAGTAATAAATTTTTGTAACGAAAAGCAATTATCAGCAATACATTTTTGTAATTAAATGACCCATAAAGAATTAAGATTTGTGTTCACTTTAATATTAAAGTTCCTCAGAAAACTTGAATTTTTTGTTTGAAAAAAAAAAAATATTTAATATATATGCATTTTTGAGAATAATCCCTCATATATTATATCGGCCATTAATCCCTATGTCAATAACTTCATTGTTTTGCAAATCATATATTCCAAACGATTCAAACTCTGCTCTATCGAATGATCCCACAGGGATATCATTTTTCTTTGTATTTTTTTTTTTTTCGTTTATCTGTCTTTTTTTTGCCAATTTGTTATTGTGAGAGAGCAATAATTTACTGCAATGTTTGTGAATATTTTACTTGTTCATTGGCTATATCACTGAAATCTTTGAAAAAAGTTGTTTTATCATACATTGATAGATGGATAAAAAATTCATTCTCGAACCAGCAAATGTAATCCTTTTTATATCTCAACTGATTTATCGAAATAGTGATGGGCAAAATGTCAACTTCTCTTTCCAACTTCCCAAATTCTATTTTATTAATTTCGTAATTTAAAGATGGGGTTATTTTGTAAATAATTTGTGCAAAATAAAGCGTTTTGCACTGTATTTTACTTATATAATCTATATCCAAATATCTTTGGAGTCAATGTGGTTTTCATAATAGTCTACAGTCTTCTTATAGAACTTAGTTATTTGATGGATAAATTTGATATATAAATAGATAATAGATATATTTGATATATAAATTTGATGGCTTTAGTAATTTAAACGTTGGATTGCTTTGAAAATAATTTCGAAAATTAGATGGTTAAAATGCTTCTTTTTGCAATGCGGAACCACTTCCCAGGTCAAGATCCAGGAGCACGTTCACCTTGACCCAGGGTGGTAGCACCTTTTAAGGTCCAAGATATTGCCAAATAGTTAACCCCCAAACACTATGGAACTGTGAAAAAAGGTTTTTTTATAGTAAACATACCAGCAATACATTTGTTTTTTTAAATATTGGTAGCAATACATTAAAGAACTATTATCTACAGTACGTTTTTGAAAAAATGGAATAAATAAGACATTGAGATTCATATGCCGTAAAACAAAATAAACTACACTAAACCATAACTTATTGAACACTATAGCCCATAAATACAGCATACGTTAAAACTATATATATATATATATATATATATATATATATATATATATATATATATATATATATATATATATATAATCACTAGGGTCGGTTGAAAAAATTTCATAGGCTGACCAAGATATAGTTGTAAGTGTACCAGAATATAACACCTGGCCGACTAGCTGATGTTGTATTCTGGTATACTTACATGTATTTTAATCGACAAACTGGTATGTCGACTTAGATTTTTACCTTGACTAGGAACTTTTTCAGCAGACCCACGTATGTAAATATAGAAATATGAAGAAATATAAGGTGTGCTATATTTATGTGATAAATTGCTCAATATCAGAGATAGAGCGTGTGTAAATATAAAAGTGAACATAGAAGTCAACACTCAGAAGCGACAGTCTGTTTCATGCTAGATGATTCATGCTTGATGCAATCGTCAGTGACCTGACGATTGCATCTAGGATGAAACAGACTGTTTCCTCTAAGTGTTGACTCGTATCTTCACTTTATATATATATATATATATATATATATATATATATATATATATATATATATATATATATATATATATAAGGTAGGAATCCATTGGTATAATTTAGGCGATTCCTATTAAGACAATATAGAATTTGAAATGTGTTAAAACTGACTCACGATAGAGCGCAAGAACAGAATCTGCTTTCTTAGTGGCATGCCAGTCCGTTCAGACTGTAATGTGTCTTTGAAGATCTTAAATATATCAAAATAAAATGATCTTGTAGTGGAAATATAAAACATATGGCAAATGAAAACATTAATAATTTCAGTTGTAGTTGGTGCCCTCTGATTGAAAAGTGCACAATATACTCACTAAATAAATTCCTGATCGCCTATGGCTTAAAGAAATACGAAATAATGCACTCAGAAGTACAACCCACGCAGTACGAAAAAAAATATCTATGTACAATAAAATGATCCGTGGAAAATATCATGAAGTAATTTTGACCTTAGGTTGCTGGTTGGCACCCGGACGTAAATGTTTATACAACAGAAATCGAAGATAAATCTTTTAAAATGCTATTCGATTAGTTTCGTACATCGAATTGATATTCTCTTCAAGGTAAACTGACCAATATTAAAACAAGAATGATTAAACGTTAGTCATTAAAAAATGATTATGCCCTATTTTCGGAATCGTTTCTGTTTGGATTTAATGGAATAAAGTGTTGTCGTTATTTACAAACATATGTTCTGTAAACTTTGAAATGTAGCTAAGAAAAGTATCGTTTGCATGCACTCGTCCTTCTGTCTGTCTGTCTGTCTGTCAGTCTCTCTCTCTCTCTCTCTCTCTCTCTCTCTGTGTGTGTGTGTATGTGTGTGTGTGTCCAGTTAAATTGAGAACAAGGGGGAGTTTAATTCCACTGTCCGTAACATTTAATTTAAAAGAGAGCCCATACAGCGTAGAGATAATATTATTTTTTTAATCGTTCGCTCGCCAGTAGTTTAGAATCACCCGAGCAGACACATTAGTTATGTTGAAACATAATTATAATTGTGCAGCGATTATTAACATGTTCTTGTTTTAATATCCTAATATATATATATATATATATATATATATATATATATATATATATATATATATATATATAAATATATATACATATATATATATATATAAAAATGGGAATTCCCTTAGCATGACGAACTTAACTTAAAAATAGAGTAAATCAAATTTTTTCGTAAGTTATTCTTAGCATCGCTGGAAAATGGAACTTATCTCCGAATTTTAAGTTTAAACTAAGTTAAATTTTAAGATTTGAGGTTCGTTTTCGAAACATCGTAATTTCTCTGTCGCCTTGGATGATATATTTTTTTTTTTGTTTTTTTTTAATAGATATAATATATATATATATATATATATATATATATATATATATATATATGTGTGTGTGTGTGTGTGTTGTGTATGTATATATATATATATATATATATATATATATATATATATATATATATATATATATATGTGTGTGTGTGTGTGTGTGTGTGTGTTTGTGTATGTATATATGTATATATATAAATAGTACTCAATGTAAATCTACGCAGCATTAATATTATAAATTAACTAATTTAAAATGTGTTTTTTTCGCTACACAATAATAACCATGTTTCAAACATGGAAGCTAAAAGCTTCAAATTTAATTTTGTAATTAAATTTGATCATTAGTTCCATTTCATACTCAAGCGAATTTCGGAGTAACTTATTTTTTAAATTTACTTAGTTTTAAAGTTTTAAAGGCAACGAAAAATTCATAATTCTTTGTTTTCAAGGATACAAAGAGATCCAATCATTCAGACAAGGGGTGGAAGCGTGTTCATTTTTATTAACTTTTGTTGTATCAGTTATTAATTACGTTCGAAAAGAAGGTTATGTTTAGGTAGGGGTAGGGATGTATTTTTCAACGAATTTTGACATCAGTTAAATGCATGTCGTCTATTTTGTTGTTTTTTTTTAATTTCATTGTTAACGGCAAAAAATTCTTACGGCATTTTTCTATTTGTATACTTAAAGATTTTTTGGGATGTTTAGGTTAGAATACGTTTTATTTAACTACAATTTTCAAATATTTTTCAGTTTTAATTTTTAATAGACTATATATATATATATATATATATATATATATATATATATATATATATATATATATATATATATATTATTTACACGTGGACTGTTTTCCTCATAATACCTGTTATTATCAAGACGTTTCGGCTGTTGTGCCTCTCTGATGGTAAGCTGGATCAACTACATCCGAAATGTCGTGATAACAACAACGATGCAGACAATAATACGGATTAAAATAATGTAAACAACATACTGAATCGTTGTTGTAAACTTTGTGTGCTGGTCAGTATAAATAGATAGCGTTTCCTTTTCTTTCTCTTGCCGATCTTAATACAGTCGGTTATTGATAAGAATCCACGACGTGAAAGTAATGTCCAATATAATCATTCCAGAAAACGATTTATCTTCTAACAGCTGGAATGACTTAAATATTAATGCAGCAATTCAACGTCGAGAAAAATATTTAGATTATCGCTTTTGAAGAAAGTTCCAGGCTAAATTCTAGAACAATAGTGTGATCAAAATCGGCGGGAAAAGAAAGCAGCTAATAGGAAATTGAAGTCCTGACCTTGTCTTTCGCTTAGACCGCTACAAAATATCCGAACGATAATGTATCAAGTATTGGAAAATAAATAATGTTTCTCTCTCTAACTTTCTGGGCAATATTCCTCCTTTAAACCTCTGTCAGTTGGGTTCAATATATTTTCTCTTAATCAATAACTGTCATTTTTATTTAAACTCTCACTCGGTTTGCTGTAAGTGTTAAGGAAACCATCGACAGAGATTAGACAATGACTGTCACCAAAGACTCCAACGTTAGATTCACAAACTGAATACTATAGATATATATATAAATACAAGACATATATATGCGAAGAGAATGTTATGCCAATACACTCATGTCTTCAAAATGTTGAAATACTTTATTCAGTTTTGTTTTTTTAATATTTAAAATCAGTAATTCCGTATTTCGATATTTGTCTTTGGAAAATTTATGTGTTCCGTGATTCCTACTCCATAAGGAATTCGTCCGACTAAATTAATACATTTAATGATGGAATTATATATTTGTAGCGTCTTTGGGGAGAAGAAATAAAAAAAAAACGGTCAGGTGTTAATCATTATAATGAGGCTGGAATTTGAATCAAAAGAAAAAAAAAATATGAAACGATATATATATATATATATATATATATATATATATATATATATATATATATATATATATATATATATATATATAATCAATGCGTATTTATATGTTTCTGGTTTATTTATTAATAAATTCCCGTCAAATTAAGTTATGGAATTTATAAGTGATTCATAGATTTAATAATCTATAAAAATATTGGTCTGCATTCAGAATAAATTAGTTCCCTAGGGAACTAATTTAGTCCGCATGCAAAGAAATATTTTTCTAGAAAATTAAATATTTTTCAACAAATTTATTTTTTTCAAAATAAACGACAAATATTTTTTTAGAAAAATGCTATGTTTAATTAATAAGCTGCTATACTGCTACGTTTCTGAGATTGCAGTTTTATTTGTTCAAGCCTTTCATGTGAAACACTCAGATACCTTTGTTTATTATGTGAACGGCTTGCTTCAACTTGGTGTACAAGTAAGCTTTTTCGCCCCCGTCTTTCTTGTTCTGTTGCTAATCTTTTTTGTTCCAATATATATTTCCATTTCACAGTTACATTAAACGCATAACATGTTAGCGATTTATATAAAACCAGGATTACTCCATCAACGAAAGATACTCTTGAACGACTAAAAAATATAAAGTTGTTTTTTTTACATCTTCTCCCCCCTACGCATATGTAACTCCATCAATGGAAACGTTACTTTAGTCCGATGAAGTCTTTTAAGAGTACGAAACGCGTCACACTTTCAATTTGTTCTTAATATATTTAACATTGTTCAGATATTTACAAATCTATATACCATATTCTCCTATAGATGTCTTTCTAGCTATCTATCTAAATTATGACCACGTTGAAAATGTAAACTTGGTGCTTCCGTAATGCTGCAACTTTTATCTATCTCTAAGCCACGCGCATTCTAAGAAACCTTTTCGAGTTTGGGATATAATAGAGACATATGAAAATGGTGTACACATTAGACGAACTTGGTGGCGTAAACTCTGTGGATAAGATTTGAAAAGGAAACACTTCACCGGAAGTTGACATGAAAATGTCAGTGCAAACTTGACATGAGATTTTGTCATCCCATTTTCTTCCATGCACTCTGTAGCTATTTCCTGAGCAGCACGAACCTACGGATGAGGGAATGCAAGCAACGCCATGTTGCATGGTGGAAACACTCCGTTTTTGTTTGTACAGTTGACCATTAGGTTGGTGCCAAGATAATGACGGTTTTTGACGTATTTTTAACGTCAAAAACCGTCATTATTTTTGCACCAACCTAATACTTTGATAATATTAAAAGTCTATATATTGAATTGCTTATTTATCAAAGTCTGCAGATATTTTTAACTATTCATAAAAAAACCGCGCTTATAAAGAGCCTTTTAATTTACACACACAATATCTACTTATATCCTACACATACGCACGCACAAACATATATATATATATATATATATATATATATATATATATATATATATATATATATATATATATATACATAGATAGATAGATAGATAGATATGTATATACAAGGTGTCCTCAAAGTAGAACACCATCTCGTCGCAGTGGAAGAGTAAACAAACGTGTGAAGCCTCTCCGTTACCGGGAGACGTGTAATGATGTATAAAAAAAATAACATAAATATTTCTTTTAATTTAATTTTAATCAACTCGTCTTCATTTTTTCGGTTTATGATTTGATTTAATTATGGGGCAGAAACTAACAATGCAAGAAAGAGATGAATTATTATTATTTTTTTTTTTTTTACGTTTGGAAAAGATGGGGCGAAACACAGTTCTGTAGGTCAAGAATTCAACCTCAATCACCGTGAACTAGAACAAACATTAAGCGATACTACTCTCAGCCGTTTGATCAAACGCTTCCAAGAAACTGACTCAGCTGCTGACCGTGAGAGATGTGGTTGATGAAAGAGTGTGACTGCTGAAGAAATATCCGCTGTGGTTATGGCGGATGTTGCTAAAAGCCCTGTGAAATCGGTAAGAGGAAGAAGCCAGGAACTAATGATTAACAAATCATCAGAGCATCATAGTCTCATGACTCACAAATTTCATCCGTACAAAGTGAATTTGAGCAGTTCTACATGGCGATGACACGGATAGACGATTGGAATTATGTGAATGGGTGATCACATGAATTCTTCAATATTCTTCAGTAATAAAGCATTCTTTTTATTATTTAAATGGCCAAGTAAACCGGCACAATATGCGTGATTGGTCAGAAAAAAAATCCAAACTGGAATGAGGAGAGACATGAGCAGAACAACACAAGGATCATGGTCTGGGCTGGAATATGGGAGGAGGAAATCCTTGGCCCTTACTTTTACAATAATTGTAATGTCACCGGCGATACTTATTTCGAGCTTTTTGCAGACCTTATTGTTAGACTACCTTGAGGATGTTCTCATAAGTCGACGACAAAACTTTATTTTTAGCAAGACAGTTTCATGAAGAGAATTGATGCATGTTTTATTGCAAGGGGTGCACAATTTGAACATCTATTATGATTATGATAAATAAAGGCGTCTTGTACATGTTTTTTTTTGAAAACCTGGCTGGTGCACGAGTTCGGGGAAATCCTGTGTGTACGTATGTATGTATGTATGTATATCTATATCTATTTATCTATATATATATATATATATATATATATATGTGATTGCATTTTATGTACGACGGACACTGTAATGTAAATTCGGATATATAAAATTATTTTTAGTATGAATTCTCATTTAAAATGTATTTCTGGCATAAATTCTGGTATAAAAGGTATTTCTAGTATAAGAGATATTTCTGGTATAAATTCTGGTTTAAAACATATTTCTGGTATAAATTCTGGTCTAGAAGGTATTTCTCGTAACCTTATTGTCGTATCCAAAACGTAAACAGATCAATTTCTAAGTAATTGATTCTTTGTTTTTTCTCGTGATTGTGAACATTATACAGTGAAACCCGGATATAAGAGAAACCCGGATATAAGTTATATTTTATCTGGTCCAAAATTAGAGCCATGCTTACCTAAACAAAATAGACTAAACCCGGATATAAGAGCAACCCGGATATCAGAGAAACCCGGATATAAGAGAAACCTGGATATAAGATATTCTACTCCGGTCCCGACAACTCTTTTATATCTGGGTTACACTGTAATTTTATTTATTCTTCATTTTACATTATTTTGAGTAGAACGTGTATACGTCTGGATTATGTAAATATAATCCTCTATCCAAATTTATATTTGCAAAACCTTAAAGGAAAATAACAATTTTCACCTTGATGTATTATACGCATACTATTATGTAACAGATATTTCGCACCTTCTCAAAGTCTTCGGTTATCTTTTAACTTAGTAACATTGACATCAATGAATCGTCTGAGCTTTAGACTGTCACGCATGTTGTGGCAAATTTCTGCGTAACGACAGAATCCTGTGCAAGCAGGTGTTAGGCCACGGGAAAGCACACCTGTTGTTTTTCTTCAATAACAGTCGTTTGAAATGTGCCACATTGTGAACTTCCTTCAGGCTCGATGATTATTTTAGAAAACTGCAGTGCGCCTGGATTCGTCAGAAAATATTTAGACACAAAATATTTTATTTTATGAGGTGGTTTTCCGTAAATTTATAGATTTTTAAAATGCCTTAACCTTTTCTTAGACCAGAATTATCACCTGGAATAGGAATTAATAAAATGTTGGTTCTTGCCGTGAATTCATCATAATATTTAGGATGCGAAATTAATAACATATCAAATATATTGGTATATACCTCAGTTACAATAAACTTACTATAGGAGATAAATAATCTGATCATAGAAGAGGCCAACCTACAGATACTTTCGCCCAACAATATAAATTGTTAGAAAAAGAAACATTAACTTAAAAATTAGTGACATGCATCTTAAATAGTGGTCTGAGAACGAGGCTTTCATATAGATGTTATACAATGGGTCAAACAAGTTTGAAGATACTTAGGCCTATCAGATATACATGCAACCCCTTTCTTAGGTTAATAGTTTAAAAAAAAAGGCTCCCAGCGGATGATGCTTTTAGATGTCAGCGAGGACTGCACTTCTTCGAACTTTGTGAACTGGAGCTACACAATCAAAACGAATTGCACCAAATAACAGAAACCACATCCCTTGAGGATTTTCAGTAGCAACTGAAATGTGTATGACATGTAACCAGAAGAGAAAATAACGACACGATGAAGATTTTATCTTTCTATAATAGTTCAAACAAATGAAAACTGCTAGTCAACACGTCAAAGAGTGATAAAAGTTACTGGACTCAAGAAACCATCTTTCCGGAAAAAATTGTTTTAATAGTGTTGTGGGGCTCTCCCCTTTTTACATAAGATGGACTCGTCCAAAGTATAATTATACTGAGAGATACTTGCTGTTGAGATACGTTGAGATACAGTCTCTGACTGTGTGCGATGTCTGTCGAACTCTCTGCTTTGGCAGAGAGGAACCCGGACGAAGCCTTGCCGAAGGGCAAATTTTCAAATGTAGGTAGACAGATCCCGAACCCGCTTATGCGGGTTCAAAGGTGATATTTTTTGGCTGAGCCTACGGGATCGGAGAAACCCACGTTAAACTCGGTCTTGTGCCACATGCATTCCTCGTGGATGGACTGTTAAATATCGAGATACGTTGAGATACGTGGAGATACGTTGAGACAGGTTGAGAGATACGGCGACAGACACAGGGTGTTCTCAGAGAGTTATACAAGAGTCCAGAGAGAGAGAGAGAGATGTTTACGGTTTTACTTACATAGACTTGTACGTATACTTTCTACTAACCCGCATTCCTGGACTACTATTCTTCACTTCAAGTCTGTATTCTTACGCTTAATACACTTATTTTTCTATCTCAATTACTGGCGTTGTTTATTTATTTGTCCAGGATTCCATTCACGGAATCCACAACAAATAGAATGTCTAAAAAAATTAAAACAAATGTGCCACTAGCTGCTATGTCAAGGAATGTTGAATGATTCCTTATAAGGAAAAGGTTCCTATTACCATTATCATTCGCATGAACCTTCAGATCCTAGACGCTTATTGGGCTTTGCAGTTTACGTTTTTTATCAGCTGTGAATTTTATGTGATTTCTTCAAAAATATAATGGAGCGATTTGTCGGTAAATTCTCTACGATTTAAAATTAAGAGTAATGTTTCTCAGTTCTACCCTGCTATTTAACTCTTAGATATAATGAGTAATGATGGATTTGAGTTTTTTCCTAGTACATTAATAGGAATTGAACACAACAGATGAGAACAGAATTTGAACTCGATTCCCTTGTTTCACTATTACACTTGCGCTAACAGCACCTCCTAAAAAATTATTAATATTAAATATGTGAATGTCAAAACGTATATCAAAAAAGGTATACATAAGTACATATCTTATCCCCATATATTTAACTTAAATTTTTAAAGTATTATTCATTTGAGATCTTGTAACTTTGACCATGTCTATACAAAAAGATAATTTATATTATGATCAATTTAGGGATATGTCGGACCATTAATATAAAATTTATTTTTCATTAATTTATATGAAGAGGTGGGTGAGTATATTTAAACGTGGTAAAAAGAAACAGCAACAACGTTCTCATTAGCAGGAAGTTTAGGTTTAAGGCTCCATGTACTCCATTCAGTACAACAACCTAGAGCGTCGATTCGGTATTTTGTTGACATAGTAATTTTGATTATAGTTATGTAAGTACTTGGGTTCAGTGGAAAAGAAGCTAGCGATGATAATTAATACCCAGACATAGTATTCATTTTTCCAAAACCAATTTTAAAACGATAACACGATTGTATTTTAAAGGATTCTTCACCATAAGTATAAACCAGTTCCTACTTTCTTCTACCAAGTAAATAAAATACGTATATTTGTTAAATCGTTTCACCCTAAGTAAGGCAATAATGCCAAGAGAACGTGGATAGTTAGACAGATCGAATGAGAATAAAAAACAAAAAAAAACTGGGGAGGATTGAGGAAAGAGCAAAAAAGAACAGGGCTCAAGAAGAATGGCGCATTGAAGTTGCATATAAATTTCTGAAGATTATAATTATCATTAAAGAAAGACATCGGAAGGGAATTCCACAACTGGGAAATGCGAGAAAGGAAACTATTAGAGTAGAAGTTGCATCTAACTAGTTTGAAAGTAAAACGGTGAGGACTAAATCATATACCCGTGGCACTAGGAGAAAAAGGCCTAACAGAAGATAAAAAAAATATATTTGTAGAAAAGACAGAGGGAAGCCTCATCACATCAGTGAGAAAGTCATTGATTTCGAGATGCCTGATGAGAACCGATTACATTGAAAACTGTTCGTTTAATTTTGACAAGAATCTTAAGATGTACATAAGGACGACCAGACATGATATGTCAACACTATTCAATCCCCTGGTAGGTTTATAAATGTGCATAATGGAGTTGGACTAGAAAAAACTTTCTGACACGACCCAATAAACCAAATTACTTTGCGTTAGACGTAGCAATTTATTTGATATAGTCGCTCCAATTCAGCTCAGTGGAAAACGTGACGCCATGAAGGCATAGATTGTTGCTCCCCTGGAGTTTTACATCAGCCATGCTGAGGACAGGCTGAAAAGTTTCACGATGGTAATTAAGTGAAAGAAGTTGATATTTAAAAGACATTTTTTGTCACAGTTAACCAACTGTAATTATTCTTCAAGAGCTGTTGCCAGGTTTATCTTGTCTGGTCTGTCTGATTGCTACTAAGCCAGGAGTATTAATAAAAATGTAAATAATTTGGATATCATTTTTCCTGAGTCCTTTAAAAATATTAATTTCTTTTCTGTGTCGTATATTATCATATTTACCTATACTATATATACGTATATTATCATATTTACCTATGCTATTATATTGCATGGCACCTATGAGATCATATTGTATGGTACCTTAGAGATCATATTGTATGGTACCTTAGAGATCATATTGTATGGTGCCTTAGAGATCATATAGCATGTTACCTATATGACGTATGTGAAAATATATTGATTTGGTTGGCTGAGCTTGTCTAGCGGCATATCAACTTCTATGGGTTATTTAATGCCGAAATCTAAATATTTTGAGCACAATTTTATGGCTTCCATTAAATTTATTTTGAACCCAATTTTATACCTTCTACTACTTCTGAAATATCAGCCAGTCAGTTATGTGCCTAAGGTGATGCACACTTAGGCGATCTTGTATCTTTCAATACAAGACTGACGTGGCAGATTTTTCCCGTAGTAGGTTGCCATTTCTTTCTGCGTTAGACCAGTTTTTATACAAGTATATAGAACCCGGTCTCCTGCTATTTATCTATATCTAGAGATATAAGAAGAGGATTCATACATTTTCCAAGGGTATTAGCATGTAAGTAAATATAATGGATTTGACTAGAATTCAAACTCGGCTCTCCGATTCCTCAATCCGAGACGTTATCCATTACCGTAGATAAAATGTATAGTTGATAATTCTACTATAAATTGGTGATTGCTATTTTTTTTTTATATAAGGTATTGCTGGTACTTTTACGATAAAAATTATTTTTATACTTCTATAGTGATTTTTTTAGGGGTTCACAATTTTTCCATTGCTACCACCTGGGACAATGGAGGGCCTGGGAACAATAGCATTTAAAACATGGTTCCCCCTTCCTGAAAACCTCCAATGACTCGATCAAAGGCTTTGCTATCAGACGTTTATCGTCATATCAATGAGTGAAATATGTCGATCTCAATGCCATATATGAAATGGTGATTAATGTCGACAGAAGAAAAACTCATGAAGGTTTTAACAAAATAAATGTCGATTGGCAAGAAATTAAAAAGTGCAAATGCAGTTTCAATAACTTGGTTTGATTATCTGTCTTCAACAGAGAAAGAATTTCAGTTTCAATAACTTGACTTGATTATCTGTCTTTAACAGCGAAAGAATTTCATGATAATTATAAATAATTCTAGATTTTTCAAACCTAAGAACCATCTGGAAAGTTGGAAATACCTGTCTTAATTCAAAGATCAGATTCTTTCGTGGATTGCTCTTCTCAAATTTTATGTATGCGCGAATCTTGGACGTCAATGGCAGAATTACACCGAATAATATAAGCATGGGTAATTATAACTAACATTAAATAAAATATTTTCTAGTATTTCCAAACGTTCGGGATTTTCAGAATGACAAAGAAACCGTGGTTTAACAATATTTTGACTATATGTCTGTAACTTTTCAAATTATGAATAACTTTATCGCTGATAAAGTAATTGTAACTAATATATATCATTATTTTTTTTTTAATTTTAGTCATAATTCAATTGGATTTCATTCAAGCTAACCGGAATTCACTTGTCTTGTTGCGTTGATTCACAGTGAAACCATTTTCAGGTTTTGTACATAGATTCTTTTGACACTTGTATGGATTCTAATAGCATCAATTTCTTTGAAATCAAAATCAACCGGCTGTTGTAATGAAACATATTTCATATATAGCCATATGTTGCTCGAAATGGGACAACGTAAACCATTTTGAGCTCTATCAAGCCTTGAATGTGCGCGTTTTAGGCAATTGAAGTCCAGAGGTGACTACTATACACCATGTAACTCTATCATATTGAGAAATGCCACAACGAACAGAGTATCTTTTTCATTTCGGCGATCTATTAGATCATAAGACGTATTTTATTTCTTTTTTAAATGAAAAATGAGATAAAATAACCCCTAACAAAGAAACTTGTTCTGCTATTTTATTCTTTCCCATTAGTTTTCATAATTGCACATAGGTATTCGAAATCTTTTCTTTATATTAAAAAAAAAGCTCATTGTTTTCTTGTTATTTGTAGCGACAAAGAAGTTATTCCATCCAAATGTTTGATTAACTCGCACGTGCTTATTAGTCGATATCTCCTTTCGAGAGAAATTTACGGTCTGCTGCAATTATTCGCATCAGGTTTGCAATGAATTACTGCCGACCTATATATTTGTTATTCGGCTCTCCAAGGATTTACCTTTCAATGCGCCAAGTATATTAATTAGGTTCTCTAGCTTTCTGTCTGGCCGAAAACGTTGTTTTTTTCCTGATTAAATCGAAAAAATGATATATTTTTTAATGAATTTTAAGTTTATTATTGTATATAATATTATTATTTTAAAATAGCTGTCGTATTAAGAAAGGCAGACAAAAAAAAAACATAATTTTTTCCATTGCATCTTACCATAATAAATAATTGTAGAAATTATATTGCCTATGAAAATATTCTCATTCTTAACAGCCCAACCAGGAAGAAAATCAATAATTTTAAAGGCTTGCCTACTCCATGAAAAGAGAGCCTACATTAGCTGTTCAAGAAAAAATCCTTTTAAAATAATGTCGCTTTTCTCCACATTTATATAACCACAGATTTTGACCGACCAATTTTATGGAAGCTATAATTCTCTTCTTGTTGTTCAACACCTACGAAAACCCCATGGTATGCATTATAATTCTATACAGTGGGTTGACTGAAGTTTTTATCAATATTACCCTTGCGTATATGTATGATTTCATGCAGTTACTGCCTTTGTTTGGCGAACACCATCCTTGTGAGTCTTCGAAAGTCCTGTTCATGCATACCATGGGAAATACCAGCATTTTATACATTGCTGTGATGGATACTCGAAATTAGTATACTCCTCTGACAGGAGGTATTATGATTATTTACATTATTTACATTATTCAGACGGTTATCCTCATCTGCCATATTCACAACGTTTCGGCCGTTGCACGCTCCGGCCTTCTTCAGGTGATTGGAATTTCGAACTGAAACCTTTATTTCGTACACCGGGGTAGATTGCTCTATTTCCACGTGCCATGCCTCTTCCGTATCAGTTATTTCCCTTTAAGTCAACTCTCTATGGCTTAGTAGATAAAGATGTTGGTTAGAACCAGGGACTAGACCCTAAGAGTTGTGAGTACAGTACCAGGCTACAGCAGTGGTGAACCAAAAACATTGGAGAGTTGAGTTAAAGGGAAATAAGACGCTCTGAAGAGGCATGGCATGTGGAACTAGAATAATCTGCTCTTGTGGACGAAATAAAGGGTTCAGTTCGAAATTCCAATCACCTGAAGAAGGTTGGGGCGTACAATGGCCGAAACGTTTTGAATATGGCAATAAAGATGAGGATAACACTCCGAATAATGCAAATATTGTAAATAATGCTAGTATAAACTTGTTAATGTTGCACGAGAAAAACCTTTTGCAACCTCGGATATAGATTATATACTTCTTCCTAACTTAAATAATTATACTTCTATTAAATACCTTTCATTTTTGTCTAAATTTATGAGATGGAGAATTATCTTTATTTACATTCTTTGGACGTGGTCTATCATCCTCGTCTTTTCAGCTGTTATCACAATATTTTGGTCGATGTATTTTCCGGCCTTCATTTGATGTTTCTCGATCATTGTAACCTCAAGATAATTTCGAACTGAACTCTTTATTTAATCAAAGATATAGGATCTTATTTTTGACTGGTCAATTATAAGGGCGTTAAATATTGCCTTTATGGCTGCCATAGCTAGCCTACCTTGTTACCGATTACACTTCAGCAAGTTCAGGGATGGTGGAGATAGCGTTCAGAGGATTTCTTTTTTTTAATTTTTTGGCACTTCAATTCATTTTCAAGAATGAATATAGAAAAGAAAAAATATATGGAGAAGTTTGTTAAAAAGCTGAGAAAATTATTAGAAAAATATTGTTGAAATTTTTTCGGCAAATGAAACAAAAGAAAACCATAAAAACGGAAATATATACTCAGGTGTCTCATGATATAGGTATGAGAAAGTAATTAGTAATTCTTTACGTATAACAGAGGCTTCAGGCTAAATTGATAAGAAGAACGAGTGTGAATTAATATAACCGAAAAACTAGAAGAAAAAATTTGCAATGTGATTAAATCAAAGAAATTTGTTAAAAAAAAAAAAAATAATAAAAGAAAAAATCTGAAAAGAAAAAAAAAATGATTCCTGTTTCGGTCGTCGCAATATTTTCCAATGCTGTTGGTGTTTGAGTCTTGGAAAAGGTAAGTAATTTGAGTAGTGTGAAACCGTCTCTTCTCTCTCAGCTCTGGTTTTATTAGCATGGTAGAATGTGTTTCCATTGATAAGAATCAGCGAACATTGAATTGTGGAGGAGCCGATGTGATCACCTCCGTCTCGAAGTGATGTAACTTTTAAAAATGTCAGTTCCTTTCTGTCTGAATGTCTGGAAAGATGAGCTATCACCATTTATTAGGTTGGTGCAAAAATAATTTCGTTTTCTCACATAGTAACATATGTTAGAAAACGAAATTATTTTCGCACCAACCTAATACAATACGTATAATTAAACTATTCGCCTCACCTTTGTTTCTGTTATCACGAGTTTGTTCTTGTTGTCAAGTTGCGCCCTCAGGCCATTCTCAGTAGTATATCGATCTACAGAACCTTCCTGAACTGAACCCACTGTCCATGTCTAGAGATATATTTTCTAGTTCTTACTATTATTACTGCTGTTATTGTGCGACCCGATTTCCTTGAGGCTGAGTTCAAGTACACGCTGAACAACCCAGAGATTGGACGCAGAAACCATCATATTAGTTCTGAAATTTCGCCATTTCGAATAGTGAGTTCGATCCTCACAGGGTGCCCCATACTTTCAGGTTTGTGCTACATCTAAGCTACGCTTAGAAAATGAAGATAATAGTTCCATAATTTACAGCTTGCTTTTTAATGTGTATGCATTTAATGCCCTAATAAATTCACACACATACACACGCCCCCCCCACACACACTCTTATGGAGTGGTTTCACAGTGGAGGCTTGTATTTGTAGTAAGTCGGTCCTAAAATAGGTTCGACGTACAAAACGTTAAGAACTTGATATAATAGGTAATGACGCAGAGAAATCTAGTTGTGGTCGATGATACTTTATTATCCGACTAACGGTCGTCTGGCATCGACTGACTGACCGACCCCCTGAGCGACTCCTACTACTCCTACTTATTATAGGTGGGAGAGTCTATTAACAATAGAATAGGTGTGTTCCATTATAACACACACACACACACACACACACACACACACATATATATATATATATATATATATATATATATATATATATATATATATATATATATATATATGTGTGTGTGTATAAAGCAATTCAGCCCTAGAACAAGAGTAAAGAGGCGTGTTTGATGAAAGGACACAGAGAAGGACGGGGAACAAGATGAAGGTATCAGAGAATGTCGATTGACATTACACTTGAATATTTGAGGATTATAGTTATCAGGGAAACAAGCAAGGGGAAGGGAGTTCAACAGACGGCAAGTGCGAGAGAAGAATCAGTTTGGGTAGAAGAGACAATTACATTTAACCCTTTCGACAGTGAAAGAGTGGAACCGAGATGCCAGCCTGGTAGCTCGCTTAAATTCATGCAGCCTGTGAACTATCGAAAATAGCTGGTCGGAACAGTTGCCTTGGAAATACTTGTAGAAGAGATAGAGGGAAGCCACGGCACATCTGTTAGAAAGCGAATGTAGACTAGATGCCAGATCAGGATCTATCATATTGCATGAGTGTGTGCGTGTGTGTGTGTGTGCGCACCCGCTTGTGTCTGTTTACTTTACCTTGACAGATTTTATATACAGAAAAAAAACGTACAGAGATTTTTCACTGATTAGGATATATGACAAAATTCAGTGACCTTTAACCTGGTAACACCCAAAACAATCCGCGCTATATTATTAGATTACTTTAAGCATAGCTAATGAATCCTTACCTTTAATTCACAAGTCATGTGAAGCATGTGTGACCCACATTGATAAAACCTTCTATTACCGTCTATGCCTCAATATTATATTAAACTATAACAGTGAATTGTTACATTAAAATATTCTTATATGATGAACGAGAATACAGAATGCGATATTCTGTGAATTTTTTCTACATCGTTCACGTTGATTTTTTTCCCCTTCCATCCACTGTAATTTCGATTACAGGAAATTAAAAGAACTATTACCGAAATATTAGTTTCTGACTTTTTTGTTACCAATTTTCAAAAAAGTCAATAAAAATAATTCAGACATTAAATCCATTTCTATGTCCAGTCCTTAGAAAGTGGTAAAACACCTAGCATAGATTAAAACATATTCAATCGAAACAGATTTTTTTTTTCACTTTTCTTTTTATGCTTTCATATAAGTTCTCCTTAAGATAATT
This sequence comes from Acanthosepion lycidas, assembly GCA_963932145.1. Lineage (NCBI taxonomy): Eukaryota > Metazoa > Mollusca > Cephalopoda > Sepiida > Sepiidae > Acanthosepion > Acanthosepion lycidas. The sequence goes on along the minus strand of OZ010591.1, from coordinate 72,790,970 downwards.
TCGAGATAATATTATAGAAAGCGTGGAGAACCAGTAAGCAGAAGAAACATGCATATTTATAGTAAATTTCTACGTCTGATCTTATACAAGTATGGCTATATATTAGAACTAGCCAATCCCTGTTGCAGACAACTGCTAAGGCATAGCTCACCTGTGTTTTATACAGTATGCATTGCGAAACTTAGTTACAGTTTTATAGGGAGAAAACGCTTCATCTCGTATGATCAACTGCTTGAACCAGTAAGTACAAGAAACATGCATATTTATAGTAAATTTCTACGTCTGATTCTATACAAGTAGGTCTATCTATTAGAACTAGCCAATCCCTGTTTCAGACAACTGCTCAGGCATAGCCGTGATTCTAAAACACACAAAGAGCTCACCTGTGTTTTATACTGTATGCTGTGCGAGACTTGGTTACAGTTTGTAGGGAGAAAACGTTTCATCTGGTAGGATCAACAGCTTGAACAAGGCCAGTACGCTCAAACACTCGGTCACGATGACTTGTTGCTTCATCCTAGCACAACCAACGACGTCTCCCAAATATTTCTGTCTACCCAATTTCAATCACACCTTTTGGTTCAACCCGTGGTATGAGGTATCAGGTATTTTTCAGTGGTGCTGAACACTGGGATCGCCGCGCCCAGAAAGATAACATCAAGAAATCAAAACATTGAAAAGTAGCTCATATATATATATATATATATATATATATATATATATATATATATATGTGTGTGTGTGTGTGTGTGTGTGTGTGTGTATGTGTGTGTGTGTCTGTGTGTGTGTGTGTGTGTGTGTGTGTAATAGGTGCAACAGCAAAATTGTCCAGTTACTAGAAATGGTGAAATGATTAAAAATATCTTACTGGAATTCACTAGGCTTTTTATAACATTATTGAATTCTACTTTGAGCAGTAAGAATGTATAATTACTCTTCAAGCTTAACAGAAGAATCGGTATGAAACGAAAATGACATGTTTATTATTAATTGATAATAGCTAATTATTGGAAGCTCATGGAGGATTGAGATAAAGATGAAATATTAGGTTGGTGCAAAAGTACTTTCGATTTTATTCCGAGATCACCCCCAGGGATGCACATAGTAATACATAACTGTGCGTTTCATTTATTTGCAATACACGGAATGTTATCCTTGAGTATGAACGTATTTTATTGAAAATAAGCAGACATAATATCTGTAATCTATTTAATCGAACCTATATATATATATATATATATATATATATATATATATATATATATATATATATAAAGATGATGGTAATAAAGAGAAAGAAATAAAAGTATATCTTCTTTTTACATCTTTGTAATTTGTATGTTGTGCTCTAAATCCGTAATGAAGTAATATTTTTTTATTTATTTGAAAAATAAATGGTTGTTTTTCAACATAATTTCCTTCCTTCAATGCACTTCATTTAGTGTTGAATATCAATTACATATCATTAACATTATGCACTGAACATTTCAGAGCCTGCAGATGCGCCGTTGTAGATTTTGTCAGGACTTAGACATATGCTAAACAATGTATCAGTAAAAATACTCGTATAAAATCTCATTTCGTTCCTCTTGTGTTCAAGCAAACATTAAAAGTCAGTAAAAAAATCCAACAATTTAATAGCCGAAATAAAAATGCCGACCTTCTAGGCATAAGCGCTGGACAGTTCGAAATCAAAATATAATAAAAATTCATAGAATATCATGAGGGCGACACCAAGACTGGACACGAACGGAAGTTTCAATTAATAGATTTTCTGATGGGAGAGGATTCTCCTCTAAGTCGGAAGAGGTCATAATATTGTCATTTTATCATTTTATTAACTATTAGACATTTGAGTGATACCGAAGTTAAAAATGTCTGACGGGGCGCGTGTGTGTGTGTGAATTCAGTCATCGATTTGAGAGAGTGCAATCATGCCCATGACACTGTTGACGGTTATAGTGAGTTCGATTTGTATCAGTGACGTATCACTTGTGTTCTAGAAAAAAACAAGCTTAGCAATCTGGTGTAATATCATGTTATTCCCATAGAATTCTGTTGAATCTAGAAGAATACACATGACCATGTCCCATGCTGTGCTATACTGAGATGATATTAAACTTACATTCAAACTATAGTTATCCCACGTTTATCGCGGTAGATTGGTTCCAAGACCGGCCGCGATAACTGAATTTCCGCGAAGTAGAGACGCCATATTGACAGTATTTATTTAACGTGTATTTGGACTTTTAAAACCCTCCCTGTACTGTTAACAACCCACCCATTACAGTACTCTATTAATAACAAGGACAACTGTTAAGCAATAACACCTTAGATTAAAAAAAAAAGATTGTTAATGTATTCAACACAAAAGAAGTTGAAGTAGAATTTGAATAATGATGGTGATGAATTTGCTGCGCAGTAGAAATGATGATGATGAAGCTTATGATGACTTCTACTGTGCAGCCGATAATTGTATTTTACGTCTCTTCCGACGGCAGTGCCCTTTCTATTACTATTTTACGCTTGTTTTGTTGTTCCTAGACCAGGGAATAATATTTATTATGAATATTTTAATGGGTTTAATGAAATATTTTAGGTATTCATATATCGCGATTTTTCTAGAATTTTCCAGAAACTCCGCGATATACAATATACATACATATGTATATTTTAAAAATCCGAGAAGTCGTGAATCCGCGATAGTAGAACCGCGAATTAGCGAGGGATCACTGTAATTAACACAAGGTTGTCTATTAATTACATTATTTAGATTGTTCGATAATCTCTTCACATATGGTAGGCAGGGTAGTTTTCTGAGTGTTGTTATCGTATTCTACCTTTCTATCCCAGTTTCTCGGAGCTGCTGCCATACACTCAGAGTAGTTGTTACGTTGTAGAGTGCTGTTTATACTGACAATTTCTTGATCATATCTCTCCGTGTTACCAGTTATGACTTGTTCCAAAGAGTTCTGAGTTCAATACCTGGCTACGGCAGTGAAAAAAATAATACTTGGAGATTTGTGTTAAAGGTAGATAACCAGAAAATGAATCTCACGTGAAACTAGAAAAAATCTACCTCGTTGGACGAAATAAAGAGTTTAGTTCGAAATTTCAATCACCTGACGAAGACCGGAGCGTACAACGACTGAAATGTCGGGAAGATGGCAGCAAAGACAGACACAACAGTCCGAACAATATAAATAGTTACAATACCTCATCTCAGAAATATAGACAGACAAGTTTTTTTTCGGTTTTATTTTTCTATTATTATGTACATCGAACTAAAACTGATAAAATCAATGAATGTAATTTATTTTATTTTGTGCGAGTACTTTCGACAGTTTCAGCCATTAACAATAATTTACTATTGTCAAGACAACTTTGTGTTGAATATATCGAGTCAGTTTTAGAACGCTGGGTTTCAAATTAGTACAACCTGATGTCTTTTGGAATCGTTAAATGTTAGGTTGGTGCAAAAATAATGACGTAATAATGTCGTTTTTTGACGTTAAAAAATGACGTCATTATTTTCGCACCAACCTAATGCAAAGGCCTGTATGGAACATTTTATCTATAACACAACACCTAGTCCTTGATAATGACCGAACCGGTCAAGTCTTGAATAAAGCAATACAAAACAAAATATGGAAACTCTCGATTACGCCCAAATTTTTACATTAAATATTCATATACACGCATACACACATAGACGCACGCGCGTGACAAATTTCAAGAGTTCAATTAAAAAAAAATGATCGTACATTCAAACAAACTTGGTCGGTGGCAGATGTAAAAACACCATTGCATGCTCGTTTACACCATTCAGCTGAAAACATTGCGCAGTGCACGAGAATGTGACCGAATATAGAAACACATCTTTTCGTCATCGCGCGCAGGAATTGAACCACTCCGCAACAACGTTACATCTTTTCATCTTTTTTCTAATTGCACGCTCGGTTGGTCGATTATGTTGACCCCTCAAAAAAATCGCGAAGAGCGCGAAATGTATTTCTGTTTTAACGTCCATTTTCGTAATAGGCTTCGATAATTTTAACACGTTGTTTGATTGTTAATTTTTCCATGGTTGAAATTGTCAAAGACTTACATTGTTAAATGTGAAAGAAAAAGAAAAAAAATCATTAGACGCTTAAACTTAATTCATATTTAAAATCGGTCTAAGTTATTGGAACACCCTTTACAAAGTACCGGAAATTGTGGAGAGCCATGATCACCAAAGTCCATTTTAGTAATATGATTCGAAAACTCTAACGCGTTGTTTGATTGTTAATCTTTCCATGGTTGAAATTGTCAAAGACTTACATTGTTAAATCTGAAAGAAAGAAGAAAAAAAATCATTAGACACTTAAACTTAATTCACATTTAAACTCGGTCCAATGTATTGGAACCCCCTTTACAAGTAATAAGCTTCGATAACTCTAACACATTGTTTGATTGTTAATTTTGCCATGGTTGAAATTGGCAATGACTTAAGTTGGTAAATCTGAATGAAAAAGTAAAAAAATCATTAGACGCTTAAACTTAATTCACATTTAAAATCGGTCTAAGTTATTGGAACACAACACACTTTAGACACACACACACACACACACACACATACACACACACACACACACATATATATATATATATATATATATATATATATATATATATATATATATATATATATATATTAGGTTGTCCCAAAAGTTCGTAAACACTTGCGAAAAATTGAATTTTTATGCAACACAATCCAGCACAATCGAGACAACCGATGGGTTCAGAAAGGGCAAGAGACACCGTCGGTTCCAAAACAAGATCGATTCGGCAAGAAAGTCATGCTGTGCGTTTGGTGGAACTTTGAAAGAATCTTGCATTTTGAGTTTGTTCCGAATGGTCGTGCCATCAGTGCCAAACTTTAATGTCAGCAACTGGAGCGGGTCTATGAAAAGTAGAAGCAAAAGTACCCGGCTCTGATCAACCGAAAGCGCGCTTTGATGCAGCAGGACAATGCCAAGCCACACACCGCCAGGAAGACCAAAGACAAGTTTGAAGAGCTGGACGGCGTTGAGGTTCTGCCACATCCACCCTACAGTCCTGACTGTGCTCCATCTTTTCCGCTCAATGCAACACTTTCTGAAGGGCCGCCGATTCGACTCGTTTGATGAAGAGTCAAAAATTCTTGGATTCGAAGCCGGCTGAATGGTACTTTCACCAGATCCGAAAGCTTGCAGATCCATGGCAGAAAATCTTGGAAAAAGATGGTCTTTATTTTGAGGAATAATTTTTGTTGTTTTTGTTATTACTTGGCGAGTAAAATTTCAATTTTTTGCAAGTGCTTACGAACTTTTGGGACAACCTAATATATATGCGCGCGTGTGTGTGTGTGTGTAGCCTGTGCAGCATGTGTCTATATATATATATATATATATATATATATATATATATATATATGTGCGTGTATATGGATATTTACTGTGAAATACTTGGCATAATCAAAATTTTCCACACACCCTCGCTCGATGTCTCTGTCTCAATCTCTCTATCTCCCTATCACTCTCTACTCTGTGTGTCTGTGAGTTTGCATGTGTACGGGGTTTCAAAATATTGCGATGTAATTTCGCGCATATATTTCGTTGTGGACATAATTATTTCGGGGGTCTATGACATAGAGCAGAATTTCAAAGAATGGATATATCGGCACAGAGAAGAATCGAGCTAAAATAACTGGCTGTATAACAAGATGGGAAAAAAATCAAAATTGGCGCATAAATAAACTTACTAAGAAATTTAGTTTGGTGAATTTTTTATTTCTTTTTCAGAAATATGCTCCAAATGTTTCCCTCGTTAATGAGAGGTTGATTTTTTTTTTATTTAATAATTTTCTTTTCAAATGTAAATCCAGCTACATAAATGACAGAGGGATCTTGCTACAATAAAAATTTCATAAACCTTACAAATTTTCTCGTAACTAAAAATTCAAGTAAAATTGTTTGCATCTACATTTAGAATGATGTGCCTTGAATTCGTTCCAATTTACTTGAAATTTATTTTCTTTTAATCCAAAAAATAAAATGAAAAAAAGAATATTTTCCCTTTTTTTTTGCGGTCATAATATTTCATAATCAAGATACATGCAAGTAGATGTTATCTTTTCCTTATCATTGAGTAGCTGCTTCCGCGCATACGTATATTTATCGCAATTCAGTTTGAGAATCCCTTATCAAGTCTTTTCAAATCTATAATATATATCGTTTTAATACAGCTTTATATGATATCGAGCAAATATAAGTGAAGTATTAACTGCTTTCGCTGGTTCCCAGACTTCATGAATTTAAGCGTTCAACTAGGCTGGCATCTCGCTCGTTCTCACCTTTTCACTGTCGAAACTGTTAAATGTAGCCGTCTCTTCCACTCTAATAGCTTCATGTCTCGCACTTCTCGCCTGTGGAACTCCATCCCCATTTCTTGTTTTCCTGATAGCTATAATATTCAACTATTCAAATGTAATGTCAATCGACATCTCCAGATGCCTTGATCTATCCCCTATCCTTCTTTCCATCCTTTCCTCTATCACTCCTCTTTGCTCTCGCTCCTACTCTCTGTAACCCATTGCGTGCTAGTGGCTTCCCGCCTTGCTTGGGGTTGAATGCTTAAAAAAAAAAAACATAGAGAGTATGAAAATCAAATTACTTTGTCCTGGATCGGGGTGCAGAACAGCAAAGGTTGAAAGACGTTTACCCTAGTTTCCGCTGGTGTCTTTCTTAAGATCATCATAAGCGACTGCTTTGGTTATTGAATAATTAACGAGATGCCAAAAGATTTTCATATCCACTTTTTGATTATTTAGACCCGTTTCTATGTATTGTTATTTAGAATAGACAAATCATTGTGTAGATCAGTAATATACTCGATCCTGACTAGTCATCTCAACTTCAGTGACTTTCCCACCGACGTTATATTCCTTTCCTCGGTCTTTTCTGCAAATATTTTCATGACAATTGTTCTGATAAGCTTCTTTCTCTGATTCCACGAATAGATGAATTTAAGCGTGCTACTAGATTAGCATCGAGGTCCCACTATTTTATTATTGAAATTCATCCACCACTGCTACTCCAACAGTCTCTTTTCTCGTACTTACCACCTATTTAATGCCGACAAAATGTTTAGAATAGGTTCGTATGAATAGAATATGTATTCTTTTTAAGAAATCAGTTTGTAGATCAGGTTTCTTTGACGTGTTTTTGTAAAGAGGTTTTTTGTCCAGAGTCAAATCTATTGCTGGTAATATTTTTTCGAAAATTTATTGCTGGAAATATTTGTTTTTCAAAAATGTATTGCTGGAATTATTTTTTCAAAAATGTATTGCTGGCAATTTTTTTCAAAAATGTATTGCTGGCAATTTTTATCAAAAATGTATTGCTGGCAATTTTTTTTTTTTTTTCAAAAATGTGTTGTTGGTAATAATTTTTTTTTTAAATGTATTGCTTTGTTTTTTACCAAATATATATATATTCTACATCAGAGATGAACAATATATATGCACTAAAACTGTGAATCCTATGGTCACATGCTATTCAGAGTTGGATGACTGTATAGCCTTACGGGATAACTTCTGTTTATGTGGAATGAATTAGGGGTTTCTTTTAAATGATAACGCCAGACATGACTCTTCATTAATAAACGTTTTATTCAGTCCACTATTTTGACAGTTACCCTCGCTCAGTCTGACGTATGTGGGCTGCCGCGGAACCCTCCCACTGATTACTAGACCCTGTATCCTCCTTCTTCAATGTGTGAGAGTCTGCTTACGACCGTCCTGGAGACATAGTATGTAACTCTATGCATTGCAAACTGTTTACCAGTCCCGCAAAAAGGATGCAGATGTGAGGTCACGCGTTCCTCCATTCAGATCAATCATATGTTTAGTTGTGACTAGTTTTAATTGCCTCCAATTTCTATCCCGACATCATCCTGCATGGATATTTAGTAATGTCTTCTGTGATTAACTACCAATGTATATCAGAACCGTGCAGCCGCGATTTGAAATATCTAAAGTGACTGGTGTCTGTGCAAGCAAACTTAAAATTGATACATTATTCCACCTTTTCACAAGAACTTTGATTTCCCTTTGCACGAAGTATCTTTTGTGACCTATTAGTTGTGTTGTCTTTAAAAATAGCCTGTATTTCATTAGTTGCTTTCTACTGAAGACCATCATAGTGTACACTATAGTTTAGCGTCCCGTTCTCCAATTAATTTCGCAAAACATTTCAGAGAAGTGTTAGCAAGTACTGAATTATTGCTATAAGTCGCTTCACTATTCCAAGACTGAAATTAACAATTATACGCTGTTGAATCTGTACATTATTATCCATCATAATTTTAAACAAAATAGAATAATCGTTATCCGCAAAAATAAACTTTAAAAACTGCACCAGAAAATAACTGAAGTAATCTTCAAAGTGACTTGTAATAGTTCATTAACATTTTCTAAAAATTGAACTGGATAATGTTATTTCTATCTATCTATCTATCTATCTATCTATCTATCTATGCATCAGTCCTTTATTCTGTCAAATGGTATGTCTCAGTCTTAATGCATTCACATTGAGTAATAAGAACATCTAATTACTCTCCAAGCTTAGAAGAATCTTAATGAAGTTGATCATAAACGAAAATGACATATTCATCATTAATTAATCATAGCTAAGGATCGGAAGCTCATGAAAGATTGAAATAAAGTTCAAATATATATATATATATATATATATATATATATATATTATTCCAGGATCATTTTCCAACTTATTAAAAATGATCTTCGCCCTCTCTAACGTTCTAGCTATCAATTCTGCAGTAATGAGGTGCCTCCCACTTTTCATGTGCGAATTCAATTTCAAGTCTTTTTTTCACTGCTTCTTGGACTGTCATAATTGATACTTTTCTCTCATGTGCCAAACGTCTTATGGATTGGGTTGGATCTTTTCTAATTGATCTCTTTAGCCCTAATTCAACTTAGAGCTAAAGAGATCAAGTAGAAAAGATCCAACCCAATCTCTGATGATCCCTTTTGCATTTGTGACCTCCTGTCTCAGTTTTTCTCTCTACTGTTTCTTCTGTTTAAAATTTATTCACCGTTCTGGTGATAGTTCTTGAATGTTTCATGAAGACAAAAGCGAGAGTATGAATGTTGATACTATTAATGAAGAGCTGGATGATCTTTTTCCTCGCACCATTTCTCAGTTAAGAAGACAGTGGGGCTGACAAATCGGATTTATCCACTTTTCTTACGAGCTGAATATCTCAAATGGCTTTTTAGTGATTCTTAAAACAAATGATGTCACGACGGTTAAACATTTAGTTTAGTGTTTTATTTAGATATTAAACATTTTGTACGATTATGTTGTAACACGATCTGGACAATTTTGCTGTTATACTCGGTATACATATATATATATATATATATATATATATATATATATATATATATATATAATTGATGTATACGGAATGAATTCCAATAACGAACAATTACTATTCTTAAAACAGTGCTCAATGAGGGTTTTATTTTACCTTCAACATCATCACTTGATAAGACACCGGAGGTGTTGAAACAAAGTGGCTATTTTTTTAGTGATTTTATAACATATTTATGTTGTAATTTTTTAAAATAAATAATATATATATATATATATATATATATATATATATATATATATATATATATATATATATATATATTAGGTTGGTGCTAAAATAATGTCACATAGTAACATATCTGAGAAAACGACATTATTTTTGCACCAACCTAATATACATATATATATATATATATATATATATATATATATATATATATATATATATATATATATATATACCGGTATGTAATTGTAAATATAGAAACAAATAAAAATGAAATAATTGAATAAATAGAAAGCGTTCTTACGTATTATCCCCATGAGAAAAACTGCTGTCACCGAAATAAATATTCTGATTCCCAAAACGGATAATAGTCTCTTAGTTAACAGCACTATAATTAATAAGGCTGATTCGGAGATTAAAATGTTTAAACAGATTAGCTCAAATTATTTGCAAAAAACCTTTATATTTTTTTCAAAATTTTTGAAATGCAAAGAAGTCATTTGTTAGGTTAAATTTGGATAAATTGTTGATGTCACATGAGTTTCAAATCTTAATTACATAAAATACACATCAGGTGGCCGGGATATTTTATTCCGATTTTAATTAGCGTCTTTTTTTAATTGTTCTGCATCTACCAAATATTTTCCTTCGACAATGCCGCTCAGTTTAGAGGTTTTCGCTTTTCATTTTCAATTATCCCGCTTTTTATTCATGCACCAATTTTGACTTATTTTCCCCCTCCCTGTTATTGAGCCAGGTATTTTAGTTCGATTTTCCTCTGTGTTGATATACCGATTCATCTGGATTCAGCTATATGTCATCGACCACCATAGTAATTATATCCACAATGAAATATATGTGCGATATTATCTGATTTTGAATGAAAATAAATGAATAAAAAATAAATGTATAAAAAGACAAGAGGAAAAATATTCATAGTCGACGCGTTTCGTTCTCTGAGGGACTGTATCAAGACAGATATGTTTTACATCTTGTCTTTTTTTATCCATTTTGCTCCTTTACATACAAACTCTGTCTTCAAATAATTTATATAAACATGTGTGTGTGTATGTGTGTTTGTGTGTGATTCCACGAAAGAAAAAGAAAACACCCACAGATAATAATAATAATAATAATAATAATAATAATAACTGTAACTCTAGCACGCACGTAATCCGACATATCAACTCCATATCAGCCATGACCGGAAATAACTTATCCAACTTCACCCTAAAATTCGGCGACATGAACTCTGAAATCATAACAGATGTAGTTAACACCAAATTAAATAGAAGAAACAACGGGATAGAAAGAGACATATACATAAGCGATTGAACAAAATACTTAGTTATGTACATCGTAGAAACATCCAGAAATAGAAATCTCAAACGCTATGAAATTCGCAAAGTTATGTTTCATAACAATAGTTTAAACGCAGTTACTTCACCTTAACACAGGTGACAACAATTTAAAGTTGATAAAGTCCAGTCTGATCAGTAGTGAATAGGATTCAGTAAGAAGAATAATATTGAGTACACTAATCTCAAAATTATCTAGAATAAACTTGAAACCAGGACCTTACATAATATGAAGAATCATCGAAAAAAATAAATAGTCGGTATAGGAGCCTAATAAAGAGAAAACAGAAATCTACATGGAATGGACTGATTTAAAATCTAAGAGACACGAACAAAAATCTAAATAAATATATAAGTAAACAGATTAAGTCAATAATAAACAAATAACCAAATAACGAATGCACACAAAAACAATTAAATGTTATAATACTCAACAACAAACAATGTAAGCACTAATAAATAATAGGTCAAAAAATTTAACAAGACTACAGAATGACTACAAACATCCGTATTCGGATTCACAGTTATTTATACTCAGTAGCCTCTAGAATACTTTGAAACATAATCATTACTTCTCACCGTCTAACCGCTAATTCAATAAAACAGATTATCTATACATAATGCAGAATTGATCAGGATATATAAGTTTAAAAATGAAGCAGACTGTCGCTCTCATGTCCAGATGAAAAAAGGTAAAAATAATCCTTGTAAAATAGTTTCATTTTAAAAACATTTGTTTTTTTATGTAAGATTCGCGTACGTCAATATGTGAGATACGTATTTTCAAGGAAATTGAATAGTTATCAAATAGGAGAAAATCATATGAAGAATATAAGCGGCTTAAATATATTGAATGTATCAGAAAAGTATAAGAATTAAATCGTTGTGAAAAGAAAAATAAATTTTATTATTAACTAGTTTAGGAATTAAATCCTAAATACATTTTTCATCCAATGAAATACCATGAAAAGATGTGTTGGATAAATAACCATTATTTGGGAAAATACTGCGAAAATACTTGGCAGATGTATTTGCAGACCTACCACGTGTAATTTATGGACCTTTTAGAAAATAACAATAATAAATCATTCCATCACTCGCACAAATTTGAGAAAATTTTTTTCGCTAGCCAGTGTGAAATTAATTTCATACTAATGAAAATCTGGTATTCAAAAAGTTCGTTTCTCTCGGCGAAATTAGATTTTGATTCTCCTTAGGATATAAAAATAGAACCATACTTCCCGAGGTTCAAAAATCATTTCGGTGCCCATTGATCTACACACGCATACACAAACACACCCACACACATACGCACCCCCACACACGCACAATAGCAGAGACGACAGCACGCAGCTACCAACTAAGGCCTTGTCCAGGCACACAACAGAAAGTATAAACCAGCAGCCGACAACTAAGGACTTATCCACGCACAAAATAAGAGTGATTGACCAGCAGCCGACGACTAAGGACTTATCCACGCACAAAATAAGAGTGATTAACCAGCAGCCGACGACTAAGGACTTATCCACGCACAAAATAAGAGTGATTAACCAGCAGCCGACGACTAAGGACTTATCCACGCACAAAATAAGAGTGATTAACCAGCAGCCGACGACTAAGTACTTATCCACGCACAAAATAAGAGTGATTAACCAGCAGCCGACGACTAAGGACTTATCCACGCACAAAATAAGAGTGATTAACCAGCAGCCGACGACTAAGCCTGTGTCTACAACCTTACAACATTAGTTCTTGCATGTAAGTGACAAACGTATTGCAATTATTATTAAAATAAAAAACAAAACAAAACAAAAAACGACGAACTTACTATCATTAATCATGCTGAAATTATCATTCATTGTTTTTTTTTGTTTTTGTTTTTTTTGTAAGCAATGTCTAATGGTTATTACTTGGAGTCGAGCTCTAGCGAGTTTGTTTTTTTTTAATTCTTTATAAACGCCCTAGTCGATCTCCTTCTTGGCCAGCTCTGACATTTTCAAAATTCAAATTTTCTTATTCACAAAATAACAGTGCTTAACCAGCAGTCGACGACTAATCCTGTCTACGACCTCACAAACATATTATGCTGATCGTCATAAATTTAAGACTGTCTGCAGATTCCATAACACTCTAAGAACATTTAATTATTTTATAAAACTAACTTCACTGCTGTAAAAATTGAATATTTTATTTTCATTGTATATTTGTGAAAATAATATGAAAATGTTATTTCAACTGCCGTTCTGTTTCTACTTTTCTACATAGAATAACCTTTTTTATGTTTCATTTAAAAGATGTGATGTTTCTGCTACATATTTGGAATCCCGACACTCAAATAAAAAAAAAAAAATCTGGGTAGATGGATTCCAACATTAGTTCTTCCATGTAATGATAAACGAATTGCAATTATTATAAAAAAAAAAAAAACACCAGCATTACTCATACTGAAATTATCATTCTTTATGTTTTTGCACGCATTGTCTAATGATTATTCCTTGGAGTCGAGCTATAGCGTGTCTTTGTAATTCTCCTTATAAACGGGTTCAGTGTCGGTTTACCTCCCCGAAAGTGACTGCGCCCTTCGGCGTAGCCTCGTTCGGGTTTCTCCCCGCCAGGAGGCAGAGAGTTCATGCGATCAGGCGGTCGTCTGACTTCAGACTGAACGGTATTTAGTCACCCCCACCCACGAGGGCATTATGTGGCACAAGGCCGATTTAACCTGGGATCTTCGAGCCCGTGGGCTTCGACCAAAAATATGCCCTTTGTACCCGTATAAACGGGTTCATGGTCGGTTTACCTCCCCGAAAGAGACTTCGCTCTTCCGGTCGCCCGAATTTGGACTGAACACCCTGCTTCCTCTGGAGGGGCAGTATTTATTACGTATGGAATAGTCCATTATGTTATTAAGGGTAAGGTCCCACAACAGAAACATTATTAAGAGAAACTAGCTTCAAGAGAGTGCGAGGGTAAATTATTGTTTAAATGACGCAAAAATGAAAAAGAAAATGTCATTTTAACAGATATATTTACCAAAAAACACAAAAAATATCTTGGAATACTAAAGAGTAAATTTATATATATATAAAAAAACGCCTTTTGGCTTCAACGGCGGCCTCCAGACGACTTCGGGACCCCATGCATCAATTCTGGACATCTTGTTTAAGCTGGAGAATACTGATATAATATTTTCTTTCAGTTCATCTTCGCGATACAAAGAATTTTGTTGGCTTCTCGATCAACTGCGTCCCACACATAATCATCAATTGCGTTGCAGTCGGAAACCCGAGTTCGGTAGTCAGATATAAGGGGTGAGCTGACTGGTTTCTCTTGCTTGTGTAGCATGGTGCAGAGTCCTGTTCGAGCAGCCACTTTCTTGATCCAGGGCAGCACTACCTCCTAAAGGCATTGATGTGGGCTTCCGGGTTGAGTCAGAGACTCTCACCTCCAATGAACGTTCAGAGAGTGTATTTCGAGCTGCCGTACCTTCGTAGTCGCCATTAAACACATCAAACACTTTCCGAATCCTCTGCGCTGTCCTCAGATTGACACCCACACACTCTGAAATGTTCGTAATGGAACTTCCGGCTCGTATGCCAAGCAGTACAGTATGCCGTTTCCAAAGTGTTTCCGGAGTGAACCGTGTCATGGTGCTCTTTTTCTCACATACTGTACAGTCGACAATATCAAAAACAAGCAACGCGCGCGCGCGAATTTAAAAATACAAAATGGAGACAATTTACCCATCGCACCCTGCATATGACAGTGAATGTGGGGCAGCCGTTTCAATGGTGAATAAAAATGTTTGAGTGTTCTGCCCATAATCAATCTGCTGATTACGCCAAATAATCCACTACTTCTCAGAAACTGTAATTAAAGACCGTCCACCATACCCTTGTCTATGGTGATAAACTACATCCGGCAAGAACCCTCTGAACAGGAGGTTTTGAGGAGCGTTGCGCCACCTCTTCATTGCTGTTGTTCCTAGGTCCAACTTGACCCGGAGTGGTAGCACCGGTTAGGGTTCCAGGTATGGGCAAATAATGAACTCCAAATAAAATTAAACAGTGCATTTTTATAATAAAATGAACAACAATTTTTTATAACATAATGACAATCAATGCCACAATAAAATATATAAAAATACTTTTTTAGTAAAATTACCAACTATACATTTTATGATATACAAAATGTATATCTAAAAACATATCTTTAATTTGAAAGTATAAATTTATAAATAAAATATCTGTTGTTGAAAGTATCGGTATCTGTCTATATTTCTGAGATGAGGTATTATGTACATTATTTACATTATTCAGACTATTGTCCTCATCTTGGTCACCATAGTTATTACAACGTTTCGGCCTTTAAGTATCTGTCTATATTTCTGAGATGAGGTATTATGTACACTATTTACATTATTCGGACTATTGTCCTCATCTTTGTCACCATATTTATTACAACGTTTCGGCCGTTCAGTATATGACTATATTTCTGATATGAGGTATTATGTACACTATTTACATTATTCAGACTATTGTCCTCATCTTTGTCACCATAGTTATTACAACGTTTCGGCGTTTAAGTATCTGTCTATATTTCTGAGATGAGGTATTATATACATTATTTACATTATTCAGACTATTGTTTTCATCTTTGTCACCATATTTATTACAACGTTTCGGCCGTTCAGTATATGACTATGTTTCTGATATGAGGTATTATGTACACTATTTACATTATTCAGACTATTGTCCTCATCTTTGTCGCCATTTTTAATACAACGTTTCGGCCATTGTACGCTCCGGTCTTCTTCACCTGTTTCGAATGTCGAACTCAACACTTTATTTCGCTCACTGGGGTAGACTGTTCTAGTTCCACGTGCCATGTTTAATGGATGCCAGTTATCAGTTATCTCCTGTTAATTTCCCTCTGAAAGTTCTCCATTGCCTTAACTGGGTATTGAACTCAAACTCTTTCGGTCCCGTCAATGGATCTAACCAACGCCTTTATTCCCAAGGACGCATGGCACAGTGGATAAAGTCGTTGGTTAGATCTAGTGACAGAACCCGAAGAGTGTGGGTTCAATACCCAGTTAAGGCAGTACAGGACCGAACAGTGTGGAAAGGGACTGTCAA
This sequence comes from Acanthosepion lycidas, assembly GCA_963932145.1. NCBI lineage: Eukaryota > Metazoa > Mollusca > Cephalopoda > Sepiida > Sepiidae > Acanthosepion > Acanthosepion lycidas. Next base: position 72,774,826 of record OZ010591.1, on the reverse strand, counting down.
TGGAGTTCCGACCTAAAACAGGTAGTACAACGGATGATGATGATGATGATGATGAAAGTTAGATCATGGGAGGTGGCCTCATATACATTCAAAGAAAGGAATACTTAACTGGTATGTGATATCTGTCCTCCTATAATGGAGTGAATGCTAAACAAATTTCTCAAAGGTTGCTTTAAGCCTCTTAAAGCAACAGAAATGTTTTACAGAAGGATGCTGACCATGACATGGATCGAATATGTGAGCAATGAGGAAATCCTAGAGAAAAGGAAAAAGAACAAACTTATACTTAAAATCAGGAAGAGACAGCAGAAATTTCTAGGACACATAATGAGGAAAGAAGGCTTGAAAAATCTGATACTCACATGACAGACTGTAAGCAAGTGAGACGGGGGAAAACAACTCATAACTTACATAGTGAGCTTCTCTCTAATGGATGGAGGAACAAGGTTAGGGAGAAATAGCAGAAAAGACAAAATTTGTTAAGAGCTACAAAGGACAGGAAATTGTGAAGAGCCACGATCGCCTACTTCCTGAGTGCTCACGGCACATGAAGAACAATAAAGTGTCATCAATTTTTCAAAGTGTAGGATCTATTTTCTATTCCTTTTAAATTATGATGGAATCTTAGTCCCAGGGAATCCAACTTTGTTACGATGCCTTCTGTATTGTACTAAATTGGGTGTGTTGTTTGATATTACGATATTGTGACAATGGCCGCGAAGAATCGCCATGTTTTTCATTGTAATTATTAGGTTGGTGCAAAAATAATTCCGTTTTCTCAAATAGTAACATATGTTAGAAAACGAAATTTGTTTTGCACGAACGTAATACTTCACTACTAATGTCGACATTGTATCACTTGCTACTGAACGGCGGATCGACGTAGTGTAATGGTTAACAAGCTTGTGTCGACTAAATAATGAGTCTCGAAGCTCTCTGTGAGCCCCTACTTTAGGCCTTACGCTACATCTAAACTACGCTTATAAAATCACTATCTTACTACTGAGAAGAGGTAAAGAGCTGGTAAAAGTGTAGTACCTGTTCTTTTCAAGTTTTTCTGCATTTGATGAGTTCACGTTGTTTTTATTTTTTATTTCTTTTTTTTTTATAATGAGGGCAACCTAGGCCTAGGAACAGCAAACATGCAGTAGCAACTACAGTATTTTACTAAACACCGACATTTTCTATGTGTCCACAGCATTGACCACAGGGGGTGCGTAATTTCTTCTAAGTCTTTAAACTGATCATGTTTACATCATACAAGCATGGCTGCATAGGTAAATATCCATTAATGCATATCGTAATAAAAGATTCTCGTCAAAGAATCCCAGAAATTACAACCAAAGTTAATACTCATAAGGATTTTTGATCTAATTTTAGTTAATCTGGTGTAACTCTAATACGTACCGGATTAACCATGGGATATAAGATGATATATGTCATCTAAGGATGTCAGAATATATAAGCAATTCGAAGACTGACCAACAAGATAACCAAAAAGTTAAAACATATATAATCAAGCATTCATGATGTCACCTTATGTATATCAGATAAACAGGAAGCGACGCCATCTTAATAAATGATATAGAAATACATGACAAACGGGTGTTTGTCCACGAAACTAAATACACTCAATGGCCGACGTTGATTCCATGAATTCCTGAAGAGAATAAATTATTTTATGAATGAAAGATTTCGTCTCTTCTTCATATCATACGGTACTTATAAACAATATTCTCAAAAGCCTCCAGAACAAAACTGCTGTCTGTTAATCATCAGAGAAATACCTTTTCTGCCTCGTACCAGCATGGTTAATGTTCAGCTCCAGGTGAGTGACTCGTTGCATCTATTCGATGTAACGTTCTCTGCTGACATGAAGTGGAAATATTTTGAATCAACTGCGCATCTTTACTAGGAAAGTAGGTTCGCTGGCGACAATCTTTCTCTCCAGAATCTATCTTACATATTTATAATTCGAACATTCGTCCTTGCTTCGAATATTGCTGCCACATATGATCTTGTGCTCCTGCAATGGTGTTACAGATTCTTGATTAAATCTAGAGCAGAATCTATGAACAGACATAGCAATAAATCTGCAATAACCCTGACCCGACATCCCGGCTTCAGAGGATTATGGACACTTAGTTCCCTCAAGGAAAGTGCAGAAAAGACTATTTTAACATAGAGTCCCCTGCAGCAGATAATATTTGTGCTGAGTAGATTAATCAGAACGACATAAAAGAAATTTAAAAAAATCGCCTACATCCTGAGTGGTCACGACACATTAAGAATAATGAATCAACAATTTTTGAAAGTGTAGTATCTATTTTCTATTCCTTTTAATTTATGATGGTAGGTGTCAGCCAGAATGTCAAAATATATAGGCAGTTCTGATCGCCTAAACCCTGAGTGGTCTAATATACCTTCTCTGTTACTTTTCTATATATCCTTTCATGGTTATTGTTCAGATGAAATTTCCTTTATGTTATCTAGACTTAATGAATGTAAGCGCACAAGGAGATTGCTAACAAAGTCTCATCATTTTACAATTGAATTGGCTTGATATAAATTCATTGCTAACAGTATATTTCCTGGTACTTTTCACCCGCGTAACTGTTTTACGTCTGCTTGTTTTCCAACCAAATTTGATCTTCAAAAGTTTAAATGCAATTTAAACTTTTGAAGACTCTCTCTGGATCAGCATCGCCTCACCTGTCTACTACCTCCTTCACAACCGAGTAGTGGCGCCTGGCTCAACGCAGTGCCCTCTTCATCTACCGGTACCCTTCTAGATGATGAGTGCACTCGGGTCGGAGTCGCAATCCGTCATGGACTCAAATTATGTGAGCGTCACAGATGCAGATTTGGAGCTTCCATTGATGAGTTTGGTTTGCATCCTCTCTCGTGTCGTCGTAGTACCGTCCGCTTTCCAAGGCATGCAGCAATAAAAAACATCATCAAAAGAAGTCTGGGTGTAGCAGGGTTCCCTTCCCAAATCGAACCCGTAGGCTTCGACCTTGGTGATGGAAAGCGGCCGGATGGCATTACCATTTTCCCTTTTAAAATGGATAAGTCGTTGATTTGAGATGCGACATGTGCGGATACATTTTCGGTCGGTAATTTGATCAGGTCCGCCGTTGAGCCGGGGTCCGTCGCTAGGGACGCAGAGATAAAAACAAAATAGTTAAATATTCTTCTCTTGATGATAGTTTTTTTTTTTTTTTTTAATCCTGTGACGGTGGAGACTTCAGGGGTTATTGGGCCTCTTTCGATGGTGTTTCTTCGGAGGATTCGCGCGATAGCGTCTCAATTAAGTGACTAGCCTCGTGAAACGGAGTGACTCTTTTTCCATCATTGCGGCAGGGAGGGGATAATAAAAAACAAAAAACAAAAACATAATTTTTGTCCTAAAAACGTTTATAGAGATTTCTTGTTTCCTCTTTCTTTATTGTTCTTACTCCTTATTAATATTTTTTTCTTTTTTCTTATTATTTCACACTCAATAACCACTTCTATCTTCGAGCGATTATTGTCTTGAATACTGTGACATAATAAAAAATAGGAGCATATATTATATATATATATATATTATATAAATTCCTTAAATGTTGGGCAATTCAATGAGAATATAATGAAATATATGTAATTCGCATCTTTCTCTGCTAAGTCTAAAATAATGTGCTTCATGATGGAATTATATATATATATATATATATATCTTTGGATAGTGGGCTTGTAAATCTAAATGTACATTATAATTATTCTCTTAGTTTAAATGCAGAACATGTAGCGGATTTAAAATTTAATCAATATATATATATATATATATATATATATATATATATATATATATATATATATATATATATATATGGGGGGTGTTTAAGTAATGAAAATTTTGGTAATCCGTATGGATAATCTCAAGGAGGATGAAATCCATAGAGCTCAGTCTTACATAAGACCGATTAATTCAATGAAAGCAGACAACTTTAAGGCTCCATTGGTTATAAGTTATTACCTTAGGGATTTTCCTCTAGCTAATCAGACAAAGGGTGAAAAATGAATTTAAATTTACATATATTTATTTATACTCTTTTGAGGGATTCATTTAATTTGATGTAAGCTGATATAGAGAGTGGGAGAGAGAGATGTGACATGGTCGAAATTAGAGAGGGAAAGGAGAGATAGGATTGATTTTAAATTTATTTTTATTACAATACTTCATATATATATATATATATATATATATATATATATATATATATATATATGGGTACATCAATAAGAATTTTATTTTCGCCTGGCGAAGTTCTTTTACAGAACGAAACGAGTTACACAGAATTTTATCATTCCGTAACCCAACAGGTTTTCTATTAAATCTTTTTAGCAAAATGAATCGGTACTTACTTACTTACTTACTTACTGGAACGTTTTTCTTTCTTTCGATATTTGTCAGTGATTTAAAAATGTAATAAGTTATTATGCTTCAATTGGAGAACTAATTAGAAACAGCAGAGTATTCTTTTATGTTTTACTGATTAATCTGTCCGGCACAAATATTATCTGCTCCATTGGACTCTCTGTTAATATAGTCTGTTTGCCATTTTCCTTGGGGGAACTAAATGTTCATAATTCTCATATGCCTCGGGACAAAAATGATTATTCGAATACATTTTTGCAATGCTATAAATAGGAATGTAAATATGTCCCATATATATGTATGTAAAAGTTAGTCGTATCTTGCAATATATATATATATATATATATATATATATATATATATATATGTCTATATTTCTGAGATGAGGTATTATGTACAGTATTTACATTATACGGACTATGGTCCTCATTTTGTCGCCATATTTATCACAACGTTTCGGCCATTGGACGCTCCGGCCTTCTTCAGGTGGTTGGAATTTAAAACTGAACCCTTTATTTCGATCACTGTGGTAGACTGTTCTAGTTCCATGTGATGGATGTCAGTTATCAGTTATCTCCCGCTAATTTTCCCTCTGAAAGTGTTGAACTCACACCCTTTGGGTCTGTCACTGGATCTAACCAACACCTTTATCCACTGTGCCATGTGTCCTTCAGGACATCTGGGTATGAATTTCTGGGTATTATAAACCTAATGTTTTCAGCAACAATTTTTACCAGTGCTCATATTGCAATTTTGCGGTTATCATTACATGTTTTTACCAGAGCTCATATTGCAACTTTGTTATCATTGCTTTTCTCTGGCACTCCTTATTACTGGTTCCCATATTGTATTTATTTCTATGCTTGGTCGGCTCAAGAGATTTTTGTGGCCTAGCATATGTGCTGATTCATTAAGTTTACGAATTTTCCAATGGTTTTCCCTGTCTATGATCTCAACATGATCCCACAGGGGACGGTGATCTCCCTTCTCTCTCCATATGTGGTCAGACACGCCTGATTTTTCTACTTCCCCTCGCGTTACAGCCTTCTGGTGTTCTTGAAGCCTTACCTTGAGCGGGCGGCCTGTCTCTCCTTTATATTCCTTTCCGCAGCTGCACGGGATAGCGTACACACAGTCTTTAGTCATGTTCTCCTGTATGGGGGGGTCTCACTCGAGAGAGATATCTGCGAAGTGTTGTCAAGCTCTTGAAGGTTGTCCTGATGTTATATGGACCGCAGATCCTTTGTATTTTCTCTGATAACCCCTTCACATAAGGCAGACCTCCCATCAATTCGCAGAGAATGCGGGACACGCCCTTGTCCGAGAGAGAATCCAGTACAATCGTTGGATAAAACATCGACTACAAGCTCATATCTCCCAGACGCTCGAGGATTTCTTCAACAGGATTACTAATGAAGAAGACCAGAGAAGGATCCAAAATGACCTGTATAAATCCTTCAGACATTAATTTGATGTAGTCAAGGCTCGCCAAGTGCAAAAATTAAATAGATTGAAAGATCAGAAGGTGACGCACAAGGTCCATCACCCACCAGTGAAAGTAGTAGTCAACATCACCCAATATCAGCTGAGTGCCTCTGAGGAGTCAGTATTGAATAAGGGTCTCAATTTCGCCACAACCATCAGCCGGGTGCCATACTTGGACATCATTGCCAGAGTCGAGGAGGTGGCCTTAAACTTCCCTCAGGTTCAGTTGGATGAACTAAGATTGAAGGTAATATAGGCCTTGGAGAGAGCCAAGCTGCCCAGGTCTAACATAACAAAACTGGAGAGGTTGGCGATTGGATCCCTACAGAGGAACGAAAACATCATCATACTACCGGCTGACAAAGGTAATGCGACTGTAGTGATTGACAAATCAGAGTATACAAGAAAACTGGAAGACCTCATTAGCAAAGTGAAAAAGATCCTACTATGAAAACGGAACGCAAACTGTTACAGATCCTAACCAAGAACAAGGATCACGTCGCACCCATGACGTATAGGCAGTTATCGCAGCGTTACACCAAGCTACCTCACATATACGTTCTCCCTAAGATTCACAAAGACGGTATTCCGCTCAGGCCGATTGTTAGTTGCCAAGGCTCTGTGCGCCACACCCTGAGTCGCTTCCTTGTAGATATAATTGACCCATTGATCGGAAAGTCTCCTTCATATATCCGAAACTCTGCCCACTTCGTGGAAATAATCAAAGATGCTCCCATCCTATCCAACCAGATGGTGAGCTTGGATGTGGTGAGTTTGTTCACCAAGGTACCCACGGAGGAGGCACTCTCAGTAGTCAGAGACAAATTGCCCTCTGACTCTTCCCTAAAAGAACGGACCAGTATTCCAATAGATAATCTGATGGAGATGTTGACTTTCTGTACACAAACAACACACTTCGGAATGGGATCACACATATATCGACAGGATGAGGGCTTAGCAATGGGCTCGCCATTATCACCAGCAATGGCGAATATATACATGGAATACTTTGAAGAAATGGCATTAGAATCTATATCGCTAAAGCCTACTATATGGTTAAAGTACGTAGATGACACCTTCATACTCTGGCCACACCAGGAAGATGTCCAGGTTATACTGGACCATGTGAACTCAATAAGACCTTCGATACAGTTCACAATGGAGAAAGAGAGTAACAACACACTCCCATTCCTGGATGTTCTAATATCTCGAAGAGAGCATGGGTTCAAGACATCCGTATACCGTAAACGAAGATTCACCGGACAGTACCTCAATTTCAACTCCCACCATCCATACAGCGTAAAGAAAGGGATCGTCCGTTGCCTACAACACCGAGCAAAAGTCATAAGTGGCGACTCAGAGATGTTAGATAAAGAATTGGTCAGTATAAGTAGTGCCCTACAACGTAACAACTACCCTGGTTACATGGCAGCAGCCCCCCAAAACTGGGATAGGCGGGTACAGGAGGAGGAGGAGGATAACAACACTCAGAAAACAGACTGCCTGCCTTGTGTTTTGGGGTTATCAGAGAAAATACAAAGGATCTGCGGTCCATATAACATCAGGACAACCTTCAAGAGCTTGACAACACTTCGCAGATATCTCTCTTGAGTGAGACCCCCCATACAGGAGAACATGACTAAAGACTGTGTGTACGCTATCCCGTGCAGCTGCGGAAAGGAATATAAAGGAGAGACAGGCCGCCCGCTCAAGGTAAGTCTTCAAGAACACCAGAAGGCTGTAACGCGAGGGGAAGTTGAAAGATTAGGCGTGGCTGACCACATATGGAGAGAGAAGGGAGATCACCGTCCCCTGTGGGATCATGTTGAGATCATAGACAGGGAAAACCATTGGAAAATTCGTAAACTTAAGGAATCAGCACATATGCTAGGCCACAAAAATCTCTTGAGCCGACCAAGCATAGAAATAAATACAATATAGGAACCAGTAATAAGGAGTGCCAGAGAAAAGCAATGATAACAAAGTTGCAATATGAGCTCTGGTAAAAACATGTGATGATAACAGCAAAATTGAAATATGAGCACTGGTAAAAATGGTTGCTGAAGACATTAGGTTTATAATACCCGGAAATTCATACCCAGATGTCCTGAAGGACAACTGGCACAGTGGATAAAGGTGTTGGTTAGATCCAGTGACAGACCCAAAGAATGTGAGTTCAATACCCGGTTTCAGAGGGAAAATTAGCGGGAGATAACTGATAACTGACAAACATGGCACGTAGAAACTAGAACAGTCTACCCCAGCGATTGAAATAAAGGGTTCCGTTCGACATTTTAATTGACCTGAAGAACGCTGTGATAAATATAGTCCGCCTAATGTAAATACTATATATATATATGGCCACTCGTATTCGAGGATACTTGTCTATTACAAACATTCGGTCAGGCACACTTTGCTTGTTCAACACCTGGCTCGTGCCTTCTAACCAATTCCCCTTACAAACCCGTCTGAGATCGTGCCCTCCAGACCAATAACATCAGAGATGGGCAGAAAGCAAACGTTCTAACCACTTGGCCACCCGCCTAAATATATATATATATATATATATATATATATATATATATATATATATATATATATATATATATATATATATATATATATATATATATATATATATACACACACACGTATATTTATATATGTTTTGTCTGACTGAAACATTGTAATGGATGAATTCTTTATTAGTTTTTCAACTTGTTTTTTTTAACGTTCCCAATTAAATTTCTCACGGACACAGTCGACACAAAGATTGATAAGCGAGACGAACGATATCTTCATCTGGCGAAATAGGCTGTTCACCATATGATTTACGATTTTATTGTTTATTAATTATATTGCTCTGTAATAGTATATATACTCGACTCTCCTCCCGTCGAATTCGACATATGAGGGTCAAGCAGCTCTGTTCCCAGGAAATCGACAGCCCGACAAAATTTGATTATAGTGAAGGTTTCGCGCAGGACCATCCACACTTTTTGAATGGCCGAATACAAAGGCCTGGTGCACTAAGTTCCACAAGCTCGCCAAACGACCTTCCACAGGTTTTGAATTCAGAGTTGCACTTCCCCTAGAACAGTTGCCATTCAGGAACCCAGTCTGTCCTGCTATTTACCCATAACTAGAGGTATTAGCACGTAAGTGAATGTAATGGATTCGACTAGAATTCGAACTCGGCTCTCCGATCCCTCTATCCATTACTCCACTGTGCCTCCTAATAATAATTAATAAATAACTACATATATACAATGCCTCCTAATAATAATAATAATAATAATAATAATAATAGTATATATATATATATATATATATATATATATATTGTGTGTGTGTAAGTATGTGTGAAAAAAATAAAGGTTACTAATATCTAAAAAGAGGCTTTCACAGGAGCGTCTTTTATAATTTTTGAATCTCATCTCAACATTTCGCTTTTGTTTATCATCACTAGCCTATTTTATTTTATTTGTCTTCTCTCCAGATATATTCCGAGAACTTCAATATATATATATATATATATATATATATATATATATAGTGATAGTTGAGGGTTGATCCATTGTTCTTGACCAATGCAGGTACATTACGCACACACATCAGTCATGGCTCGATAAGTGGCGAGGACACATATCAGTGGGATTGTCTGATGCTGCATCACGTCGCCGAATGTGTTATGAGTAATCGCACCGCCAGGTATTGGTTGCAGATGTTTCTGTCGGCAGATTTGTCACTTTGTGACGAATCAGATCTTGGGAAACGAGGCTCTAAAGGCGGTAACAGAAGACAACTGCCAAACTTGCGCTGGGATTGCTGAACGCTTCCAGGATTCTGATGAGTTAGACTTCACCCGCACGGCATGTGAAATGTGTGCATGTTATGTAAGTCGGTATCCCACACACTGTCTGAAGCCAACATGCAACAATGAGTGATAGCCTGTTTCCAGTTGATTTCTCGGCTCTGCAACGTACCTATATTTCAGTGTTCACCAGTGACGAAAAGTGTGTCACTATTACACTCCGAAGTATGGCAGAGACGTATTGTCGACACAGGACGCTGTGCTTCACAGCACCAGACCACCGACACGAGATCATAGTCTGTATCTGGTGGACAAATCAAGTGGAATACTATGGGTTCTACCAAAGGGTTAAACTATCACTGTTGACCTGTGCTCGTAGCAGTTGGAACGTTCGTAATAGGGACTGAAGCGTAAAGAGTCAACATTGGTTAATCGTATGATCGTACTGTTCCTCGATAAAAATGCCTGGCCTCATGTGCCGCAAATGGCCAGGGATACTGCACGGCGACTTGGATGAGAGACAATGTGCCATCAACCATACACCCTGGACATTATGCCAACAGAGTATCGTCTCTTCCATTCCCTGCACAACCACTTTTGTGCGAAATCCTTCACAAACGAGGCAGACATATGGCGGACACTCACAGACACTGGAATTCTACCACCAGTGTGTTGTGTATCTGGAGATAGGGTTGCAAAAGCTTTTAAGTCCAAATGGCGATTAGTTTGAGGACTAAAGTTATGTAACATTTGCTACATAATTTTGTTTAATAAATAATCAAAACCAAAATGACTTTTTTGTTACCTTGAATATAAAATGGCGTCTATTGAATGTTTGTGGGAATAAAACCATACAAATACAATATAAAATAACATTAAAATATTCAATTCTTTTCAGTTTTCAATTTTTATCTAACGGTTTCCACAATGAGTGGAAGTAATATAATTCATATATATATATATATATATATATATATATATATATATATATATATATATGTGTGTGTGTGTGTGTGTGTGTGTGTGTGTATACATATATATATATATATATATATATATATATATATATATATATATATATGTATATATATATATATATATGTATATATATATATATATATATATATATATATATATAGTGTATTGGATCTGCGGATCATTATTGAAACATATATTGTTAAATATAACAGACGACGAATGTCTATTATGTTTGATCATGAGCCGTTCTATACTCAGTACAGTTGCTTACATTACAGGCTAAAATAAAGACAAAAACTTTACAACATTTGGATATTATTTATTATGTTCATTGATCAAAACTTTCGCCTCACATGAGCCATCTTCAGCGTGGTTATATGGACATTTAAACAAAGATATTCAACATCAAAGATGATATTCTGTCGTCGCAGAATAGCAGACACAGGTTTTAAATTAGCGATGCGGTTCTATGACGTGGTACCACGCGAGATAACGAAATATTAGCAACAGAACTATACGTCAAGATGCAATGAAATGTTTGTGACCTGTTGGAAATGTAATTTTGTTGAGTGTGGGTTGGTTTGTTTTAATTTAGATGACCTGCAATATCTAAACGTATTTTTTTTTCTTTCTGTGTGTGTATATATATATATATATATATATATATATATATATATATATATATATATATATATATATATATATATAGCTACTCGCAATGTCCGAATAAAAGAATTTCAGTCATGTTTCCCTCAATGGATAGATAAAGCTTGTGACTTCAGAAGGGGGATATTTCGATGAAACTTGAATGCCGAATTGATATTTAATGTATTTTGTTTTTGTTTTTTTGTAGCGGCAGTCCCGTTAATTTTTGATCTGACAAGCTGAGTGAAACCAGATTGTTGAATAGAATTAAAATGTAATAATCAAAATATAAATAAAACATTTTCTTATTAAAAAACTGAATAATTTCTACCGCTGACCATGATATTTTTAAAACGCATATTATACACTAAGTACAACAAGTCTTTTAGGGAAATGCGTGTATATTGTCCCACACGCGCGGTCTGCCAGCAAAATGGAGAAACTGATTAAATCTATAAGTAGTTGATTGATACGTGTTTTGAGGGAGGGACACCGAGAACACAAAAGAACGAAATGGATTGAAATAAATAAAATATCGGATTGGAAAATATATAAAGCAGCGATTTAAAATTTATATTTCTTTCTTTGTTTTACGCATAATGGGACTCATTATAAACCGCTGTCAGTTGACGAGTTCAGAACACGTTCCGGTCATTTATTTCGTCCCTTCTAAATCTTTCTCCAAAAAAAAATGTGCCGATCTTTTTCCGCATTGATCACATGTACTAAAAGTGACTTTCGCTCTGAGCCAAGGACAAAAAGCACGAAGAAGAAATTATATTTGATTTGTTTATTTCATTTTCGAGTTCATTCGAGTGAAATATATGCAGAAAGAGAGAAAATATTCCTCACATTATGATACAGACAGATTGTCCTACGTACAATATTTCATTGTCGTCTGCTTTATTGAAATTCCTCGACAGTTTAAGCGCGGTTTCTCAAATTTGAAAACAAATAGACAAAATATATGAAATCAAATCTTTGATAAGAAAAGTAATTTACTTAAAAAAAAAGAACAGACTACACGTTATCAAAATTAATGAGAAGCCATAACAATGGCATTTTTGGGAATATAAATGCATATCAAAAATAGAATTGGGAAGAAATATAGAACTATTTTGTTTTTATAATCAAATGAAAAAACAATATAAACGAAACACAAATGATACACTTAACATTTAGTCCCATTTTTGAATATAAAAAAAAAAACGCTAAAAAAGTAATATTTGTATGTCCTTCATACCGATAAAAATCATTTGAACTGACCGCTTGTCTTACAAACATTAAATGATGGAATGGTTTAACTATAACTAATAAGAAGGAACGACTAAACCTCACGTGCTAGAGAACAGAATGCATAGTTGTTAACAAAAGAAACAGCCCAACATGCAAATTACAAAATGCAAATAACAAAATCAAACACTTGCAGTAATTTAACTATCTGGGAAGTGTTTTAATATAATGACGGAAATAGCAACAATGAAATCCGAAAATGCACTGCGATAGAAAAGCTGCCTTCCAAAAGCTGAGCAAAGTATTAAGAAACAGGAAAAATCCATTATAAAATAAAGAAAGGCGCACTGAAGTGTTACACAATATCAGTTCTCCTATTATGACATTGACTGCTGGACAATCTCCTAACAGATGAAGAAGAGACGTGAAGTAACAGAAATTTGGTTCTACAGAAGGATGCTGAGTATACCATGGATTCACAGGGATGCCCATATAGAGTGAAATTAAATTAGTTAAACAAATTTCAATATCTATTACTCTTTTATACCAATTTCCACATATTTATCTGTTCATTCGCTCTTGTAATATTGTTTTAATTGTAAAGGGACTTTATGGACACTCTGTATATCTTTATGGCAGTGGAGATTCGGCTGCCTATCTATATATGTTCTTTGACACATATGCGTTTTGCACTGTGTCGACTTAATGTTAAATTATGGGCTAGAGTAGTTGTTGAATAACCAACATTTTAATGTCTCGCATCGTAGAGAATGAAATCCGCGAGAATAAAGGAATGTTTAGATATTACTTGCATGATTTAGTATTGGAGGGATTGAGATTTTCTATTATTAGTGCAGTATGTTCATAATTTTGTCGAATATTATAGTTTTTAAGTATTTATCACATAGAGTTGTAGATGAACACATATATAAGCGTTATAATAGCCTTTTCATCACGCGTAAAATTGAGATAGATTTGGTTGCAATAGAATCAGTTGATTGTATTAATTTAGGGGCGTTTGGCTTGATCGATCAACGTAATAATTAGGAAATCACTTGTTTCAGTGATTCCTTGATGTTATTCAGTGCTTTGTGCAAGCGAAAAGGAGATAAGTGTTTCCCTATTGATTAAATTTTTAATAAGAGTTATTTTCATGCACGCATTCGCTATTATAAATATCGATTTTTTGTAAAGGACTCACTTTAACTTGCACTAGAATCTCCCTATATTTATTTATTTTGACAACCTCTTGCAAGTACTCCCATTTCCCATTCTCTCTCTCTCTCTCTCTCTCTCTCTCTCTCTCTCTCTCTCTCAATATATATATATATATATATATATATATATATATATATATATATATATATATGTCGGGGTGGGGGAGATTCATACATTTTTATATGTCAGAACACTTTTAGGAATATCGATGAAAAAAACTGGAAAAAATTCCGTGATACCGTTTCTTGTTTTTTGCCGCCATTGATTTTTATGTTGGTGCAACTACACATAAGCAAGAAGAGGGGAGGTGAAATATTTAAAACTTTGAATTTTTTTTTCATTTAACGAAATGGTCTAGTCTATAAACCGAAACATATATTTAAAAAAAAATTAGAAGTTTAACATTTCACTGTCATATCTCCTTCACGAGTATGTGTAGTCGCAACGACGTAAACATCAATTTCGTCCGAAAAAAAAAAAAACGTGAATATATATATATATATATATATATATATATATATATATATATATATATATATATATATGGAGAAAGACGGGATATATGTATATATATATATATATATATATATATATATATATGGAGAAAGAGAGAGATAGGATATATATATATATATATATAGATATATATATATATATATATATATATATATATATATATATATATATATATGTGGGGGGGGGGGGTAAATTCCCAGATCAATTTTGTGGACAAGACAAATTGATATAAGATGACAATTGGAAAAAAAAAATTACTTTTTTTGCCGATGGGTTTCGTCTTCCGATATTTTCGAAGCAAAAATTAAATCGAAATGATTTTGTTAGTATAGGTACATTACAAATACCAAAAAATGTAACTACAACAACAAAAACATTGGGATTTCATTTTTACCTTAAGAAAAACACAAGGGGCCCTAGACCATATATGGCAACAATATCCATGCAGGGGCGAATGGTTGATTTTGTAGATTTGAAGAATTGACTCAGGCGAGAAAAATTTCCTGGTGCAGCACAGGGAGCCGACTTTCTTTGCAGTGGACGAAGGTATTGACTCAAGGTATTCGTTCCATCTCAGGCCAGCGGACAATGTGAGTCTCAATGGTTAACAAGATAATACCATTTCGGACTAAACCATACAATTTATCTTTATTTTCCGTATACGATTTCTAGTCATACTTAGAAATCAATAGGTTTTTGGTCTTTCGAATGAATTAGTACAGAAATATTACACGTTTACAACACAGTACACCTTGAAATAAGGAGATATAATTGCTATGACAAGGTGTAATGTAAGATAAAATTTCTTTGAAAAATATCTGTTTTTACAGTGACCACGAATGTTATAATCATTGTTATTCACATTAGTGGGGACTAATAAGTTAAACCTCCAACTATATTTCCAGTAATCTTGCTAACTTACCGTTGCTGGAATATTGTATATAATTAGTCTGGAGTTTGTATGTACGACCGTTACTAGTTTCTACCTTTGAATACAGGATAATTACTGTTTGAACATTGCGTTTTCTCAGCTAGAATTACCAAGAAATAAAGATACAATTCTTAAGCAGGAAGGAATTGGAAAAGCAATCCCTAGAAGTAAATGTAAATGGTAAAAATCTAAAGAAAACGAAATGAATACAGACTGAAGTAATACACATACACACTCTCACACATACGCATGCATACACAAATGTGTGTACTTTATTTTAGGATATTACATCTAAAAACATCTCAAAATAGCTACACAGTTGTTGTCGTTTTTCGATGTGTATCAACGCCTGTCAGCAGGCGATTCGAGATTCGCCTGATGAAATGCGTTGATACGCATCGAAGCACGACCAAAATTGTGTAGAGAATTTCATATGTAATATAATAAAATAAAGAATATTGCTCTATTTTATATTGAGCCCTCTTTTATATTAAATGTTATGAACGTTGGAATTGTCCTCTATTCGTTCTCATCTTACCTGGATATATATATATATATATATATATATATATATATATATATATATATATATATATATATTACGCCACTCGTTCCCATATTCCATGGTGGATGAGTTCCACCACGGAATATGTGAACAAGCGGCGGGCGCAATATCAAGACCTGTTCGCTACCTCTTCGTCACAGAGGCCCGTTAGTATGTTTGCCTGTCGATGTAGCTGCCCGGGTTCCAATTCTCGGTAGAGGATGAGCACTGCTGATGAGTCCCAAATATAGGATGAAATGTTATGTGAATGTAATGCACTCAACGAGGAATTCGAACTCCAAGCCGCAATCACTTTCTCCACCGTGCCTCTCTACCACTAGCTGTAGGTCAATAGCAGGACAGACATATAGCCTTGGGTGGCAAAGAATCTAGGAGAAGGCTAACCCTATATTTTAAAATATGAGGAGTGTCGTTTGGGGACGTTGTGGCATTCTGAACACCTGTTTTATTTCGCTCTATCCAAAATTTGTCGTTTTATATATAGAAAGTGGACATTGACGCCAACACCGAGCAGCCACAGCCTGTTGCAATCTTGAACACTACCTCCAGGTGAGATTGAGTATCCATTTATATATGTACATGCTCTCTATCCCTGATATTGAGAACTTTTACCTATAAATACAGCAGACTTTATACATTTTTCAAACACACACACACATACTCAGAGACACGCACACATGCACACGCACGCACACACACATATATATATATATGCGCGTGTGTATGTGTATGTGTGTGTACAAGGTATATTTACGCTGAAAGAAATCTTATGAATTTCTTAATTCAGCAGATAAATCGTGTCTATTTAATTTTTGTTTTAATTTTTCAATTTACAGATGATGTTTTATATCTTGATTGAAATCAACTTTCAAAATTCGATTCCCATTTGATTATTTCATAGTCATAATGAAGAACTGGATTGCGTCAGTGGGGTAAGTAATGTTCGCTTTAGTTCAAAGTTTTACGCAATGGTAAAATATGTAACCAATGATTTTATGTGATTTTATCTTTCTGTCTCTGTCTGTCTGTCTGTCTGTCTGTCTGTCTCTCTCTCTCTCTCTCTCTATATATATATATATATATATATATATATATATATATGATGGATTTTCCCATCGGGTTTGATGTATGTGATTCCAACGACCACGAACTAATTATCTGCATGCCTATGACGGGGCTTGAGTTTTGAGACCGGCTCGAGAATTGCACAAAAGACCACAGACAGTACAGAAGAATGTATTGTATCCAAGTGTAGCAAGAACACTGTTAAATGTCTCGTTTCATGTAGTCGACTAATGGTTACTTCTTAGTGCAGCTTTATCAATGCTGTACTTCTTCCAATGCGACTAGAGATTTTTTTTTTTAGTTGTCCTCTAGAGTTCGTAAATTCCAAGTGCCAAGATGAAGTTGATTCCTAGAGCTTTTCACAGTATCCAGATATGTGTGGAACGAATTAGATGTAGATGCCAGAAAACCAACACAATGATTTGTTTCAAGTGGTGAAAGCTTGTGTTGAACCATCCACACTTTTTGGATCTGTCGATAAAAAAGTAACGGTGAAAAAGTCTTGCCACGGAAACTCCGAACAACAGTTTTCATGTGTTATTATCGCGGAGTTTAACCTCTCTGGATTACAATCAATATCAACCAGTAGACGCCTCTCGGCAGACACATACAATATAATGACCGGGTTAAGCTCTCATGAATCTTCCTTCCCATCTGAATCTATTTATCGTGAAACCAACACTAAAAGGATTGCTAACCAAAGCTCAGAGAGACTATTTTCACATTAAACAAGGCCGCCTAGTCCGTGCCAGTTTTCAATCTGGTACTTTACATCGCTCCGCGGATTATATATATATATATATATATATATATATATATATATATGGAAAATTGTAATACTGGGAAATTAGCCTAAGTACTAGCTGGTCAAATGATTATGTCTACATTTAAACGAGGCTTTAATTGGTAAACAGTTAACGAAATTTAGTGTTTGGTTTTTAAGCATTAACGCAGTTAACTTTCCCCATTAGTATCTCCTGCGTTACATTAAGTGAACACATGGCAAAGGCTAAAGGTTGAGATGGCAAAATTTTCGAGTTGCAAATGCAAGGTCTCTCTCAACGTGCTATGACTGGTGAGATTGTACTTATAACATCTGCTGTTGGCAAACTTCTTAAAAGACCCTGATATATAGGAAACAGTATTACAAAGAAATTTCGTCGGCGTTGAGCAGGAGGATTTGACGGTTTTTCCGGCAAGACACTATCCGATCATCGTCCAGTTTAATGCATTTACAGACAAAGAATGCAGCTGAAGACACCAACTCCGAGAGAAAGGCTTTAGAAACCGTAAACATCTTCGAGACCAGCACATCTTTTCACGCCATGAAACATATCGGTTAAACTTTGCTGAGTAGTGCTAAGCATTGGATATTGGAAAGTGGAAGAAGGTTTCTCTGATGCGAAAAATGTAACCTGAATAGTCCAGATGGTTTTCAGCGTTACTGACACAATAATAATATTTCACCGGAGGCCTTTTCTATACGGCACAGTCGAAGAGGTTTCATCGTGAGCTTCGGTGCCAATTCCTTCTAAGGAACTATGGAGCTTCAAGTTATGCAGCGGCGTCAAACCACGACTGGTTATATTAGCACGGTGAAAATAAGAATCTTTGCTGACTAAAAGCCGTCGCTTTTGTTGAAATGACTGGATATTTCTGCAGGACGACATTGCAATTCATAATACCCACAGCACAAATGACGTTTCCTTGACGAATAAAGTGATTTATTAGTATCACCCAGCGTGCTTACTCGAAATGAGTCCATCTGAAACTATTTGTGGTTGACAAAAGAAGTCTATAGAAATGGACGTCAATTCCAAGCAGTTCACTTTAGCAACGCAAAAGGTATATTTTTCTTTATTTCCATTGGACTTAAGTATTTGGCCAGCAGTGTATCGAGAAAGATAGACTTTCTGGCTATCAAGATAGTATAAACGAAAGTTTGCAAGGTACATACAGAGAGAATGGAGTGAATACCTACGGTACATAAAAATTCTTTATTGGGTGGGAGATAACAACATAATGATAAAAGAAGGGTTTGAGGGAGAAATTGTCTATTTTTTAATCTTTTTTCACCGCTGAAAGATGATATAATCTCACTGCAGAGCTAATTAACTATATTTTCTATTTTTAAATTTTTATTCAATGGATCATCTGTCTATATTTCTGAGATGAGGTATTATGTACATTATTTACATTATTCAGACTATTGTTTTCATCTTTGTCGCCATATTTATTACAACGTTTCGGCCTTTCAGTATCTGTCTATATTTCTGAGATGAAGTATTATGTACATTATTTACATTATTCAGACTATTGTCCTCATCTTTGTCGCCATATTTATTTCAAAGTTTCGGTCTTTCAGTATATGTCTATATTTCTGAGATGAGGTATTATGTACACTATTTACATTATTCAGACTATTGTTTTCATCTTTGTCGCTATATTTATTACAACGTTTCGGCATTTCTGTATCTGTCTATATTTCTGAGATGAGGTATTATGTACACTATTTACATTATTCCACCTATTGACCTCATCTTTGTCGCCATATTTATTACAACGTTTCGGACTTTCAGTATCTGTCTATATTTCTGAGATGAAGTATTATGTACACTATTTACATTATTCGGACTATTGTCCTCATCTTTGTTGCCATATTCATTACAACGTTTCGGACTTTCAGTATCTGTCTATATTTCTGAGATGAGGTATTATGTACGCTATTTACATTATTCGGACTATTGTCCTCATCTTTGTTGTCATATTTATCACAACGTTTCGGCCATTGTACGGCCTTTTTCAGGTGTTTGGAATGTCGAACTGAAGCCTTTATTTGTTCGCTGGAGTAGACTGTTCTAGTTCCATGTGCCATGTCTAATGGATGTCAATTATCAGTTATCTCCTGTTAATTCACCTCTCCAACGTCTCCATTGCCTTAATGAGGAATTGAACTCACAACTATTTGGGCCCCGTCACTGGATCTAACCAGCGCCTTTATCCACTGTG
>OZ010591.1:72719947-72749947 GCA_963932145.1 Acanthosepion lycidas | reverse complement strand
GAAACATGTTTTCATCGCGGTATTCTGTAGATTATATGGATTTCAATATTGAATCTAGGGGAAGATTTAAAACAATTCTTTATTAAATTTTTGGTTTCACTTTCGCTTTTCGCCGCCATTAGATTCACAAGGGAAAACCGAAAAACATCCTGGAAAAAATGAAGTAAATAAGTTTTCCTTCTCTGTAGTATTTAGTGAAAGGTTATTGTCCAAATATGCCTTAATAAATATATCGATTACGAAGCTCGTGGCCCATCAGAGTCGTAGGGAAACCGCTTCAGGCCGGTATGAGTTCCAAATGTTTCTTTCTCCTAGAATGGATGCCACCCAAGGCTATAGAACCCAATCTGTATTATTTACCCATAGTAGGAGAAGAAGAGGATTCATGCCTTTGCAAAGTAAGTGAATGTAATGGATTCGACTGGAATTCCAACTTCACTATCCGATTCCTCATTTCTAGCAGCAATCCAATGCTACACCGTACTTCATACATACATACATATATATATATATATATATATATATATGCACGTCCTGTCTATGACGATGAAATGCATCTGCCAGCAAAGCCACTGACCGGGTGATTGGAGGTTTTTAATAATACTCTGTGTTTATATATATATATATTGGCTTTTATGTGTGGAAGTAAGGCAAGTCAATCGATTACTACCCCTCTCTCTCTCTCTCTATCTATCTATCTATCTATCTCGCTCTCTCTCTCTCTCTCTATATATATATATATATATATTAGGTTGTTGCAAAAATAATATCGTTTTTTACGTTAAAAATACGTCAAAAATGATATTATTTTTGCACCAACCTAACATATATATATATATATATATATATATATATATATATATATATATATATATATATATATACATGTGAAATTAATATGTGTTTATACGTTTGTATGCAATAATATGATTATCTAGAATAACGTATTCACATACGTATGAAAATGGAATATATATATATATATATATATATATATATATATATATATATATATATATAGAGAGAGAGAGAGAGAGCCATAAAAAGCTGGGAAACGGAAATAATAGATCTACAATTAAATTACAGTCAAGGCATGGGTAATTCATCTCAATAGATGTGCGGGCATATTTTCCATATTACTATTAGTCTATGTTAGCGGGTTAGTTATTTTCGTATTGGATTTATTGCCGAACATAAAAGGAGATGCAGCAGGCGAAAACCAAAAATATCACCTTTTATGATTGGAATTGAGTGGAACCATAAACTTATACAAAATAGACCATCTCTTTTTAGTTCCCATATAATGAGCAGTTCATATCGAAATGGACTGTTCTTCCTATCTACAGTGGAATACTTAATATAAGCGCCTTTTCTATGCGCCTGAAAATCACGTTAACTGTCATCTCATTTCAGGTGTAATATTAAAAACATATAGTACAGTGTCTTACCAAAAGATCTTAAATAATGGAACTCGGTCACTTTATTATCCAAAATCAGTCAGCTGGCAAATTGCAAAACACATGGAAAATTAACTCAGACCATACAACTCTTTGTAGCAATGAATATGTTTTTCACTCATAATACTTATTATAAAACCCAAGTATTGTGTGTGTGTGTTTGTGTGTGTGTGTCTGTACGTTTATATATTGGATCGGATTTCCTACATTTTTCAAGCGATTTCAACAAAACTTCACAGGACTACGTAAAATTACTTTGCGGTGGTTCTGACAGTGCCAAAAATTGGAAAAACACAATTGTTTTGGCACGAAATCAATTTGTAAACCCGATTAACAGACATCGCGAGAATGAAAGAGGGACAACTCATATCGAATTATACTAATTATAAAACCCAAGTTGTTTGTGTGTGTGTGTGTGTTCGTTTATATATGGGGTCGGATTTCCTACATTTTTCAACCGATTTCAACAAAATTTCCCTTTTTTGGGGGTGGCTGGTAGTGTTTCTCATTGTCTTGCACAATTTTTTATTTATTTTTACATTTTACATTCAGAATGCTTTAAAATTCCATTTCCAAGACAATTGCTTATAATAAATTTCTATTCAATCGGTAGACTCATAAAGATTGAAAACAATGTTTTTGTTTGAGTTTTGGTTTGGCCAAAAAAAAAAAACTAATTAAGACATGCGTGTCCGTCAACCTTAAACAATAATCTTTGTCAATTTTATTTTTCAGTCTTTATGATTTTTAGGATAGGTTCTTAAGAATAGAATATCTATTTCTTTGTAAGAAATCAGTTTGTAAATCTTGTTTCATTGATGTATTTTTCTGAAGTGTTTTTTTTTTTTTTGTTTTTTTTTTTTTCTAGAGTCAAATGTATGCTGGTATTTTTACTATAAAATCTCCTTTTATAATGTCGTAGTATTTTACGCACCATTTTGCTCATAGCAAACAGGTGCTACCACTCCAGGTTATAGTGGACCTAGAAGCAACAACAATTAAGAGTAAGACTAGTTTTGTAGTAACTTTTAAAATTAATGGGTTTTAAAGACATTTTTTCTGTGTGTTTAAAACCCATTAATTTTAAAAGTTACTCCAAAATTCGCTTAAGGATGAAATGGAACTAATGTCTTTAATTTAATTACAAAATTAAATTCGGAGCTTTCAGCTTCCATATTTGAAACATGGTTAGAACTGTGTAGCGAAAAAAACATATTTTAAATCAATTAATTTATAATATATATATATATATATATATATATATATATATATATATATAGTCCTTAGGTGTAGTTTAAGTTGGATTGGGCCTCGCTCATGGTAGGTATAGCCTGTCAACATCTGATTTCGATTAGTGCTTCTTCATTTAGATAAGCATTTTTCTGATCTTGGCATCCAATCTTTTAATGTCATTGAATTTCCATTTAATAATAATGAAGCTGTATGTTACTACGGGTATAGCCCGGGGGTTGATAGCCTCCTTTTTATTGGCCCCATTAAATTCGCTTTCTAGTATCAAACCCACTCTCCTATAATATTATTTTCAGATGTTTTTCTTCATAATTGAATGTTGTATTCCGACTCTTTCATTAATTCCTAAGTATTTTTATGAACAATCTTGGTCTAGTTCCTTAATCTTGTTGATATTAAGGTCTAAATCTGTAGTTTTTGTTAGTTTACTGCCTTTGAAGGTGGCTTTGACTCATTTGTCGATTCTGAACTCCATCCTAATGTCTTCGCAGAAGAATTTGACAATGGTAAGTAGTTTTTTTTTTTTTTTTTTTGTTTTTTTGTTTTGTTTTTTTGCCGGTTGTTGTATTTTGTCTCCTTCATTAATTCCTAAGTATTTGCATGTATCATCTTCGTCTAGTTCCTTAATCTTTCAACATCTGATTTCGAGTGGTGCATCCCCATTTGGGTAACAATTTTCTGGTCTTGGTGACCAAACTTTTAATGTCATTCAACTTCCATTTAATAATGTTGAATCTGTTTGTTGCTACGGGTATAGCCCGGGGGTTGATAGCCTCCATTATATTAGCCACATTAAATTCGCTTTCTAGTATGAAACTCAATCTCTTATAATATTCTTTTCAGATCTTATTCTTCGTAATTGTATAAATTATTCCGTCTCCTTCATTATTTCTTCTTCTCTTTCTTCTTCTTCTTTTTCTTCTTCTAATTATTATTATTATTATTAGTAGTAGTAGTAGTAGTAGTAGTAGTAGTGTTAGTAGTAGTATTAGTATTAGTATTATTGTTATTTTTTCTTTTTTTTCTTTTGATTTCTGGCGTTTACACATTTCTTTCCGTGTCCGGGGCAGGGACCTAAGGTTAGAAATGGCATCATGACACTTTCCACTGACAAAAAAAAAAATTACATAGATAAAGCCCTTCGTAAAGTGTGGGCTGTACTTGTGAGAACAATTTTGTGTATCTCTTTGAAGCATGAACTTCCAGAAATCCCTTCAATTAGTCTACAGCAATCTTTTCCAACCAATCGTAGGGCTCCAACCACAACTGGAATTGTTGATGTTCCCATGTGCTACATTTTTGAGATTTCTATTTCAACGTCCTTGTATTTTGACAGCTTTTTGAATATCTTCATAGATACATTGCAGACAGCAGGGAGTGCCATATCAATAAGGAGGCACTTTTCTTTTATTTGTGTTCCTTAATAATAATGTCTGGGCGGTTGGTTTTGATTGTTCTGTCAGTGTGTATTGTGTATTATTATCATTATTATTATTATTATTATTATTATTATTATTATTACTGCTACTACTACTACTACTTCTAAGAATGCTATTATTATCATAAGTATAATGAACATGGATTATAATGCTAGATAATTCGAATAACATTAGCGGGCTCCGAAATTATCAAAAGAATCTGTATCATAAATATCAATGCCTGACGATTCACGGTCTCATCATCTGATGTTGGTTTATTTTTATTTTTTTTATATAATGAAGTTGCTTTTTCACATGGAGATTTGTAATTTATTCGCCAAACGTTAAAGAAGAGTCATAAATCGGAAACAAAGAAACGACCTCCGGTGAGATCTGAACACTTATTTTCTTGTATTCGCAAGTACCTGTTGTTGTTTTTTTACGAAGAAAGCGACTTACCGATTAGTTCACAAAAGCTGAACTGTAGGCGTCTTTTGACGATATCAACATTTTAACCTCAGGTAACATAAAAAATAAAAAGACAACGGAATCATCTTGCTTCGAGGACATTCACCCAGATGATTTGTTTTATTACTTCGCAGAAAATAAATAAATTAGTTATGACACAAAACATTATCTCTTTAACCCATCAAAAGCATTAATGGCCCCCGTAAAATCAGGTATTTATTAGAAAAGCCCAGTATCAGTTATAGGTTTAATTTCATTATGAGTTTATAAAAAAACAATTATCGATTAGTGCTTCATAAAATGTGTTATCTCTTTTTTGAATAATAAAGTTTATCCAACGAGACTCGAGAGGCACTCAGTCTAGTGTGTTACATGTAAAATGATTATGGGGAATAAGGAATGACATGAGATAAAGAGGAGGTGGTAGAAATTGAAGATTATAAGGGTCAGTAGAAAAGATAAAAAATTTGATTATTGACTTGACAGTGAAGCAGCCACGGGGGTGTCCTTTCTAAAAGAGTTGCAGTAGCTGAAATATGGACGAAAAGATTGTTATTCATTTCAATGGAAAGAGGACAGCGTGGACCCGCAACACAGGAGCTTATCCGAGCATTTGTCATGGAAATAGCGAGAGAATAGCAACAAGCTTACGTTATTGGATCTGAAGGAAACCGGTTGCAACGGTGAGAAGAAATTTTATCCCAAAAGACGCGGAAATATTTTGACTTCCTTCAAACAAATTATACTATTTTTTTTTTCAAATTAATATCTAAAGACGTTATTAGAAGTACACAAAAGAGAAAAGAATTGCCCGGCAAGCACTAGAGGGTACCTCCTTCCGGTATCAGCATGTTGATTTAGATTCACTCCGCGACATTTCTTTTTTTCAAGACGCCCCTTATATTGATATTCTTCAATGTCCTATTGAGAATTGTTTCATTGAGTTTCCACTTGGTTAAAAGACGGCATCGATGCTTTTGTAACTTCGCGGAAATACTAGGTGAAATCCATGGTTCACACCAGCCTGTTCAGCCCCTACAGATCATGGGAATCACTTTTTTCGGCTATATCAGCGTGACAGTTCCGATCTCAACAGACGCCTGTTTGTGGCTGAACGTAATAAATGTAAACGTGTTCTCGAAGGAGCTATGTCTTTGCTTATAGAGTGAGGCATTTTTAACTCTCGTGACTACTAGAGGGGATATCTAATACTATAATAAATAAGAGTAAGTTTTCTATACCTGGCCTCAATACTCAGTTTGGAGTGTTAACACCTCTGCTGATAAAGGAGATTTTTTTTGCCTGTAAATTATCCTTCTTGATAAGCGTAAGCCATATTTCTTTCAGATAAGAAATATGGCTTACGCTTCTCTAAGTCAACTTCTGATGCACTAAAGATTATTGCTGAAAGTATCTATCAAGCGTTAAAAAAGAATGGTGAATCTTAAGTTGTTGATTTGAACATCTTGAAAGTGTGCGATATGGTTTGGTATGCGAATAAACTGATTCCGTTTTTGTTTTTTGTTTTTTGGGGTTTTTTTTCAAATCCCGAAATAAAATTTGTCCTTTCTTCTAGATCATTTTTGTACTTATTTAGTGTTCCGCCATGTTTCTATCCATGGACATACTTTGTTATTTATTTTCATGAATGACGATGTTAATGACATCCGTTCTCAACTTTATATCTATATTGGACGGGGGCACAACCATTTGCTCATATCTTGATAGTAACAAAATGACCGACAGTCTGTTGTTAACTGGAGCAAGTAATGTCTTGTTATTTTTTAACATCTCCAAAACGAAACCAATCAACTGAAAGACCCCTTCCTGTCTCTCATCATTATGGCTGATACTAACTTCTATGTAAGTGAATTGTTCCACCTTTTCGGGCTTACATTCTCGGCTGACATTAAGTAGAAAGATTATATTGAATCACTTGCTAGGCCTACTTCTAAGAAAGATGTTTGCATGTGTCGTATTATATATCTTTTGTCTCCGGAATTTATCTTACATATTAATAAGTCTAACAATTGCCCCTGCTTTGAAAAAGGCTGTCATATATGATTCGGTACTCATGCTATATATTTCGAGATTCTTGATGAATTTCAAAGAAGAATCGGCAATATTATTGGTCCTGACCTGGCATCTCAGCTTCAATCACTTTCCCAACAACGACTTGTAGATTTACTGTGCGTTTTCTCTAAATATGTTCATGGTAACTGTTTGGATGAACTCTTCGCTATTTTACGTAGACTTTATGAATTTAAACCTAGTAATAGTTTGGCTCCAATGTCTTATAGATTCACAGCTGAATTGTCAAGATGTAAGTGCAAGTATTATACTAACATTTTCTTTTTCTCGCTTGTGGAAGAGAGTTAAACTTTACGCTTTCCAGACAACTTTGATCTTCAAACATTTAGATGCCATACCAATTTTTTAGTAACTGTCTTTTTGATTAATCATCTATTGTTCTCGCTCAATAATAATGTTTGTATTTTTTTCTTATTCGCTTACGTTTATAAATTCTTGTATCTTACTGGCTGAATTAAAAGACACGTTCTGTTTTGAGTGGATCACATTCCAACTAACATTTAAAATTCCTCACGACAATTTCTATTAAGTCATCGTGAAACAAACAAAGGGTTTGATTATTAGGACCTTATTTTATCTTTCTATAAATATACTTGTCTCAACCTGTGTCAATAAATTGCTTATGAGTATTTATTTTCTTACTACTTTTTCCCCATGAGATGCGTTTTTCGTTGGTGCTAGTAATATTTTAACTTCCTCGCTTGAATTCTGACGAGTGAGGTGCCATAAGAAGTTTTCGCCCTCTAGCGTAATTTTGTCTCTTCGTTTTCTTTTCTTTTTCGTATTGCCAATAATCTTATTAGTTTTTCATCGTCTCTTTTACGTACGCGTTAATGGCATTAATTAAATAATTATTGAGTTTTTTCTCCAGATTAAATTACAAGATAAATTTATCGAATCGTTCATATTGCTGAATAAAAATAAACATGGAATCCTCTTATAAATTTCGTTTCTGAAATACGCACCTTTGTTAATATACAAATTAATCTTCCATTTAAAAATGCTTATACAGATTAACGTGATGGTGGATCTTGTAGACAGAAAAGAAAACTTAAAAATATGGAGTAATTATAAAAATCCCTCGGGAGGGAAATCCAACACAGTGTTTGAAAAGATGTTCATGGTCCGCTCTCAAGTGATGATATCACTGGCAGCGAGATTTTGAATTACCGCCTCCTGACAATTATTATAGGCGTCGTGAGATTTAAAGGAATATATCTCCTTCTCAGTAACTTTTCATGTCGAAAAGACGTATTCATTTCGCTCCAGCCGACAAGTAAGTATCTCAATTACACATACATATCGTTGCTTTGATCCCTTCACATTTAATTTCATCTCTCATTTTTAATTTCCTCTGAATATAGTTGTTAATTCTATGTCTTATATTTCGCTTGGACTCACATGAGTCCTCCAAATTTTGTTTGGCGGTTCAATATATCAGGTGCATAAAAATCTCATAAAAAATGTTGATACGCGCAACAAAAAGTATGAAAAAGTGAAATGGTATATTTTTAACCGTTTCACTCGAAGCAAGGAAATAAAAAAAATAAGACGGATAGGGGTTACTAAGTATGAAAAGAAAAAGAAAAACTTTTTCAAGGGGTGAAAACAATAAAAGAAAAGGAATCAAGAACAAGTAGATAATGATTGGTATTGCATTTAAATTTTGGAAGATCAAATTTCGCCTGATAGCAAGAGGATAGAAAAAGATTCCACAATTGAGAAGTGCGAGAAAAGAGACCCTTAGGGGAATAAAAAAGGTCACCTGGATAGATCATGGAAGACGTCGAAGTCAATTGATATAAAACTGAAAGTAATATGTCTGGAAATAAAAAATACGTTAGAAGAGAATGAGAAATATTAGGTTGGTGCAAAAATAATGACGTAATAATGTCGTTTTTTTGACGTTAAAAATACGTCAAAAACGACATTATTACGTCATTATTTTTGCACCAACCTAATACATAGTCGGTAGTAGGGACCGCGTAATGGTTAGCAAGCTTGCGAATGAGTAGTGAGTTCGATCCTCACTGGGTGCCCCATACTTTCGGCCTTGTGCCACATGTACGCTACGCTTGGAAAATCGCTACATAGTCGGTAGTATGAATCAGTGCTTACGCTAGAAATGATTCGTCCGAATATAGTGGGTTTCCTATCGAGAAGATTCTGATGAAGCCCAACGCTAATAACCGAAGCGAAGAATAAAAATAAGATTCCACAGAAAGGTAATATTAGGTTGGTGCAAAAATAATGACGTAATAATGTCGTTTGTTGACGTATATTTTGACGTCAAAAAACGACATTATTACGTCATTATTTTTACACCAACCTAATAATTATGTAACCAAGCTAATTGGATGAAAGTGTTATTGTCTGGTACTGGTCTGATGAAACATAAAAAATGATGATATCGACTTTTCGTAGCATTTAATGCAGCCATCGAGAAAACCATGCACTGCGTTCGAATTACGATTGAACAGGAGCTGGGAAGAAGATGTTGTTGCTGCTGTTGCTGCAGTTTTTATCTTCTGAGCATGTCTTACAATGCTGGTGATTTCTAGTGAAAATATAAGGTTGGTGCAAAAGTAATATCGTTCTCTCACATATGTTACTATGTGAGAAAACGACATTATTTTTGCACCAACCTAATAATAGGCTCCGAAATTATCGCTTTCTGAAGAGACACGATCTCACCTTCTGATGTTTTGTTTTTAATGATCAAATAGCTTCTTTTTTTTTTCAAATGGAGATTTGTAACTTATTCGCCAAACGTTAAAGAATAATCACAAATCGGATATAAAGAAACGGCCTCCGGTGAGATCTGAAATTTTTTTTTTTTTTTAGTATTTCTGTTGTTTTTTACGAAGATAGCGTCTTTCCGATTAGTTTACGAAAGCTAAACTGTAGGCGACTTTTGACAATGTCAATATTTTAACGACAGCTAAAAATTTCAAAAGCAAACAAAAACGGAATCACCTTCCTTCGACAACAAATGATTTGCTTTGTTATTAGGTTGGTGCAAAAATAACGACGAAATAATGTCGTTTTTTGACGTGTTTTTTAACGTCTTAAAACGACATTGTTACGTCATTATTTTTGCACCAACCTAATAACAAAGCAAATAAATAAATTAGTTATGACACAAAAATGTATCTCTTTAACCCATCAAAAGCATTAATGGCCTCCGTAAAATCCTGGATTTATTAGAAATACCCGGCACCAATTTTAGGTTTAATTTAATTATCGGTTTATAAGAAAAAACAAACTGTTATCGATTAGAGCTTCATAAAATTTGGTATTCTCTTTTCTAAAGTTCATCTAGCAAGTCACGAGAGACACTCAGTCTAGTGTATTACATACAAAATGATTATGTGGAATAAGGAGTGACGTGACATAAAGCAAGTTACTGCAAGCTAGGCTGGAGTGCCACCAGCACGCAAGAGGATACAGAGAGTGAGATTAAGAGTAAAGAGGAGTGTTTGGGAAAAGGATAAAGAGAAGGGCAGAGATCAAGGTCAAGGCACGAGAAGATGTCGATTGACATTGCATTTGAATATTTGAAGATTATAGCTATCAGGGAGGCAAATGATAGGAAGGGAGTTCCAATAACGGGAAGGGCGAGATAAACACAAAAAAAACTGCAGCAGTAGAGGAGGTGGCTAAATTTACCCGTTTCGAAAGTGTAATGGTGGGACTAAGATGCCAACCCAGTAGCACGCTTAAATTCATACAGTGTGGGAACCAGTGAAAGTAGCTCGTCACAGCAGTTGCCATGACAATAATTGTAAAAAAGATAGAGAGAAGCCACAGCGAGAAAGTGACTGTAGACGAGATACCAGAATGAGGAGTTGGTAGAAATTGAAGATTTTGAAGATCAGGATTATTATCATTGGCTTGAGGAGGACTAAGATTATAGAATCTAGGCAAGCGGCTACGAGGTAGTCCGTTCCAAGATAGTTGCAGTTGCTGCAATAAGGACGAAACGAATGTGATTAAAATCTTTGCTAATAGCACAGGGGTTTATCCGGACATTGACCATGAAAATAAAAATAGTTGTCTTCTGGGTAGCCTGGTGGCAGAGAGGCAAATAAGTGTTATCCAAAAAGACGATTGAAAGCTTTTGACTTGCTCTGGTACGTGCCTGAAATTCATTAGATTAATTCTTCTTTTAAATTAATATCTACAGCTTATATTAGAGTTACAAAGAAAAAAAATGAACATTGTCCATCATGTACCAGCGCTTATACTAAAATGCTGACTGCAAAATAATCGTAAGTGTGCTGTTACATCCGGATCTGCAATCTTAAATCGTCTTATTAAAAACAGGGAATGTGAAACGACCTTTCTGTAGAATACATTCTCAATTTTGAGTGGATCACATTCCGACTATCACTTCAAACTCCAAAAGTATTTTATAGTCCGCCATCTTTAAAGTATTTTATAGTCCGCCATCTTTATACAAATAAAATGATTGGGTGTTAGAAGTGTTTATAGATATACTCCTGTCAATATACATACGACTGTATTTTCCTATCACTTTTGCTAATCTGCTCCTGTTTTGATCGTTGTGAACAATATTCTAATGTTGTCAATCGAGTTTGAACGAATGTGGAGCGGCAAACGAATAGTTGATTTTTTTTTCTTATTTTGTTTTTTTCTTATTCAAGTCAGTCAATTGTTGTTAAAGATTTCGCCGTGTTCGTTTTGTTTATTTTAATGGCATTAATTAAATGAATGTTTTGTTTTTCAAATTAAATAGAAGAATTTTTTTTTAGTCATTGAATAGTGAATATGAAAAACAGCATTCAATTATTGAAACACATCGGAATTTTTATATACAATTAATCTTCCGAAAAAAAATGCTTGTCCATATTAACGTGCAAGTTGGACTGATGGTCAGGAAGTAAACATATCTAAAAATAGGGAAACAGTATAAAAATATTTCGTGAATAAATCTGACAGCGTCCGTGAAAAGATGTTGATTGTCTGCTCTCAATTGGGTCCACTCATTGTTGCAAGTATAATAGAATTGGAATGATATTTTTTTAATAATTTCACCCGATGCAAGGCAATATAACCACAAAGACTCCAGTGTTTACAGAGTGTCAAAGAATAAGAAAAAGAAAAAAGATTATTAAGGAGCGAGTAAACAGTAAAAGAATCAAGAAGACAGAAATAAAGACTAACATTGCATTTAAATTTCTGAAGATCAGAATTGAATAGATTCAGTTGGGGCTCTGTCTAGCGACGAGGACTCGGCTTTTCAACAGACAAGAATTGTACTTGATTCGTTGAACGCAGTGGTTGGGTAAAATTTTGACCATTGGCCTGGCTAGAAACACTCCGGTTCCCCACGTAAATCTCGACCTTGTGTCACATCTCATGTCAGCTGGGGTGCTGGGTAAATACCGAGTTTCGCAAAACCTCGTCGGAGTCAGAAAGTTCTGTCTGGATCTGTCTCTGGCGGTGGCTTTGTCAGGCTATTCTCAAGATATCTGTGTTTTGGGCAGAGGCAGTCTTATGCCGGGTTCTGTCTAGCAGTGGTGACATGGCTGAGAAAAAGAGACAAGGAATTGCCCGTCCTGCTTTTGTGCGGGATAGCTAAATTTTGACCAATGTCCCGAGTTGAAATGCTCGGGGTTCCCACAGTAATTTCCACTTTGTGTCATATCTCATCGCAGTCTGGGTAAATACCCAGTTCTGATTGTAAAGCTCTCTGTCTTCGAACAGTGGGAGACTCAGTCGGGGCTGTGTCGAGCGACAGAAAAACGGCTTAGAAAACAGACAAGAATTGTACCCGATCCGGTGAATACGGTGTCTGTGTAAATTTGTCCACGCAGAAATCTCGAATTTGCGTCACATATAATTTCAGTGGGGGTGAGGAATGAATAAATACCAACAACATCAAAATTCGTGGGTTCCAAGCAGTCCGCTGTCTGGCTCTGATTGTCACGGCTCTCTGTCTTCGGGTAGAGGGTGACTCAGTCGGGAATTTGTCTACGCACAGAAACTCGGCTGAGAAAAACAGACAAGCAATGTACTCGAGACGGCTTTTGCGCCGTTGGATAAATTTTGAGTATTAGCCCGAGTGGGCAAGCTCATATTCACCACAGAAATCTCTACATTATGTTACATCTCATCTCAGTGAGGGGAATTTGTAAATAACAATCATCAAAATGCGTCGGCGTCAGGCGGTTCGCTGTCTGGATGTAATTGTCGGGGATTTGTTTGGGAGCAGAGAGTTGGCTGAGAAAATTAGAAAGGAAATGTACTCGATCCCGCCGTTGTTATCGGCTGTGTAAATTTTAACCAAATGTCAGACTGGAAACGCTCGAGTTCCCCACAGTAATATCGACCTTCTTTCACATGTGTAATATCGTGGGTAATACGATATAAGCAACCAGGTAATCCAAGTGGAAAGATTACACTAACACAGGAATTTGGTAAAGAAATAACAGGGTTTTATTGTACGGAAAGTACAATCAGTAACAGTTTGTAATAACAATGAAAATGAGGGATACATCACGGAGGTCAGTAGTGAATCTCCTGCCACTAAAATAGTTCATCACATGTTTTATTATCTCCAAATCATTGTCGGGGGTGTTAGGTTGTTCCAACATATCATCTCATCTCAGTAGGAGATTGGGTAAATACTGTGTTTATTAAAGCTCGTCTGAGTTAGGCAGTCTGCTTCCTGGCTTCGACTGTCAATCTCTCTGCTTTCGTGCAGTCGGAGACTCAGTTGGAGACTCAGTCGGCCCTCTGGCTAGCGACGGAGACCCGGCTGAGAAAAACAAACAAGAATTGTACCCCATCGTGTGAATGCGGGGTTTGGGTAAATTTTGACTATTGGCACGAGTGGAAACACTCGTGTTGCCCCTCAGAAATCTCGACCATGTGTCGCGTCTCATCTCATCTTAGTGGGGAGACTGGATAAATACCGAGTTTATCAAAACGCTATCTGGCTCTGGTTGTTAAACTCTCTTACTTCGGGTAAAAGGAAGACTCAGTCCGGTCTTTATCTTCGTAAAGAGACTCGGCTGAGAAGAACAGGCAGTAAATATACCCGATCCTGCGTGCGCTGGGGTTAGCTAAATTTCGACACTTGGCCCGAATGGAAATCATATCGATCTTGTGTAACATCTAATCTTAGTCGAGGGACAAAGTTCATTAAAGTTCGTCTGAGTTAGGTGCTCTCCTGCCTGGCTCCGACTGTCAATTTCTCTGCCTTCGAGCAAAGAGAGACTCAGACTGGGCTCTGTCTAACGACGGAGACTCGCATAAGAAAAACAATGTACACTAGCCTGCGAATGCGTTGGTAATGTAACTTTTGACTAATGGTACGACTGGACACGCTCGGGTTCCCTACATTAATCTCGACTTTATATCACATCTCATCTCAGCGAGGAGACTATGTAAATACTGAGTTCATTAAAGCTTTCACCAGCCCAAATCTCGCACCGCACTACGCGAGATTTTGTTGTTCTACCGGTTGGAACTTTGTGCATTTCAAAAACTGTTGAGTTTTTACGTCTAGTTTTTTCGTTAATTTTTCATACGCTTTGTTTTTGGTGACAGTTTTATGTGAACAGATATAATTTTCGTTTTCATTTTTCACCCTCCTGCATTTTATCAACATTTTTGATCTAGTAAATTATTGATTGATTTTTTCGTGAAATTTATTTTGAATTTTCATTTTCTCTTTTAATTATATTTAGGTTGGTGCAAAAATAATGTCGGTTTTTGACGTTAAAAAACACGTCAAAAACCGACATTCTTTTTGCACCAACCTAATAATTGCCGCCCAGATTTATTGTCATTTTTTCTTCACTTACAATTTTTGATTTTGTTTAATCTTTGTTTGTTTTTTGTTTTTTAATTTTCTTCGTGTTACTTCGTTCAGTAATTTTTTTTCCTAAATAAACCAAGTCTTTTTTTTTTATTTTTATTTATTTATTTATCTATTTATTTATTTTTACCGTACGCTCGGCCGAAAAGCTTTTTCGTCTTAGTTCCTGGTTTGACTTTTCGTTTCCACTTTGTTTATTGTTTAATCTTTTTCCTTTTATTAGCATTTCCGTTTGATGCTTGTCATTTTTTTTTTTTTTTTTTTTTTTTTTTGGTAAGGCTTATTTTCTTTTCGTGTAACTTCGGCCATTTTGTTAAGTAGTATGACTTATTAATTTTTTCACGTGTCTCTTTTAATTTTCCCTTTGTATTATTTTGTGTTCATAATTGTTTTATTTTTTTTCTAACTAAAAAAGAAACCTTCTTATACTGTTCTGCTTAAGTTTACATTGTTTTATTTAATTCTGTCGTTTGAGTGAATTTATTCTTTTTCAGTTCACACGTCAATCGTTTTTTACGTTTTTTTCTTTTTTTTTTTTTTTTTCTTGTCTCTATATGATTAAATTTATTATTTTCCTTCTCTTTGGAGAGGGTCTTTGTAATTTTAATTAGTGTGTATTTTTTTAAATTATGTTTTCACATCAAACACTTTTAAACATATGTTTCTTGTTTGTATGTTACGTTTGATTCGTTAAATTTGTTTCTTTTTATGCATTTGTTTAAGATTATTTTTCGGTATTTTTTCTTTATCTTTTTAAAAGAATTTTCCGTTTTTTTAAAACAAAAGAAAACATGGAACGCCAAAAAATAATAATAAATTGGCAAGAAATATTGATCAATTAATAAAAAACTTGTTCGGGTCAAAGAAGACACTCCCACTAAAATCTCAAACAAAAACGGCTGCACTTACCAAAAATTAAGTTAAAACTAAAAAGTTAAATTGTATGGAGGACAGGAATGACCAAAATCAAGAAAAAGAAAATGAGTTGCCATCTGACATTAGCATCCATAGTTAGTAACAGCGATGTAGCAGCCGGGGATCGCCCTCATGCTGCAAATCCATACCGAATTGTATCCATATAACGGACTTCCTGGAGAGAACAAAAACCTATGAAGATTTTATCAAAGAAGATGGGCTCTTGGTAAACCTCCAGAAATTACAGAAAGTTAAAAAAGTATTGTGACAGTCTTTATGATCGACAAGCGTTCATGCAAATTTGACTGCTATTAATGATACACGAGAATTAACGGGGGCTATGGTTGGGAAGATTGTGGTGGGATATATTGAAATCTAAAGTTAAGTCGTTTTCTGTTGATTAAAGTTGCTGACACAGTCTAGCTAAATTAGCAGCACAAACGGCATGTAAAGCGAAATTTGATCAGGTGACTAAATCATGTGATAGTGGGGAAGTAGCTGCCTTCTTTGCTTATCAAGAGAGATCAAACTCTTGTAGATAGAACTAAGTTAAAAACATGTCTTCCGAGTAAACGAATATGGCCGTTGAATCGCGTGGCTCGATATGCATCTAATCGCCATATCGCGAGCATCACATTGCCGGACAAGCGGACCGTGACTATAAGCGCGGACATTTGTGAGGCTTTTCAAGACTACTTTCAGTGATCACTGTCTGAGCCCTGCTCAATTCGACGAGTATTTGTCCGACTTTCCCCACTTCGAGGTGGCTGAACCGGCTGGATACGAGAGTGCCATCGCAGAGTCTGAGATCTGGGAAGGACTGGTCTTCCTCACGAAATGTACTTACGGCAGTTCTTGTTCACTTGCTGGAAATGATTTACAGCTGGATGAAGCAGGGGTCTGTATCTAAGCGCTTCACTAGGGTTGTGACGAAAGTTACTATGCAAAAACAAGAAAGGTCGTGATGGGATAGGTATATTTCGGCCTTTGACGATGTTTAATACAGAGTTGCAGATTTTAGCCAAGATCTTAACCTGCCGTTTGCGATGTAGAAATCTGGTGATCTCGATGACTAAGGCTGAGCATTAGGTATTTTTGAGATTAATAGGTATTATTCGTGTCTTGATATGAACGACACGACAAGGTAATCTAAGAAGACAAGAAGTTTACCTCTTCCCAACTCATCTTGTTCTTTAAGCATCAACTTAACGTAAAGTTCAGGACGGAAAGGTGACGACTTCCTGCATCAGAATTTGGCAAAAGTTGGGGGATTCTTATGCACCTGTGTCGAGTAAAAGGAGCTGACTTAGAGTGTTATTTTGATGTCG
Organism: Acanthosepion lycidas; assembly: GCA_963932145.1. Lineage (NCBI taxonomy): Eukaryota > Metazoa > Mollusca > Cephalopoda > Sepiida > Sepiidae > Acanthosepion > Acanthosepion lycidas. The sequence continues at coordinate 72,733,170 of OZ010591.1, read as the reverse complement.
GTTAGGCAAGTTAGCATGGGGATATATGCTCATTGTCTCCCTTTTATTTTTATCTACTAGCTTTAGTTTAATTCCCCATCCTCTCCTCGTTATGTGACCAGAAATGTCATTTATGGATGTGGGATACTTTTCGTTTTTCGTGAGATTTTTTTTTTTCATAATTGGTGTCGTGTCTGATTGAGTGTGTAGTTGTGTGTGTCTTCGTTTGAATGATTAGGTCTATTTTTATTTAAGTCTCGCATTAAATTGGGTTAAATAATATTTCTGACACAATTATGAATTATATTTTTTTGAATTACTAATACCATTTTCTTTTGTTTCTTGTATATATAGTATTATGTATAGTGTAAATATTCATTGAAAATATTATTTTTAAATGTTATTATTCTATTCCTCTTCTCCACATACAAATTACATATAGTGACTTTCCAAGCGTACCTTAGATGTGGCACAAGTTTGAAATTAGGGGGAATCTAGTGAGGATCGAACTCACTATTCAGTTTTAATTGTTCTAGCGAGACGAGCTTGCTAACCATTACACCACCTCGAGGTGCCCCAGATAAAATAGTCCCATTCAACCAGAAAAAAAAAACCAACAAAATTAAAAATGAGATGATAGCCCGGTGGAGGATGGAATTCACCTGTTACTGGTTTGACATAACGTCCCCTCCCCCATCCTCGTTAAGAAAAAGTAACACTGGGCGCCCTTCATCGTGTATGTAGCTCGGCTGCTAACAAAGAAGAGTTAATGAAACTACATAGAGAGTGGTGACACTCAGGTATTACAGACATGGCGCGTATGACGAAAATCCAAGACCGTCCCTGCTCAGAAGAGATGGGAAAGAAATTACAGAATCGCGTAAGACTTGCGTTGAAAATAAACCTAGATTTTACTGTCCTAACGCCAGCAATGTCATACAATCCAGGCAACCGTACGAAAGAATCGCATAGAATTTTAAAGTACTGGTTCTGTCAAAAACTTCTAAGAAATATACGCTGAAATTAATTAACGAATATTCGCGGTTTTCTTTTGCAATACCCTGCCCTGATGTATCATTTACAACGGGCGTAGAAACTCAGTTTTTGTCGTCTTCGGGATACACGCGTATATTCATTTGGAAAAAAAGGGATTCGTTCATATCCGAATGCGTACGGCGATTCCTACAAGAGCAAGGAGTAGCCGTAAGTAGAACAACACCATATAACCCTCAAAGTAATGGCCAGTGCGGGAAGTACAAGGGAATAATTTGGAAAACTGTTCAACTAGCAGCTGCTGATAGAGAGATAGCTTTAGAGAAGTGGGACCAACTACTCGCAGATTCTCAGGATGCAATTAGAACGCTGCTATGCACCGCCACTAACACAAGACTTCATAAAAGTTCCATCCCCTTTCCTAGAAGATATTCAAGTGGAGCGTCCCTACCATCTTGGCTCTCGAAACCAGGAGTGGTATTACTAAAAGGTCAGACGCAACGGAATAAGAATGAATCATAGGGGTATCAAGTAGAGATACTAGAACTCCGGCATTCGCTTGTCCGTTCCCCTGATGGACAGGAGGACACAGTCTCACTAAGAGACTTGGCTCCAGCAGGAGATGAACCGGGGCCCACAATCCTAAGCGAGTCTTGTCCTCAGTTCATTTCATCTGATTATAAACAAACAGAAAAATGGTATTCTTTTGAAGATTACGAGGAACCTTGAGATTTGATCCCTCAAGTGCTGACGAAGTAGTTTCGCACAAGGAAGCTAATACACTTACCGATACTTCAAAGGACAAGCAAGCCACTCGTAGATTACGAAAATACGGCAGCATTAACTCCAGTTCTAGGGAAAAAGAGGAATAACTTCAACGTGCTCCTGACAATCCCCTCGGCCTCGCAGACAGCAAAGAATATTTGCTTGATTCAAGGACTTCTCTTCATAAGAATGAGACAGGGAAGAATGTGATATGATCAATCTCACCCATTAATGGATCTGTTCTGAACATATATATTTAGGAGAACTCTGCTGATATGGAGAGTTTATCAAATCTCTGAGTTTGCAAATACTTGTCGGACTCTCTGCATTCGGGTGGAGAGGAACTCAGACAAGGCTATGCGGTGTCATCGGGGAATTTTTACCCTAGTGTACGTTAAAAACCGGCATTGTGCCACATCCCACTTTGTAGGGAGGACTAGGGTAAATACCGAGTTGCCAAACCCCGTCGGTGTCAGGCATATAGCTATCTGACTCTGGTGGTGATTTTGGCTGGCTGTTGTCAAGAGCTCTATCTTCCGGCAGAGGGCGAATCAGTCTAGGATCCGTCTAGTGACAGAAGTACGACTGAGAAAACAAACAAAAATTTTAGCTGATCCCACAAATGATATGGCTGGGTAAATTTTAACTATTGCCCCGGATGAAAACGCTGGCGTTCCCCAGAACAATGTAGAATTTATGTCGCATCTCACCTGAGCTGAGGGAATAGGTAAATACCAAATTTATCAAAGCTCAGATGAGTTAAGAGGTTCTTTGTCCGATTGTCAAGTTCTCTGTCTTCGAGCAAAGGTTGACTCAGTCGAGGCTCTGTCTAGAGACGAAATCTCGACTGAGTAAAGCAGACAAGAATTCTACACGATCCCGCGAATGCGGAGGCTGGGTAAATTTTGACCATTGGCCCGAGTGGAAACGCGCGCGTCCCTCCCCCCAGAAATCTAGACTTGTATCGCATCTCATCTCAGCGGTGGAAATAGGTAAGTACCTAGTTTATCAAAGCTCAAATGATTCATGCGATTCTAGCAGAGGTCGCCTCAGCGAAATCTCGGCTGAGTAAAACAGACAAGAATTCTACCCGATTTCGAAAATGCGGCTGCTGGGCAAATTTTGACCAGTGGCCTGAGTGGACAGTTCCTTACATATTTTCTCAGTGAGGGGACTGGGTAAATTCATTAAAGATTTCTGATAAGAAAATACGTATTTTATTTACATTATTCCGCCTATTGTCTTCATATTTGTCGCCATATTTATCACAACGTTTCGGCCGTTGTACGCTCTGGCCTTCTTCGGGTGGTTGGAATGTCGAACTGAACCCTTTATTTCGGTCACTGAGGTAGACTGTTCTAGTTCCACTTGCCATGCTTAATGGATGTCAGTTATCAGTTATCTCCTGTTAATTTCCCTCTGAAAGTTCTCCACTGCCTTAACCAGGTATTGAACTCACACTCTTTGGGTCCTGTCACTGGATCTAACCAACGCCTTTATCCACTGTGCCATGTGTCCTTGAGGACATCTGGGTATGAATTTCTGGGTATTATAAAGCAACTATTTTTACCAGTGCTCATATTGCACTTTTGAAGTTATCATTACATGTTTTTACCAGAGCTCATCTTGCATCTATGTTCTTATCATTGCTTTTCTCTGGCACTCCTTACTACTGGTTCCCATATTGTATTTATTTCTATGCTTGGTCGGCTCAGGAGATTTTTGGGGCCTAGCATATGTGGTGATTCCCTCAGTTTACGAATTTTCCAATGGTGTTCCTTGTCAATGATCTCAACATGATCCCACAGAGGGCGGGGATATACATTCTCTCTCCATATGTGTTCAGCCACGCCTGATTTTTCTATCTTCTCCTAGTGTTACAGCTTGTTACGTGACAAAGAAAATACTCACACAAATGAGAAACACATAGTCGAAATCATAAATCAGTGCATATGCGAGAAATGAATAACTCGACTGAATATAGTAGGTTTCCTATCGAGATAATTCAGATGAAACACAACAGTAAATACTGAAGAAGAAAAACAAGATAAACTGTAATACAGCGAAGTAATAATTTACTGTAATTATTTGTATAAAAATGTTGCTGTCTAGTTCCGCTCGAATGAAATATAAGAATGTTTTCCGAACAAAAGCAAATTTCCCGCTCTTTTATGATATCGACATTTTTGTAGGCAAAGGACAAAGACAGATGGGTACCATAATTCAACAGTTAATGCCCACTATTTGAAACGTTAAACAATATTCTCCTTCTTTCAATAGAAATAATTTCGTTGATAATGAAGCCATTTTTCAGCATGGTAGTGTGTCAGACCTCAAAGGAAATACTGTTAAAACGTTTTTTGTATCAATTCAGATATATAGCCAATATGTTACCAGAGCGAATCATAGCGAGAAATGCTTGCTGGGCCCGATCTCCAACTGTCTCTCAGCCTGGAGGGTTGTCATTTATATAGACACCCCTCCTCCAAAATTTGATATTGATGCTATATTATATCTTTTGGCACAAGTAAGAGAAAGTATTTTATAACAATTTTCCTAATCAAATAATATTTAAAATGAAGACAGTATAACCGATACACTAATATATTTATTTGAACTTCGGTCAGATAAGACGGGAACGTTGTTTTTTAAACACCGAATCTTCAGAGGTTTCTACCATTATATCCGTTAACCCAAGTTTAGCGTCCCTTTAGGACACGTGCGATCATGTGTCCCCACAGCATTTTAACTTTTGTAGCAGGAAGCAATGTTTGTCAGCTTACTGTCACTCCCGATTTTTATTTATTTATTTATCGTCCATTTCCACAATGTTCTAACGTCGGTTACTCCGTGTTTCCGACTCTAGTCTTGCCTTAATTATATCCTGTGAGCATCGAATTCCCCTAAGAGGTATTTTCCCATGATGTTTCCAAAGTCTTACAACTGTCATTTTGTAATTTTAATTAAAGTGTTTTATCTCTTCTCATTCTCTTAAAATCAATCCGTACGTGTTACTCACATGCTCCATTCATGGTATTCTCAGGATCATTCTGTAGAAAAAGATCCCTGTTGATCCACATACTCTTCATCTCTATCTTCCAAAGTTCATATCCATTGTTGGTATCAGTATGGATTCCAGCAATATTATGTTTGTTTCTAACAATGATTTAATTTATTGTTATACTTTTTGTTACTGATTTTAGAATATTACTTTGTTTATCCTACTACCATAGTGGATTTTTATGTCATATCAAATAGTAAATATATTACATTCTTCTGTAAGCAATGACAGGTATTGAAATATTTCGTCTATGGAAAATGATTGGTATTCAAATCTTTCGTCTATGGAAAATGATTGGTATTTAAATTTTTCGTCTATGGAAAATGTTTGGTATTTAAATCTTTCGTCTATGGAAAATGATTAGTATTTAAAAATTCTGTCTATGGAAAATGATTGATATTTGAATCTGTCGTCTATGGAAAATGACTGATATTCAAATCTTTCGTCTATGGAAAATGATTGGTATTCAAATCTTTCGTCTATGGAAAATGATTGGTATTTAAAACATTCGTCTATGGGAAATGGTTGGCATTTAAAAATTCCGTCTATGGAAAATGATTGATATTTAAAATTTATTTTCTGATCACTTCGTTTGCTATCATTTAATTTCAATCAAATGCTTTTACGACTGTCTTTAGCGCACATATAAAGGACGATGGGATCTCTTTCTTTTCCTATGTTATGAAATGGTACAATGAATAATTCTAAAAGAATTATATCACCATAGATGATAATCTGTGACATAGCTTGTTCAATAAATATTGTGTAAAATATGATAAACAGTATTTCAAACATGACCAGCACAAAGTTTGAATTTAAAAAAAAAATTCTGGGTTTAATTGACGAGAAACAGAGGTCTGTCTAGTTAGACCTGACATATTAGCCGGTTATCCGTAAAAATCGATTAATATCTATAACCTAATTTGGCTAGTCTTTTTTTTTCTTGCCTTCCTGGAAATTATATTAATTTTAATGAAAATAGGATTTTTGGCATCGTGACTATTTTTAATAAAGAAACAGAATCAATCATACTTGATTCTCTTTACATGAAATTGAAAGTCTTAGGCTCTGCATGATTAACGAACCTTTTTCTCTGCTTTTATTGACCTTCGTAAACAATACAATAAGGTTGTATGATTTTAACATATATTATCAAAATATAAGCATAATAAATATTTTTTATTAAATTATATTAATGTATATATCAACCTATTGACAATATATTTTCATTACCCCTAATATAAATCATACATATTAAAATATATAAGTGGAGATGCTGAAAATCTTACTAAAATCTAACCAAATGAGAAAATCTAAGAATTCCTCTTGTTCGGGTCAAGAGATTTTCAGGAACGCCATCTTATTTCCCGCCATAACGACAAAACCAATACAAAGAAACGTTCGGTGTTTGCTACTAAAAAAATACGTCCCTACCTTTAAAATGAGGCGGTCTATCCTGACAAGCACACAGTCTCTGATCTTATCCAGTCGATTCATTTTCTTCCTTAAAATTTTTCTGTTTTTTAATGAGATGCCACAAAACTTTATCATGCCATTATTCTGAACGCAATCTCAGATTTGGTGTGGAAACTCTGCTTCTAGAGAACGATGTTTGTAGGTTTTTGCGAGGACTAAACTTGTCGAAGCTCGTGAACCGGCGCTACAGAATCAAATACAAAGAAATGTACCTATATACAGAAACCGCATCACTTGAGGATTTTTAACGACAATTACAACAAAAACGGATATCACATGGATTTCTACGTGAAAATGATAACATAATGTTAACCTCCAACTGCACTTCAAACAAAAGGATGGGAAGGAAACTCCCAGCAGTACTAGAAAGAGCGATAACAGTTACTTAACTTGATTTACCCATTTTTTTCCTAATTTTTTAAAAAGAGGATTTTATAAATTTCAATTGAGAGTGACACTGGCTGCTCGGTCAACAAACTCCAACCGCAATTTGTTTTTTAAAGAGTCAACATGCACTGAATTATAAACTAATGCCAAATTAATTTTATAATTTCATTGCCACGGCGAAGAAGTTTAACTGGAAAAGATCTGGAAAATTTTTTCAATGTAAATTTCTGACAAAGTTTTGTGACGGTTTTCTGAAAAGCAAATGGAATCGGAGCCTCCTAAATTCAATTTCTCAATAACGCCATTGGAGAAGGCATGAATCAATACTATTTTCTTTAAGATAAATTTAAATAGCAGTTTATACACTACATTTCTAATACTGGGTGGAAGCAAGTGTAAGAGAAGGATACATTTCGAAAACAACGGAAAATCAGTTCACTATCTTTCATCAGAAATTAATGCAATTCACGCATATTAAATATAAAGTGAAATTGTGAAAAACAGTGATCGCTTACATCATGAATTTAGCTGACATTTGACCAAGATTTTTATCCTATGTTTCGTGTTCAGATGAGGTTTCTGCTTCCTGCTAAAGCCTTTTTTCACACTAAATTTATTACTTCTCCGACGAAGCTCTGAATTCTATTTACTATTTATTTAATGTTTACACTTAATGGGATTAAACAGATTGCCTATCGTCCTGTTCACACTCTCTACACTGTTTATTGAACGGAAGTAGAGGTTTATGCACTGTTTCCTGATTAGGATTTGCTTTTCTTGTTCTGTCTACTTCCACAAAATACTTCTAACATCTCCGCTTAAATTCGGGAAGTTTATTCACTAATTAAATCACGACCTCTTCAAGTCCACAGTTTGCTTTATCATTCCTGCATGGCTCCAAGAATTGCCTTTCTTGGATCTTCTAATACAACATCAAAGAGTAACCCTGAACAAACGGCTACATTGAATCTAAAGTTTTAATTAATTTTAAAATAACCTTTTTAATAATTCTGATTGATGACTGACGTGAAACGTAATGGCGAATAAACAGTATTTTTGTTTTTAAAGATTTTAAACAAAACTCATTTTTGGGTCATACAGGTCGCTCTACGAGAGCTACTGGTAAAATGAACCCAGTAAATACTGCTTTATATATTTTTCAGCACCCCTCTCATATATTTTAAATACTAAGATATATGAGGAGATGCTGAAAATCTTAATAAATCTAAACAAATGAGACAATATAAGAATTCCTCTTTGAAGATTTCTTGTTCAGGCTAAGAGATTTTCAGAGACGCCATCTTATTTCCGCCCATGTTATAAGGACAAACCCAATACAGAGAAACTTCGATGTTTGCTACTAAAAAAAAAAGTTCCTACCATCAAAACATATATAGTTGGTGTCAGCGGCGACAAAGCTGTCCTCCCTCCATTTATCTAGACACTCTAGATAGGTTTATGAGCAAGCCCTTTTAAAAAGTGGATTAACCTTCCTGTATAGTTCACATCTATCTAGCACGATGGGATAAATTTAGCTCTATAGCTGTGCATCCTGTCAGTGCTGCGATAACACGAAATTGCTGGGTGATGGAGGTTACACCTAGTCTGGTGCAAACGGTTAGAGAGGAATGTTCCCCCGGTGCCCACAGGTTTCTGTTCGACAAGTGAGCCTTTAATTTGAGGGACAACGGTTTTTGTTTAACCTACAGAAGAATGGGCTCCATTGGAACTACTTGCCGAAGCCAAACTAAGCATGGATGAATCCCTCATTGGCTTTCAACCCAGATGTGTTGAGGAAAGTGAACAGGTATTCCGCTGTTGAGCGATCTTACCACCAAAACCGGTCAAGGGATTGATTACGTAGGTGGTATGACGATGATGAACCGTCAATAAAACGACTTCATTATAGCTATTATCATTGTTGTAACCTGGGGAAGATTACTGAATAGAATAACCAAACATAGTTTGGTAATAAACGATAATACTTAGGACATTAACAACATATATAAGATTCGCCAGCGGCGCGTAGAATTAGTCAACCGCTAGAAGTGAGTCAAGTGACTTCCACAACGAATCTCCAACTGCAAAATAACAACCAACCGCCTCACGCGGTCAGACGTGGCACAAGGCCGAATTTCATGTGGGCTATCCGAGCCCGTAGGCTCGGCCAAAAATTGCACGTAGACCCCGTATAAAACGGGGTCCGGTTTCTGTTTCTCGAGGCGAGTCTCTGCCCTTCGACATAGCCTCGTCTGGGGATTCTCTCTGCCCGGTGTCAGAGAGTTTGACCAGCATAGCTGGAGGCGATTCTCCAACTGCGTGAAATCTACCAACCATCAACGCGGTCATACATGGCACAAGGCCGAATATAATTTGGGATATCCGAGCACGTAGTTTAGGCCAAAAATTTCTCGTAGACGCCGTATAAAACGGGGACGAGTAGCTGTTTCCCAAAATGAGACTCTGCCCTTCGACAGAGCCTCGTCTGGGGATCCTCTATGCCCGGAGGTTCAGTGTTTGACCAGCACATCTGGTGACGAATCTCCAACTGCCGACCAACATACAGTATTTACTAATGTATTTATGTGAATGGGGACATACCCATTATCGTCCGTAGGTATACTACAACAATTATATACCATATTTTACGGCATATAAAAATTGCTCAAAAGCCGACCTATGTCGTATATGCGATGTTGAAATCTCTCGAAGACAAAATATCCCCACAACGCTGACTACCTTAAGTTATAATTTTCCCCCAGACGTTCCTTTCTACATAGATTTACTTCATAAAATATTATTTCTTCTATGTTATTATCATTATCATTATTATTATTGTTGTTGTTGATGTTGTTTTTGTTACTCATTTTTCCCGGGTCCCAAACAAAGACCTAAGGTTAGAAATGGCATCATGTTATTTTCCACTGATCATATTTGCAAAATAAACCAACATAGGAGCACATAAATTTTACACTTATGAAACTGGAGCAAAGAGTTGTTCCCCTTAGTTAATATCAAAGTGGACTTTATTTTCATTTTAACTTCTACTTATTAGTTCCTGCGTTGTTCTTAACGTACCAATAGAAAATCGTTCTTTTTTTTTTATAAATGAAATTATGTTATTAAATAATTCTGCTCATAAAGTCTCAAAACAATAATCGAAAATCGTAAAGAGTTCGACGTAGAAGCTATGTTTAAAAGAGGAATTTCATCGTGCCGGGAGATTTTGCAATATTTAATTAAAATTTGCTTTTGAAAGTTATGAAGGTTAATCTTCATACAGTTCACTGGATATCAATGGAAAGTGGGGGATGGTTAACGCCCAAGAAATAATACAAGGGCTACTGACAGAGGGGGTGATATTAAGTTTATAAAATGCTCTTTTGGATCGTCTTTTTAATAACGGCTATTTACTTCCATGGTATACATGAGAAGATTCATCACGGGAAATTGCCCAATGTAATTTTAATAAATGGCGAAAAAAAAAAAACAAAGAAAAAATAATGTGAACGGAGATTGAAAAAATGTGAAAAAAAGACTGAAAAAAATAAGAGAAAGATAGTAAAATAGAAAAAAAAATAACATAAAGAAAGAAAGAAAGAAAGAAAGAAAAGGAAATCAGAAAGATAGAAAGAAAACGAATAAAAATAGAAAAGAAAAGATATAGAAAACCAAGAGGGATCCAAGTAAAGAAAAAAAGAAAAGGAAAAAAAAAAAACACATGATGAAAAGAAGTATTAGGTTGGTGCAAAAATAATGACGTAATAATGTCGTTTTTGACGTTAAAAAAATACATAAAAAACGACATTATTACGTCATTATTTTTGCACCACCCTAATAGAAAATGAAAAACAAGAAGGTAGAAAATAAAAAGAAAGGAAAAGAAAGAAAAATTAAATTAAAATACGTGATAGTTTAAAAAAATAAAAAGAAAGAAAAGAAGAATAGATAAAATGAATAAAGAAAAGAAAACATAGAAAGAAGGAATAAAGAAAGAAAAGAAAAGAAATAGAAAAAAGAAAGATAAAAGTATTGAATGAAAAAAAAGAAAAGAAAAACTCTTCTCTTTTTAGCTGAAAAACTCTAACCGTTTTACGGTGATTCTTACGACAAATGGTGTCAAGATGGTTAAACGTCCCATCTGCGACCCTGGAAAAAAGAAACTCAATTAGTTTAGTCCCTTTTTTTATATATTTTAACCATTTTGTGGGATGGACACTTATACTGTTACACAATTTGGACAATTTTACCGTTACACACGGTATATATTGAAATATCATTTTTGCAGATAATAATGATTTCGTGATGATAGTCTTGCCCTACTAAAATATATTTCGAGTGAAGGGGATTCATAACTTTCTCAAGGGTATTTGCGCTTAAGTGGATAATAAACGCGAATATTGAACTTAATTCTCCGATTTCCAATTCCAACATGTAATCCGTTACACCAGCTGCCCACCAATACTACAACACCAAGTATTCCCAAGCGGACACTCATCTAGGTACTGACTAGGCTCGACGTTGCTTAACTTTCTGTGATCGGATGAGAACCGGTGTTTTCAAAGTGATGTAGTTACAAGCCTATCTCAAGTGAAAAACGAAGATAAAAAGTAAGACAATATAATAGGAGAAAAGGAAAAGAAAGAAAGCAAGAGAAAAGAAAAATAGGGCAAATAAGGGAAATATAAGAAAGAAAGAAAGAAAGAACGAAAGAACGAAAGAAAGAAAGAAAGAAAGAAGGAAAGAAAGAAAGAAAGAAAGAAAGAAAGAAAGATAGAAAGAAAGAAAGAGGAACAAAAAGTCAAATTAAAGAGAGAAAAGAAAAGAAAGTAAAAATTAAAAAAGAGAAAATAAAAAGGAATAAAGAAGAGAACAAGAAAAAACCAAAGATAGAAAGAAAAATTTAAGAGAAGGAAAGAAAAAAAAGAAAAACGTAATTAAAACGAGGAAAGGAAGACGAAATTTAAAAAAATATAAATAAATATTAAAGAAAAAGAAAGAAAAAGGAAAAAAAAAAAAAAGTAAATTCAAAAGAAAAATAAATACTTAACTGTTCGAAATGAAAATGTTTCCCAGGATCTGGTATTAGGTTGGTGCAAAAATAATGACGTAGTAATGTCGTTTTTTGACTTTAAAAATACGTTAAAAAAAACGACATTATTCCGTCATTATTTTTGCACCAACCTAATATATATCAAATAATGTTTTTATTATTTAAAAAATAACGAAATGTCGATGAAATTGTAACGAGTAATAATCACAGCTAAAAGGTGAGTTTTTATTAAATATTAAACAATTTGTTTGCCCCTTTTTAATGTGAAATCAGATCAAACGCTTCGTTGATCTCCGCCTATCGCAGTAAATTGCATGCTCACAGAGATTTACTGCGGATCACTGGCAAAAAAAAAAATAAAATAAAAATAAAGATAAAATAAAATAAAAAAATGATAAAGCCAACAAAAGTAACTCTTATGAAGGCTACGCAAAACAATCGACATGCATTGGAAATAATTCTGTTCTTTCTCGCCTATTAAGCTGCTTTTTAAATTCCCTCCTGGACACATCGTTTGGCGTGATTAGGGCAACCATTTCCCCCCCTTTCTTTTTTTTCTTTTTACTATCTGCAAAAAGCAATGAAAATAACTGTCCCTCCACCAACAATTTCACTAGTTTGACTTATTCATCGATTTATTTATTACTTATTTATTTGATTTCGGAAGGCTGTAATGTCGGGAAATGATTTATAACAAATGCAGTAATTCAAGTATATCACTCAGTTTTTATTCACGTTATTTAGTCTGTATGTTTGCCCTTTTATTGAGTTATTGTTATTTTTGATGTTAGTCCCACGCTAATTCTCTATTTTGATGTGATGTGTTCGACATTTAATGCAAGGCAAACTGGAAACAGTTTTATTTAATTTACGGGTTGTTTTTGCTTTGTACTCCAGAATCTGCTTTCATTTCTACAAAATCATTGGAGATAGATAGATAGATAGATAGATAGATAGATAGATAGATAGATAGATAGATGTCGAAGAAAATGAAAGAGATACGTAGATATCGAAGAAAATGAGGTAGATATCGAAGAAAATATATAGAGAGAGGTATAAAGATATGAAAAAATGTGATTGATAGAGAGATAGTTATGTAAGAAAATAAGATAGATAGATAGATAGATAGATGTCGAAGAAAATGAAAGAGATACGTAGATATCGAAGAAAATGAGGTAGATATCGAAGAAAATATATATAGAGAGGTATAATTATATGAAAAAATGTGGTTGATAGAGAGATAGTTATGTAAGAAAATAAGATAGATAGATAGATAGATAGATAGATAGATATCGAAAAAATTATATTGATATCGAAGAAAATGAGACAGATAGATATTGAACCATATAAGATAGATGTCGATAGATAGATAGATAGATAGATAGATAGATAGATAGATAGATAGATAGATAGATAGGTGTCGAAGAAAATGAGATACATAGATATCGAAGAAAATATGATATATAGAGAGGTATAAAGATATGAAAAATGAGATTGATAGAGAGATAG
>OZ010591.1:72699947-72714947 GCA_963932145.1 Acanthosepion lycidas | reverse complement strand
TATATATATATATATATATATATATATATATATATAAGTAAAAATTATTGAATATGTGAAAACTTCACAAATATAATTAAATGCCTATAATTGATAACAGAAGACATTGGTTTATACCAACAGCTTCACATACTTAACACTTCTCGTTTACACTCTCGTGTGGTCACGTCTGATGTCATGGGCCGTGGTGCGATTTTCGCTTCCAGTCTTCAGGCTTGTGGATTTAAACGGTATATCCAGTTTTCTTTACTTTCTCTTTTTTTTTTTTTTTTTTTCCAGTTTGCCCTGCATCTTTTTTAATTCGCTTTTTTACTCCGTTTTGTACATATGCGTCTTCAGGAATTTAACGTTCTTTTACGCACGGACATTCATTCAATTTTAATTTTGGTTTACGTCTTTCATTTGTTCTGCTCTGCCAGTAGTATATTTTTTTTTTTTTCTTACGAAATTAAATTTTTTCTTCGAAATTAAATTTTCACAGACAGAACCCAACTTCACTAACGTGGTGGGGGACCCAAACATTATGTGTAGGTACGCGTCTATATATGTGTATGTCTGCGCGTTGAAATGAGAGCTTATCTGGCGGCGCGAACGAACGAACGACCTGAAAAGTGTTATGTCCACCCCTGCATGTTCCTTGTTAAAAGAACATTACTACAAATGTAGCGTTATGGTCTAGACACCGAAATAGAATGACAATTGCGTATATACGTCTGATCGAACACATGGATATGTATCTGAGCCTAACCTCAGATTATTTATATGGGTGCGTTTGTATGTGTGTCTATGGATGTGAGAGAGTCAGAGTGTGAGAAGACAATTCTTCGCTCCCCTCACACACAAATACTCAAACACAAATAAACATAAATGATACATTTAAAAAAAAATAAAATAAACCAGTTTGTCTGATGATCGCAATAGCGTGAAACTAAATGTTACAAGCTAATACCATACAACTAAATACATTAGCTCTATCATAGGTATTGATGACTTTCCCGTATGATCACCGAAGATAAGCAACGGTCAGTCTGGTCACTACCTAGATGGGTGACCACTTCGTAATAAGAAGATTCGTAATCTTGGATATGCGAGTTCTGTAATGGGTAATGGCTTGAAATCTTTCATTGGAGAGCTTACTTTCAGTTTCAGTTGGATCCGTTGTGTTGACTTTCACACAAATACTATTGGGAAAGGTATGAAACCACCTGTTCTACCGTCAGTTATGGGTTAATTAGTAAGATTTAACAGGTCACGCAATCATTATTACCTCCCGAACCAAAAAATAATCTTAAAAGGTAAAATATTTTCTGGCTTGAAATAACCTGCAAAGTGTTGATAAACCCTAGAATATGAATCAATCAATGATATATCGGGAAATAGACAAAGGAAATCGAAAGAAATAAAGACAAATAAATAAGTAAACAATAAATGAATGAATGTAAAACGTGGAATATAAATTTAAACGCCTCTGAAAAGACAAATAAAAATGTAGAAAAAGAAATGATTTATAAAGAAAAAAAAAAAAACAGAAATTAATGATTGATTTGTTTTTTACGGCCTAGCAACCTGATATCTATAAACTTAAGTCCTTACCTTCATATCAAATAATGTTTAAGTCAATATGAGGCTGGATAAAAAAAATGTGTTTTTAAAACCCCACCGTTATATTTACAATACATTTGCTTCTCCTCCCATCTTCGCTATATTTATACGACTCCCCTTTTACGTTAACTTTCTTTTCTACTTCATTTCTTTATAGATTTACGATATACTTGCTTTCTTTTCTTTTATTCTCTTCGGCTTTCTTCTTTATCTTCTTCTTCCTTTGCCAAGCTCTCGACACTTTCTGTTAACCAATTATATATATATATATATATATATATATATATATATATATATATATATATATATATATATATATATCGGAAAAGTAAATTTACATCGGCCCTGAATGCCTTTTGAAATGTCTCGCAGATGAAAATTGGCATTGTTATGCCGATCTGAAATAGACAATACCCGTATGGATATTTACTTGACCCCACCACACTGAGTCAGGTTGTGGCACAATGTCAGTTTTTAACGTGGGGACCGGAGCGTTTTCACTCGGACCGCTGGTCTAAACTGATCATAGCTTGTCTAAGCTAGCCATAACTGGTGTAAGCTAGTCATAGCTTGTCCAAGCTTGTCTAAACTAGTCATAGCTGGTCTTGGCTTGTCATAAGATGGTCCAAGCTGGTCTGAGCCGGTCCAAGCTAGTCGTATCCGTGCTACCACCAGCACAGGAACGGAGCCCGGGGCAGGGACGGAGCCCTGGGGCAGGGGCGTATAGACTATACCCCTATGAGGTAATGGATTTTTGCTGTAAAAATATATATATGCCTCGTTATGATGAACATATTGATCTCTCTGTGGATCACTTTTAATATAATATTCAGTTTAGATTAAATCCCTAATATATTTGTGGAGAGGTTAAATATTTAAATTGCTAACAAGCATTAAACGTAATTTCTTTGTGGAGCTTTAAACATTTAAATTATTATCAAACGTTAAAATCTGTGTTTATCTAAATTGCTAAAGCTATACCACCCCTCTCCTTCCTTCAAAAACCCTACGTACGTCTCTTATATCTTATCCTTTTACTTCCCCACTTTTTTCCTCTTTCCTCTTTTTTTCTTTTGTTTTCTATTTCCCATATCATTTCCGTTGATTTGATCGACTAAATAGGTGAATGTTTGATCCTTACCCCCTTCTCCTCAATATTAATTATTGTAATGAAAATAAATTTTAAAACTCTAAACGCAGCCATGTCTCTCACTCTATTTCTCACGACCATCTATGTCACCGTATATAAGCTTAATACTCCCCTTCAAAAGTAGAAATTTTAAATTCATTTTTCGTTTCATCTTTGAAAGTTAAGTCTGAAGATCCAGAGAAAAATAAAATTCTCTGGTGAAATAAATTCTAACTAATGGAGCCTTGATGTGGTCTGTTTTCTTTAAATTAACACACACACACACACACACACATACACACACACACACTCATATATATATATATATATATATATATATATATATATATATATATATATATATATATTAGCCAGCCTTCCCTGACGATCCGCTTAAGTGAAACTTTGGTAGGTTTGTCTTGCTCGCTAGGTTTAACTATATATATATATATATATATATATATATATATATATATATATATATATATATATATATATATTTGATTTGTAACCTATAGTCGATATTAATTTTGTCAAATTTTCTTAATTACACAGCGGCCCTTTTATAGATGCCTTTCGGTTTTAGTTTTCCCCCCCATCTCTCTCCCCCACCCCTTTTCTTTCCTTTACCTCTCCCTCCCTCTTCTTCTGATCTTTAACATTAGATCATCTATGGTGTCTGTATGTCACCACGAAATGTATCTTTAATGTATTGTGACACCATTTAGGGGCGCAAAAAGAAAGAAAAAGAAGGAAAGGAAAAAGAGAAGGAAAAGAGAGAGGAAGAGAGGCGAAACTTAACTTATATGATAACAGGAGGCCACCCACGAGAAATAACATTTGAAAATTTTATTTTGATAATGGAAGACACTGGTGAGGGTTCTGTCGGCCATTGTCTTGGGGCTGGCTGGCAGGGTCCAGGTTGATACATTGTTTTGTTTAGATAGATAAAAAATTAACTGTGTCTTTGTGACAGGCGGATTGTCGGGGGTGGTGGGGTTCCCTGCGAGGAAATTTTAAAGATAAAGTCACCTACGAGAAGAGACATTTTAAAATGTTATTTTGATAAATGAAGAATGGTGAAAATTCTTATGGCCATTGTCATAAAGCTAATTGACAAACACCAGGTGGAAACAGAGTTTTAAATAGATAAAGGTTTACTTGTATCATGATGCTGTCTGAAAACAATTTAATAGGTCATCTGTTGACCACACACAAAGAGAGCCATCTCTAGGTTGGGTCTTTGTCGATGGGAGGTGTCATTGAGAGGAAACACATCTGGGCTGTGTTGGAATTTGAATATGGCAGCGAAACAATATTTCGTTGGCGCCGAAGAATGAGTGTGTCTGGTTGACTAGTCTTTTGGTGCTGGCGAAAATCTGATTGAAGAATTTCATATGCCGTGACGTTAGGATAAGAATTGAGATTATCACTCTACGGGTCGTATTGTACTCTTGGCGGCCAGAGAAGAAGAGAGAAAGAAAAGAAAGAAAAGGAAAAGAAAAAGATAATTTTTTTTTCTTTGAACAAAATATATATTTTTTTAAGAACAAGGCTAGTCTAGTCACGCCCACACTGTTGATCGACCATTGGTTGAACGCTAATCAGCCAGGCGGAGGTGATCATGTGACGCAAGGAGGCAGCCGCAGAGAGTTTAAGTATGAGGGATTACTACGAAGAAGCGGGGAGGACCGTTGACGTCCCTCTGGGGCATGGGGAGGTGTCCATATGAAAATAAAAGGTGGGAGTAAGAGAAGACTTCCAAAAATGGAAATAATAAATTTTTCCTGACCGAAAACAAAAGAAGGGGTTTATGGATTAGACTTATCAAGGAACCTCAAACCCCGACGAGCCCACCCCCGGTTTTGAATCGGCGTCCATATAAGCATAGTCGCAGCGAGCAAAAATCAGTTTAGTTTTAGTTTCGAGTTCGAGAGAGAGTTCCAGTTGAGAGCTCTGAAGACCCACCACGAAGAGTTGACCAAGATTCGCGCAACTTCCGAACTCATCTTCTAACCAAGAACAACTCATTTTTTTTGAAGAACGACTTAGACTCACACCACCAAAATAAGCTTTGTGAATTTCGCCTGAAAACCACGTGTCACAATCCATATAGCGGGTCGGGAGATAGATGCAGTCCTATGTATCCAGCAACCAGATATAAAGTATTGTTATCCTTTTTTGATACCATTTCGACTTATTATTTTATTTTCTTTTGCCCGTACTTGTGCGATACCGCCCTCATTCGAACTCAAGCTTGCAGTACGGCCCCAACGCTGATTGATTTCGTCTGCCTAAGATCAATTCACAACGTGGGTAGGCAGACTGGAGATCAAAGTAGTTACTTCGGTAACAAGACGTTGGAAGCGAGTTGGGAACGACGAGGCTGATATCGAATCTAACCAGATTCCCATCCGAATCACTTAAAGGTTAGATCATCACAATTGGCGCCGCGACCAGGATAAGACCCGGGATCGGCTGACGTCACAATTTGACGTAACGGTTGGATGTCACAATTGGTGCCGTGACCAGGATAAGACCCGGGATCGGCTGACGTCAATTTGACGTAACGGTTGGATGTCACCGTATTAGACATCCGACAACATTCATATTTCTCTCACTTAAACCCTTTCCACTCACCTCTCCTAAAATTATCTCTGTTAAGGTTTAATCTCCCTCCTTCTCTCGTCTGTTACCCCTGTCTTTCGCTCTAACATTCGTCCCACACTCCCATTCTTACACTCTCTCTAAAGTCTATTTTTATTTCCGGAGTTGTTTTTTTTTTCTGTTTTCTTTTTGAATTTGTAGGTCTGATGAATTGGACCGTATTTACGATTCCAATGGAATAAATTATGACCATGGACTATTTGTGTTTAAACCTTTTTATTATATCCTTACTCTGTCATGGACATTGAGTTCTACCTGGAGTCTATTCTCTTGGAATGTTTTATTCAAAAAATATACTTGTTTGTGTATGCACCTATGTATATATATTTTTATATATTTTGCATATGTATGTGTATATTTATCATTAATATTAGCTATATATATATATATATATATATATATATATATTAGGTTGGTGCAAAAATAATGACGTAATAATGTCGTTTTTTGACCTATTTTTAACGTGAAAAAACGACATTATTATTTTTGCACCAACCTAATATATAGGGAGTAAGAGAGGGTGAGAGAGATGGGCTGTGAATATAGGAATAAACACTAGTGTCTCAGTTCCAATACGATTTTCAGAGAATTGGTATTTCTCTTTTAGCATGCTCTAAAAAGAGGCAACTGGGTGATTCAAGGAAATAGGAAAAAAGAGCAAACTGGCGTTGCCATTTTGTTCTATTTACCGCTAGCGTTTACGGTTACGTACGCTCATGCTTCTGTAGAATGCTTGCTTTATCTATATATTTAATATTTATAGTTTATTCATTCGGACAGTTCATTTATTATCAATGTATTTGTATATTCATGAATTTTTCTAAGCTTTGGTATTGGAAATAAAGATTGAGATCATGAAATATTGATTTTATGTTTTGGTTATTATAGGACTTCATGCAGGCCCTTCGCTTAAAAATCACATGAAGAATTGTATATTACTGTCAGCATATCGTCTTGATTATGTATCCAAGCAGTATATTTCTATAACCACTCTATACCCGATAAAGTATATTCTTCCTATATACATATATCAAAGTATACATATATTTTCAAATTATATCGAGGCTGCAGAGTTAGGTCTTGGCAGCTTCCACACAAATATGACAACAATGCTCTATTTCTGGCCTAACCAGGCTCTTGTAAGAGTAAAGGATAGTAGGAGTAGGTACTTGTGTGTGTGTGTGTGTGTCTCCGTGGGTGTCTGTGTGTGGAGATGTATAATATTATCCGAAACGAAAGTTTATATGATGAGACAAAAAATAATATCGTTGAAAAACCATTAAACGACAAATTCTGCCGAGTGCCAGTTTTATTCCTTGTGAACCCGAAATACGATTTTTCAGAATGTTCTATCTATCAGTATTTTTAGACTATTCTATCAATCGATCTATCTTTTTCACACTATTCTATACTTCTCAAATTAGTCTTTCTTTCTGTCTGTCTAGTTCAGCCTGTTCTATCTGTTTCAGATTATTTTTTTTCTTTTTTATCTATGCACCCATCTACCTAATTATATATTAATTTTTTTGCCTATTCCAAGACTCGTCCGTATCTATCTATCTATCTATCTATCTATCTATCTATCTATCTATCTATCTATCTATCTATCTATCTATCTCAGTCTGTTCAAATCTATCTATCTATCTATCTATCTCAGCCTATGCTATGTTTTTCAGACTGTCCTATCTATCAATATTTTTAGACTATTCTATCAATCGATCTTTTTCAGACTATTCTATACTTCTCAAATTATTTTTTCTTTCTGTCTAGTTCAGCCTGTTCTGTTTCAGATTATTCTTCTTTATTTTTATCCATGCACCCATCTACCTAATTATATCTCTATTTTTTGCATATTCCAAGACTCGTCTGTATCTATCTATCTATCTATCTATCTCAGTCTGTTCAAATCTAGCTAGCTATTTCAGCTTATTCTATATGTTTAAGACTATGTTTATTTATTTCTATCTATGTATCCACCTATCTAATTATTCCTCAATCTTATTTGGTTTATTCTATCTAAGTCTAGTCAACATTGGGAAAACTAGAATCAAGCAGACGCGGAAGTTTCAATATCTGTGAAGCATTCAGACAGAGGATCGTAAATGCGACACTGAGATCCGTAGACGTATTGGGATGGCCAAGGAAGTATTCTAAAAGCTGGGTAGAGCATTGCGAAACAGGGGGATTTCTTTGATAACGAAGAAAAGAATGCAGAACTGTTACATGACATCTGTCCATCTTTACGATAGCGAATGTTGGACGACTTCCTCAAAGATTCGAAGCGACGGAGATGTAGTTCTACAGAAGGATACAGATGATATCATGAACCGAGCGTGTGAGCAAAGATGAGGTTTAGAGACGATGCAAACAAGAGGGAAACTGAATTTCCTGGGATACATAATGAGGAAGGATGGCCTAGAGAATCTAATACTCGCGGGTCGAATAGAGGGAAACCGAGACAAAGGCAAACAACGGAAGACATATCAGGCAACCTTAAGCAAGTGGACGAGAGAACGTGATCTGGGGGAAGTGGCAGGGAGAAGGAACTTATTTAGAGTTGCAAGGGATAGAGGAAGGTAGAGAGCCATGATAGCCTACGTCCTGAAAGGACACGGCACATAGAAAGAAAAGAAAGTACCTGAAGGAAGCAAACCGGCTTTCGTCGAAACGCGTCATTTATAGAATTTGCAATTTGCTTCATCATCTTCACACACAGACACACACACAGACACACACACACAGACAGACACACACACACACAGACAGACACACACACACGTACATATTTAAAAGTAATGGTATTACTAAATTTGTACACATGTAACAATATCTGGGTAGTAAATGACTTGAAGCCTCCAGAAGATTTTGTTAAATGTAATTTGCTTTGTGTTGTGTTGAATAATCCTTTATTTTTGTCATTGCTATTCCCAGGAATAGTAAATGAATATATATATATATATATATATATTTTTTTTTTTTTGCTATCCTCTGCCAGCCACAATGACGGAGAAAGCATTACCTCGTACCATCGCAGGTGGGACACGTTACAAGACCCACTCCATTTCGCGACGCTCGTCCCTTAATCGACACGCAATCGCGCCAATCCTCCGAAGGAATGCCCTCGAAAGAGGGCCAACAACCCCAGAAGTCCCCACTGCCACAGGAGTAAAAATAAAATCTATCAGCCACAGAAGAATATTTAAAAAAATTTATCTCTGCGTCGCGGGCGATGCATCCCCATCTCAACTAAGGCCCTGATGAAATTATCGGTCGAAAATGTATCCGCACAAGTCGCATCTCAAATCAACGACTTCCCCATTTTAAAAGGGAAAATGGTAATGCCATCCGGTCGCTTTACATCACCGCGGTCAATGTCTACGAGTTGGATTTGGCCACGGAATCCAGCTGCATCCAAACCTCTTCAGATGAAGTTTATTGCTGCATGCCGTGGAAAGCGACCGGCACTACAACGGCAGGAGAGAGGATGCAAACCAAACTCATCAATGGAAAAACTGATTAGTAAAAGAATTAGTAAATGAATTGTTATAGTCTTTTAATTCAGTCTTATTTGCCTATATTATTATCACTGGATGAAGATTATTTTTCGAAAAGGTGGCTGTTTAAACGTAGAAATTAATGAAGGAAAATGCAAAATAGCACTAATGAAGAAGTAAAAAAAAAGTGAAATGAAAATAAAGAGAAAGAGACATAGGTTGCTAGCGATAAGAATAATAATCAGAAAATAAATAAACAACCTGGATTCGACGCAAAAGCGGGTTTGAGGAAGAAATCATTTACAAGAAAAAGATAAAAAAGAAATATGCTGAGGTATATATGCAGCACACACACTCACGCACACATATAAGTACATATGTACATATATGTACATATATATATATATATATATATATATATATATATATATATATATATATATATATATATATAATGAAAAACAAACCACTTTAATGTACCATTACGATAATTTATTTCACCTAAATCCTTTTTTAAGGATTCAGGATCATCAGGTAAATCTTCCAACGACGAATTGAGAAAAAAAATGGGATTAGAAATTGGTGGGTAGTGTAATTTTTGTAATTTAATAGAGGGGGTTGAGAGTGGTAGTTAACCAGACAATATAAAGTATAGGGAGGGGTTAATTTTATATCTCTCTTAAGTATGTTTTATATTGGAGTAGGAGGAGTGACAGAAAACTTGACCTCTTTAGATGGTTAATAAAACGGAAATGAATTGTAGAAAATGTATACAAGTGAGTCTTACGGTAAAGAGAGAGATAGGGGGAGGGGGAAAGAGAGATGGAGTTGTTATAATTTTGTTTTAACAAAATTATGTAAAAGATAGTTTACAATGTTTGATAGAAAATTCGATGTCTGAAAAAAATTTTGTTATTAACTTAAATGTTTAATTTTTTAAGTAAATAGTTTCAGGACTAAATATAACTATTATTGTAATAAACATATTTATCTAGGACATAAAGAAATATTTAAAATCTTAATAGTTTATTCACCCGACTAATTGTATTTCCACAATATAAAAAAATATATATATATATATATATAACATCTATTTTAATATTTAAAATTAATTCATGAATGTAATTTATTTATTATATTGGTAAACTAAATTAAAGATTAGGTTTAATAGAATTTGAGGGTAATATTAATTTTCATTTATTCATATATGTCTCACAAATGTATTCATGTGAATCCCTACATACATACGATCATTAACAAGTAAAAAAAAAAAAAAAAAAAAAAAAATCATAGAAACACTTGAGATAATTTATACAAAAATTCATTTAACCTCGATAAAGATAAGCTATTAAAAAAGTTGTTCAATAGAATGAATTTAAAAATTAGTTATTCCTGCATGAACAACATGGAAAAAATTATTAGCTCCCATAATAGTAAAATTTTAAATGAATTTTATAATCAACTTCAAAAAGATCCTAATACAAGCCCAAAGACCAAATCTACATGTAACTGCAGGGAAGGATCTGTCTGTCCAGTAGAATGAGTATGTTTGTCCAAAAACATAGTATACGAAGCTACGATTTTCCCCAAAGAAAATACTGAACATAAGAAGATCTACATAGGTATTTCTGCAGGAAGTTGGAAACAACGATTTTACAACCATCGCCAATCCTTTTATAATGAATCAAAAAAACACCAAACTGCACTTTCAACGCACTATTGGGAGTTATTGGAAAACAAATTAACCCCACAAATAGAATGGAAAATCGTCTCAAAAGCCAAAACTCCGATTAATTTCAGAGACCGATGCAATTTGTGCATTATGGAAAAATACTAATTATAAAACATAAGGATCCGGAAATACTATTGAACAGACATAATGAGTTGATTTGTAAATGTAGGCATAAAAATCACCTCATTTTAAAAAAGTATGTGTAGATATATAAATAGAAAATATAAATTGTTTTAAATGAATATATGAAAATACTGACACTGTGCTCTTTGATAAATGTGTTGTGGAACTTAAATTTTTTTTTTTTTTATGTGAACTTATTTAGATATATCTATATGAACATTATAGATAAGGGTAACTATGTATTTATATTGTGGACACATATGTATGGTAGTATGGATATATATGTATAAATAGATATACACGTGTGTGAGTATAAATATACTAATATGAAGCATGTTTGAATACTGAATATTTTTTTTTTTTTTTTTTAACGTGTATGCTGCATGGGTGTGGATGTATATGTATAAATGTTTTTATGTTTGTTTTGTATGTATATGTATATTATATATGTATGTACGAGTATATGTGTGTGTACATGTACTTAAACATGTGTGTTTTTATGGATTAAACTACTTGTAATCTATATATGTATATAGACGTAATTACCTTAGAATTTATATTTCGTAAATGTACATATGTATATGTATATGTATGTATATATATATATATATATATATATATATATATATATATATATATATATATGTATATATGTATTCTTTTTATATTTTGTTTTGTATGTAGGGTTTTGTGCTTATATATGAATGTATATCTATTTAAGGGTGTGTATGTGTATATGAGTATGTCTCTCTCTCTCTCTCTCTATATATATATATATATATACGGATGATTAAATGGTTAGATTAATTTTTTGATATATAGATTTGTATATGGATATATGAATTGTATATGTATGTATATGTGTATATATATATATATGTGGATGTATATATGTGTGTGTGTATGTATATATGTATATATATATATATATATATGTATATGTGTGTGTGTGTATGTATATATGTGCGTACGTACATGAATTGATTTTAAATGAAATATTGGGTCTTTCTAATGACATTTTAAATTTATTTTCTTAATTTGTAATGTCCTTCTTTTGTAATATTCTATAGTTTAAATTTTGTTTTCTTCTGAAGGGAGTTTCATTTCTAAATTTATAATTTAAATTTAAATATACCATTCTTTGACTATTAATAATAGTAATAATATTAGCTAAATTCCTTTAAAATGAAACACTTCCGAAATCACATTGATAAAATTAAATTTTAACTGTGAAATCTATATATATTTCAAATATTAAAATATAGATAAAGATTGCAAAATGTATATATAGTTTATGTGCGATGTTAAATGAATTTTTGTGTAAATTATCTCAAGTGTTTCTATGTTTTTTTTTTTTTTTTTTTTTTTTTTTTTTTACTTGTTAATGATCGTATGTATGTAGGGATTCACATGAATACATTTGTGAGACATATATGAATAAATGAAAATTAATATTACCCTCAAATTCTATTAAACCTAATCTTTAATTTAGTTTACCAATATAATAAATAAATTACATTCATGAATTAATTTTAAATATTAAAATAGATGTTATATATATATATATATATATATATTTTTATATTGTGGAAATACAATTAGTCGGGTGAATAAACTATTAAGATTTTAAATATTTCTTTATGTCCTAGATAAATATGTTTATTACAATAATAGTTATATTTAGTCCTGAAACTATTTACTTAAAAATTAAACATTTAAGTTAATAACAAATTTTTTTTCAGACATCGAATTTTCTATCAAACATTGTAAACTATCTTTTACATAATTTTGTTAAAACAAAATTATAACAACTCCATCTCTCTTTCCCACTCCCCCCTATATCTCTCTTTACCGGAAGACTCACTTGTATACATTTTCTACAATTCATTTCCGTTTTATTAACCATCTAAAGAGGTCAAGTTTCTGTCACTCCTCCTACTCCAATATAAAACATACTTAAGAGAGATATAAAATTAACCCCTCCCTATACTTTATATTGTCTGTTTAACTACCACTCTCAACCCCCTCTATTAAATTACAAAAATTACACTACCCACCAATTTCTAATCCCATTTTTTTTCTCAATTCGTTGTTGGAAGATTTACCTGATGATCCTGAATCCTTAAAAAAGGATTTAGGTGAAATAAATTATCGTAATGGTACATTAAAGTGGTTTGTTTTTCATTACATATTAGCTCTGTCCTAACATTGAGCTCTCAGGATTTCATCCTCTTTGGATTTACCAATTCGGTTTACCAAGTTCCTTATAACTTAATTATATATACATATATAAGGTTCCATGTAATAAGTTATTTCACCACAACCCTTTTAAAGGGCTCTCGATCATCAGACTTTACTTCCAAAAGTTGAAATGAAAAAAATGAGATATCAGTGTTACTTTTCGAAGTAAAGCCTGATGATCCAGAGCCCTTTAAAAGAGTTGTGGTGGAATAACTTATTACATAGAACCTTAAAGTGATCTGTTTTTATTCAAACATATTTGCTCTGAATTTACATTGAGCTTTCTGGATATCATCCCCCTTCGGTCTACCCATACGGATTACCTAGTTTGGCATAAACTAAATATATATATATATATGAAATTAAATAAGGCCTTGAATAATAATCTTAAACAAATACAGACGTGTTAAAACTAGAGGCAAAAACTACGTTGAGATTGAAAGGAAGAATAAAGGAAGAATACAGATGAAAATATATTTGAATTCCCGGGTTTTAATTAAATGATTAAATATTTATGTAGAAAAATATGGAGGTTTAACTAGAAAGTTTATAATCTGATTGAGATAGATAGATAGATAGATAGATAGATAGATAGATAGATAGATATTGACTAGACTTAGAACGAACCGAAAAAGATTGAGAAATAATTAGATAGGTGGATACATAGATAGAAAAAAAGAAAAATACACTTAAACAGATAGAATAAGCTGAAATAGATAGACAGATAGATAGATAGATAGATAGATAGATAGATAGATAGATAGATTAATTTGAAAAAATAGCCGGCTAGATAGATAGATAGATAGATAGATAGATAGATAGATAGATAGATAGACCGATACTGATGTGTCTTAGAACAGGCAAAAAAGATAGAGATATAATTAGATACATGGATGCATAGATAAAAAGAAAAAAATAGTCTGGAACAAATAGAACAGGCTGACATAGACAGAAAGATAGAATAATTTGAGAAGTATAGAATAGTCTGAAAAAGATCGATTGATAGAATAGTCTAAAAATATTGATAGATAGGACAGTCTGAAAAACATAGCATAGGCTGAGATAGATAGATAGATAGATAGATAGATAGATAGATAGATAGATAGATAGATAGATAGATTGATAGATAGATAGAAACTAACAAACAAACAAACAAAGAATAATTTGCAAAAGAGCCGGCTAGATAGATAGGTAGGTAGGTAGGTAGGTAGTTTCTGGAAATATATTAAATCTACAGGGAAAATAATAAAAAACAAAAAAACTGCAGATGAATTGTGTACAGAATTGCAAAGGAGAGATAGCGAAAAAATAAAATTAATAACAATGAAGCGACTGAGAAAAAAAAAACAAAAAAAACAAAAAAAAACAAAAAGGACCCCGAAAGATGGGCAAAGAACAAGATGAAAAATAAAACCAAACAAAATACAAAGAGAAAAACAGACAGCAAATTCAACTAAGCAAAGAAACAAAAAATGCCAAAGAAACAACGCCTGGTAGAAAAAGAAAAGAAAAGAAAAGAAAAGAATTAAAAAAAATTAAACATGAAAGAAAGTGAAGCTAAAGGAAAAAGAATGAAAATAAAAGCAAGTCAAATAAATCAAAGAACACATTACTAAATTTGCGTCTGAAAGCAGGATTGGCGGGAAAATTCACAGACAGGATGACTCAAGGGGATGGAGAAAAGAGACGGCGATAGAGTGGCTATTTTAGATTTGCCTACACAAACGATACACTAACTATACAGAAAAAAACAGCACAATCATAAAATTACAAAAATATATATTGTCACAACGCTGCACCTACCCACTACATATCTACACACGAATCTGGGAACCTCGAGATGGTATAATGGTTAGCGAGCTTGGCTCGCTAGAACAATTCCGACTGTGTAGTGAGTTCGATTCTCACTAGGTGCTCTATAATTACGGCCTTGTGCCACATCCAAGCTACCCTTGGAAAATCACTATCTACACACGAAGTACATACATACATACATATATATATATATATAT
>OZ010591.1:72684947-72697447 GCA_963932145.1 Acanthosepion lycidas | reverse complement strand
ATTCCTGACTTTTCGATCATTGTACTCTCCACCCTTTTTCAGCCGACTGGAATTTCGAGCTGAACCCTTTATGTCGTCCGCTGGTGTAGTCTGTTTTCGTTCCACGTGCCATGACTCTTCCGGGTGTCTCAGTTATCTCCCTTTAACTCAACTCCTCAAGTTTTGGTTCACTACTGCAGTGGCCAGATATTGAACTCACAACTCTTTGGATAAAGTCACGGGATCCAACGAACGCTATTATCCGCTGGGCTAGGTGTTTTCCTTTATAATATAATATTACCACATCTTTACACTGGGGTTTGTTTTGGTGAGAGTTGCGAGTCTAAATTTGTTGAAAGTTCATGTTGTTTTCACCCATAGTATGCGTTTTGAATTTAGAAAAGTAGTAAGTGTCGGAACAGTGACAAAAAAAAAATAAAAAAAAAAAAAAAAAAACATTCCAAAGATTTATTTGGATCGTACTCTAGGTCATCGGATGGTCAAAAAGTGGTTTTGTTGATTTCGCAAGGGTGATTTAAACTATAGGCTCAACCACGCCCCGGGCGACCTTCCGATGTCGATGAAGACGATCTGTTTCCCATCGTGGAGAATAAACCTAAGATTTTGACGGAAGAGATTGCTAAGAGTTTGAAAATCGATATCTCAACTGCCTTTCGTCATTTTAAGAGACCAAATCGAAAGGTGTCATTTACCACGCAAGGGTGATTTAAACTATAGGCTCAACCACGCCCCGGGCGACCTTCCGATGTCGATGAAGACGATCTGTTTCCCATCGTGGAGAATAAACCTAAGATTTTGACGGAAGAGATTGCTAAGAGTTTGAAAATCGATATCTCAACTGCCTTTCGTCATTTTAAGAGACCAAATCGAAAGGTGTCATTTACCACCACGTCAACTCAGGACAACCTTTTGCAAAACAGACCTTGCAGAAGCTTAAAGATTTGAAATCTGATACCCTCCATCACCCACCGTCTTCATCTGACTTGCCTTCCTCGAACTTTCCTTAGTTCCGGTCTCTAGGGGACAATTTAAATGAATCTATTTAGTAAGATGAAAACTAACTCACAAACTTCTTTAATATCTGTCTATATTTCTGAGATGAGGTATTATGTAAATTATTTACATTATTCGGACTATTGTCCTCATCGTTGTCGCCATATTTATTACAACGTTTCGGCCGCTGTACGCTCCGGCCTTCTTCAGGTGGCTGGAATGTCGAACTGAACCCTTTATTTCGCTCACTGTGGTAGACTGTTCTAGTTCCACGTGCCATGTATAATGCCTCTCCTGTTAACTTCCCTCTGAAAGTTCTCCACTGCCTTAACCGATATTGAACTCACACTCTATGGGTCATATCACTGGATCTAACCAACGCCTTTATCCACTGTGCCATGTGTCCTGGAGGTATGAATTTCTGGGTATTATAAACCTAATGTCTTCAGCAACCATTTTTACTGGTGCTCATATTGCAATTTTGCAATATGAGCATTTTATCAATCCATATTTTTACCAGAGCTCATATTGCAACTTTGCTGTTATAATTGCTTTTCTCTGGCACTCCTTATTACTGGTTCCCATATTGTATTTATTTTTATGCTTGGTCGGCTCAGGAGACTTTTGTGGCCTAGCGTATGTGCTGATTCCTTAAGTTTACGAATTTTCAAATGGTGTTCCTTGTCTATGATCTCAACATGATCCCACAGAGGGCGGTGATATACCTTCTTTCTCCATATGTGGTCAGCCACGCCTGATTTTTTCACTTCCCCTCGTGTTACATCTTTCTGGTTTTCTTGAAGCCTTACCTTGAGGGGGCGATCTGTCTCTCCTTTATATTTCTTTCCGCAGCTGCACGGGATAGCGTACACACAGTCTTTAGTCATTTTCTCCTTTATGGGGGGGGGCTTACTCGGGAGAGATATCTGCGAAGTGTCGTCAAGCTTTTGAAGCTTGTCCTGATGTTATATGGACCGCAGATCCTTTGTATTTTCTCTGATAACCCCTTCACATAAGGCAGGTAGACTGTTTTCTGAGTGTTATTGTCCTCCTCCTTTTGTACCCGCCTATCCCAGTTTTGGAGTGCTGCTGCCATATACCCAGGGTAGTTGTTACGTTGTAGGGTACTACTTATACTGACCAATTCTTTATCTAACGTCTCTGGGTCGCCATTTATGACTCTTTCTCGGTGTTGTAAGCAACGAACGATCCCTTTCTTTACGCTGTAATAATTGTGGGAGTTGAAATTGAGGTACTGTCCGGTGAATGTCGGTTTACGGTATACGGATGTCTTAAACCCATGCTCTGTTCGAGATATTAGAATATCCATGAATGGGAGTGTGTTGTTACTCTCATTCTCTACTGTGAACTGTATTCTCCAAATAAAAAACACGTTTCTACGGAGACACCATCAACAGGCTTGTAGAACGATGGAGGCAGTTGTTTAAAAAAAAAACAATGGAAACCATGTAATTGAGTAATAACTTAATTTTGTGAGTTTATCAAATTTTGGTTTTAATTTTTTAATCGGGCACAAACTTTTGCAATGATCTAATATATATCTTTTGCACCTCCTTCGGTAAAATTCATTGAATAATTAAATATGATATGCATCTTTAAAGAAGAAATTTGATAGCTAAGGAGTTAAAAGAAACAATCTATTTTGATTTAACATGCTCTCAAGTACGAGCTGTAAAAATTGAAGATATTGCGCCAATTTAACAGAAAAGTGTAGTAACAATGGTAAGCAGCACTTGCGATCATAGCTTTTAAAGTTAAAGTCGCACGTGAAAGTGTATCAGTCTCAGATACAAAAAGACGAAAAGAGATAGATAGATAGATAGATAGATATTCTTGTTGAAAACCGAAGAAAAGTATGCAATGTTATTTGTCCTGACCTGGCACCACGGCTGGAATCACCGCAATGCAGCATAACTATAATTATATAACTGTTTTCATTGTGATTGTTTCTAATGAACTTCCCTCTTTAGTACCAAGATTGTGCGGATGTAAGCTCAGTAGCAGGTGACATACCATAGATAGAAGACTCGGAAAGAAAACCAAAAACTCTCCTAAAGAAAGCATTGAAAAAAAAGGTTACATTGGCCTGCATTTTTTTATTTTGCTGCTCAACACACGTACCTTTCCACTTTAAAATGCATGACATATGCCATATTTTTAAGCATTTCCAGCCGTGCAAGGCGGGAGTGCCAGCTGCACCCAAGAGGTCTCAGAGACTGAGAGTAAGAGTAAAGTGAGATGTTTGAGGAAATGATAAAAAGAAGGACGGGGATCAAGATCGATTCATATGACATATGAATATTTGAAGATTATAGACATCAGGGAAGCAAGTGGTAAGAAGGGAGTTCCACTGACGGGAGGTGCGAGATAAGCAGCTATTGGAGTAGGAGTGATGTCTACATTTAGTCGTTTCGACCGGGAAGTTTGGGAGCGACATGCCAACCTTGTAGCATGCCATAAATACATGCAGTTTGGGAAACTCTTCGGAGCAATTGCTATGAAAGTACCTGTAGAAAAGACAGAGGAAAGCATGTCTGGAAGATAGCGACTGCAGACGACATGCCAGGTAAAGACCAACCACGTTGCATATTATTCTTTGAATTTTGTCCAGAACCTCGAGATGAACAGCGGGGGCACCAGACCATGTATGGCAACAGTATTCAATGCAAGGACGAATGGTAGATTTTTAGATTTAAAAGATGGAATCAGACGAGCAAACCCTTCTGGTGCGACACAGAGAACCAACGTTCCTTGTGGTAGAAGAAGCTATTGATTAAGTGTAGTTGTTCAAACTGTGGTCAGTGGAAATCGTGAGACGAAGAAAGCGCAGAAAGACGCTCTTCTTGCGTTGAGCAACAGCAATGCGGATAGGAGGCGGGGACATTACACTATGGTTGGTAAATGGGACCAGATTAGTTTTGGGTGCGTTAAAGTTTACAAGCCATTTTCTGCCCCAACCATTTTCGAGATTGAGAGCATCTCTTTAATTCGTAAATTTCATTTATTAAAATAAGACATCAAACGTTCAGAGAATCAGTTCTATAAAAAAAGAAAAGAAAAAAGATATGATATTAGTCATAGGAGCAAAACAACATCTATTTTACAAGTGAGTTCTGTAAATCGTCCGTCTCTAAAATATTTTAAGGTCAAATATCTGAATACCGATTGTAGATCGGTTCGAGAACTTTTCAGCACTCTGGTTGGTTTTGTTTTGTTTGTTTGCTTTTTTTTTGTTTGTTTTTTTGCATATCAACCTCAGAGGGTTATTTAATACCAATATTTTTTGTTAGATATATAAATACATATAAATAACAAAAATATTCTTTTTAACAAAAACACATTGCAAATGAAGTTTCATTAACACTTTTGCAAAGACGGTTTCTGTCGATAGAGAGCAGCTTCCATCCCTCAGACCTTACTTTATTGTATGCAATCTAGCTCATCTCGCCGTCTAGGTTGGATGTTTATTAGTTGAACTTCCACGATGGTTTTATTTTGGAGAGTAGCGAACATCTGAAGCCGGCCCTTTTCTTAAAACCAATGTTTTACGTTTTCAATTCTAGTACCAGATAACTCTTTCTTTCTTCTTCATCGACTATCTTGTTTAATTATCCGTTTAATTGCCTTCAAGAGATATCTAACAGCCCAGAGACATCACAAATCGAATATTCATCGAAACAGCGAAACTTAAAACATCCTTTCAGTCTAAATCCAGAGTAAAAAGTGAATCTTAAATAGAATCCTATAATTTTTCCAAGAACTTTTAATAGTACAGTGTCAATTATGCGCATCGTCTGAAGCTGGTGATTTTCTCTATTAAGAACTTTATTTTGGGCGTACATTTTTCATTCTTTGGGAGAAAATGGTTGCCGACATTTCTGCATCCGGATCAGCGACTCTTGACCCGTTGAATAGAAGAAAAATGACGAAACTACAGCTAAAATGAAAACAGCCATCATTTATTCACAGGGGAAGAAAGACAGAAAGAACGGCGGGCAAAATAATTTTAAAGATTAAAACTAAAATAAAACTAATAGCAACAAATTGTGTTAAAAGATAAAAAAAGAATTGTTGGGGTAATATATAACTTTGAAATCGAAAGAAAGAAACAAAGAAAGAAAGAAAAATTAAAAAAGAGAAAACTGAAGATACAAAGTAATAACATTTTAAAATATTTAACACATTTATCTCAATTTGTATTTAAAATTGAAAAAAACAATCTTGTAAAAATTCATTTTTCATCTGAAAAATATTTTGGGCTTAGACAATATTGCCTTAAAATATATTATTCATAAAATCCATTAAAGGCTTTGCTGATTAAATAATGTCTTAGTTTTATTGGGGTTTGTATGTTACAATACAGAGCTGAATTTTGGGTAACCGTGTGATTCAATTTTACAGAAAAATCTATGAATTATAGTCTCCAAAGTCTTCTGCATTTAACTAATATTATCAATAAAATGTATGCCATTGGATTTCTCAAGTGTCCATAAAATTAAATAAGAGTTAGTAACATATGTAAAAAATAGTTTTCCATGACTTTATAAAAAATAAAACAAGAAAAACAATAATTTCAATCATTTTTGAATTGAAAGTTTCATTAAGACCCGATAATTTTTTGATTTTTCAAGAATTTCAAAATTAATGTTTTTTTCACCAGAAAAAGGCGCTAAAACATTAATGATGAATATTACGTAGACCGCTGACGTAAACAAAACAAGATTTTTCACCAAAATTTCGAACGTGATTGAAAGGATGAAAAAATAATAATAAAATAATCAAAAAATACTTGGGACTTTAGATTTAACAACATAAACGTTTTGACGATGAATTTTTTATTAAGTTTCAGCATTCTATGCTGTTCTTTCGTTGAATTAATGGAATTACCAAACCAGAATAATTAAAAGTAAAAGTTTTTAGGGAAGGGAACGTAGCTCATGCTAATTAAGGACTTTTAGATTTTGTAAGAATGATGTCTATTTCCACAGCTTACTTTCTTTTTTGTTTTTTATTACACAGACGTTATATATCGCGAAGTTGTCCTTCAAACAACTTGTATTCCTCACACAACAACCATAACCATGATAAGCCTTTTTTATGGGTAGGTTGAAATATGAGCGTAGTAAAGTTTCTATTCACGAATATGCCCAATTTAAATATTTTTTTTTTTTTATTTAAATGTTTATTTTCACCGAAAAGTTCGAGCCAATTTCTTTGTATTTAATAATTTCGAACCTGGCGAATTTTGAAACGAATTATTTTCTTATGCAATGTAAACGAATTAATTTTTCTTTAAATCAAAAGACAACACCGAGATTGCATTCAAAGAAAGATTATGTTGAATTAATATGTTAAATAGATATTTAATTTAGAAAATAACCTGCGTGACTAATTATCTCCCTTGCTTAAACACAGTAAACAGCGTTTCGCGTAAGACCGGGCGGTGAGCTGCGATCTAGGGGCACATAATAGTCGCATTATAGATTATTAAAAAAAAAAATAATTAATCTAGTAAAAAATTTGAATCTTACGTTTCATCAATATTGGTTCACGGATTTAGACGGCAACTAGACTCAGACAAACTGACAAAATTTGCCATTTACAAATATAGAGGATTTATAAGATTTTTGACTAGATTGAGGCACGATAAGAAAGATTTTAAAGTCGGAATTTTTGGACACGCCTGTGTCCCTTTTCAACGAGACAAGAAATAAATAAAGACTCACTTTTCCGGTGAATGTTCTTGTAGTTGGTTAGTCAGTAAAACCAAATCACTATTTAATCCTTTAATATGTGATTTTATTCTAAAATTCTATTTAACTCTGATCTCCGTCTTTCTCGTCGGGTCTTAAATGAAAACGGTAAAAACCGGCATATGATGTCATCAATTCTATGAAACACTTGGTTGAAGTGTGCAGCGACAGAGTAATATATATATATATATATATATATATATATATATATATATATATATATATATAGAGAGAGAGAGAGAGATAGATAGATAGATAGATAGATAGATAGATAGATAGATAGATAGATGGGTGACCACTTCGTAATAAGAAGATCTGTAATCTTGGATATGCGAGTTTTTTAATAGGTAATGGTTCGAAATATTTCAGTGGAGAGCTTAGTTTCACTTCCAGTTAGATTCGTTGTGTTCACTTTCCCACAAATACTATTGGGAAAGGTAATGAACCCACCTCTTCTACCCTCAGTTATGGGTTAATTAGTAAGACTTAACAAGTCACTAAATCATTATTACTTCCCCAACTAAAAAATAATCTTAAATTGTAAAATATTTTTTGGCTTGAAATAACCTGCAAAGTGTTGATAAGCCGTAAAAAACGAACCAGTCAATGATATATCAGGAAATAGACAAAGAAAATAGAAAGAACTAAAAAAAAATAAGTAAACGATAAATGAATGAATGTAAAACGTGGAATATAAATTTAAACGCCTCTGAAAAGACAAAGAAAAATTTAGAAAAAAAAGTGATTTATAAAGAAAAAAGAACAGAAATTAATGACTGATTTCTTTTTTACGGCTTATCAACCTTTGAATGTTATTTAAAGCCATAAAATATTCTTAGATTTTTGATGATTTACCGTTACAAGTTTTACTAATTAACTCATAGGCGAGATGAGAAATGGTCGATCCATATATTTCACGAGGGTATTTTCGCGTAAGTTATTATGACGAACCTACCGGAAACTGGAACTCGGCTCTCCGATTAACAATTCCGAGCCGTTAACCATTGCACCACACGTACATCCAAGCTTACAGCGCTTAAATGGAGATAGAAATTATTAATGAAGAAAACACACACATAAATACCGTCCACTATAAACAAAGAGAAAGATAAGGAAGGAAAGTCAGAACAGCAAGTATCAAGTTGTACAGTAAAAATAGAATAGTCAAAAATAAGGTTAAGAAAAGAAAGACGAGAGTAAATAGAATACGAGGAGAAAAAAACAATAAAAAATCTTTGAAAAATCAAGCGAAAACGGAGAAAAAACTAGAAAAAACTCGAAAGTGAAATCGATAAACAAAGAATACACACTAATAAAAAAAATATACGGAAAAGAAGCACTATGAAAAGAATGAAAGAAAGGCAATAATATAGTAAAAAAAAAAGCCTGATTTTATTTCTTAACCACTTGTGGGGCATAAATGTTTATACACTTTTTTAAACGAAAGTATCTTTTTTCTGACACTGACGTATAAACACGTCCAAAACATAACGTTAAAAAAACCAGCAACAAACGTGTTTATACGCCGATCTTGATTCTTTTTATGCCATTCTGAGTTTGAAACGAGTCCAGTTGTCAACTCATGCGTCGGTTAGAGGTGTTAGTCACAGCTCGGGTACTTCAATGTACCTCAGTTTCTTAGTTACAACATTAAAAACAAATAAAAATATTCGTTTGAGAATGAAACGTTTTTCGCAAAATAATTTGAGGGAGAAGGGATTTAAAAGAGATCCCCATTTAAATCTAAATTGTTCATTCGGTGAGAGAAAATACTTGCCGATATATTGTCAGTCAATCTAGACGATTCATGAACAAGAAGAAAATCATGAAATAAAGAACATCATTGTGTCACTCCTCCAAAAGTAATTCCTCCCACTTTATTACGTTGCCCTGTGACGGTGATATGCCAACAGCGATTGAACTTTCCGCGAATATCAAAAAAATTGTTGCAGGGAATGGTTTCTGGGACGGTATGACATGTGACAGGAAATCGGGTAAGAAAATCAATAGGTTGTCCAGAGACATTTATCGACGCTTGCTAAACGTTTACGGTGAACAAACAGTGGATACGATCACAGTTAACTAGTGTTAATGCATTTCAGCGGTGTTCACCTACCAGACGTGTCGATGCAGCTGTAAACTCAAAGAATATTCAACGCTTTGAAAACTGTATACCATGTATATTTTGAATGAATTTTTTAATATATACAGGCTTTTTTATGGAGCAGAGCCATAGACAAAGTTTAGTTTGATTTTTTTAATCAGGTTCTCTTTTTTTTATAATAATATTGTGTTTATAACAGTTTTTGATAGCTCTAGATAAGAATGGCGAAGCTGGGTGATGGTCGAAATATCTCGAAGTGTTTCAACAGGGTTTGGTACGTTGGCCTACTACCCAAACACAAGGGTTAGGGTTTCACGGGATGTAATCGATCCTAATAAATCTAGTAAAGAAGGTCGTTTTAAATGGGTTTGTGTCCAGATCTGTTTATAATAATTGAACCTATATCCCTGATGTTATCAATGCCCAAATAGGTACTGATGTCGATGGAACAACCATTTATTGCTGTCTTAGTAGCAAATGTGAAATATCTAACAATACCAGTTGCTCTTGAAAAGAACCTCCAATCAGTTGTTAACTGGGACAAGTAATGGCTTGTAAATGTTAACGCCTCCATAATAGAACTGCTTTAATTTAATCACTACGGATAAGTTTTTCTGTCTGCCATCAGTATTGCTGATGCTAAAGTCCTTTGCTGTCTTAGTAGCAAACCTGAAATATCTAACAATACCACTTGCTCTTGAAAAGAACCTCCAATCAGTTGTTAACTAGGACAAGTAATGGCTTGTAAATGTTAACGCCTCCATAATAGAACCGCTTTAATTTAATCACTACGGATAATATTTTCTGCCTGCCATCAGTATTGCTGATGTTAAAGACCAGAAGTTCGAAAATCTATGCCTTTTTTGTTTTCAGGCTTTCCGCTGAGATGAAGTGGAGTGATTATATCAAATCAATCGCTACGACTACTCTAGGAAATTTGGGTCAGTCGCTGTATCGTGCCAGAAAATGTTCTCATTAGAATCCACCCTGCACATTTATAAATCGATTATTCGTCTGTCCATTGAAAACTGTTGGCATATCTAGCCAGGTGCCCCTGTTGTACATCTCGAGATTCTTGACAAAATCCAATGAAGTGTCTGTAATGTAATCGACTCTTGACCAGGCATCTCGACATCAGCTATTTTCTTACCTATTTTTTTTTTTTTTTTTGGAAATTTTATCATGGTAATTATTCTGATGAGCTTTGATCTTGGTGCCTAAGTGTGCTACTAGATTTGCAGTTAGGTCTCACCTTTTTACTGTTGAACCGTCTATTCCACTCTAAAAACTTCTGATTAATTGCTTCTCTGATAAATACGATCTTCAAAAATTAAATTTAAAGCCAATTACGATCTTCCACTATCTTGAACCGTGTTCCTTTTTGTACTTTCTTCAATCCTCAATGTTCTCAGCATTCTCTTTCAGTTTCACTACCTGTAACCGCTCCCCCACCCGCGTTCTCTTGCAATTATAGTCTTCTTTGGCATAAAACGATTAAAAATATACGTCTTTAGATAGATGTAGGCACACCTACACACCCACCCACGCGCGCACACACACACACACATATATATATATATATATATATATATATATATATATATATATATATATATATATATATACATACATATATATATATACATATATATATATGTATATATATATATGTATATATATATATATGTATATATATATATATATATATATATATATATACATATATATATATATATATATATATATATATATATATATATGCGCACACACACACTATAGTTCAAAAGTTTTCAGGTATTGCATTCGGATGACATATTTTCTTTGAGATTTCTCGGACATCCAGGCCGGTATATCTTGCTAATACTGTTTATTACAAAGACAACATTTACTTAAATATCTGTATTTATAAAAATAACGTATAAACAAAATCTATATTAAAATAATTATCGGGCTTAGTCCATTTTTTTATAACATATTTTTTTTTTGTTTACGTTAAGATACGCTTTGAGCAGATACGAGCGTTCGAATTAAATCATAGGAAATTTAGAAACAGTAATTTAATCTTGCTAACCAGACGCTTCCACTGTAGCTAAATAATATAGCACGTCAGGCTATACGACGATTTCGTGTAGGATACAGGTTCGATAACTGTCGGAACGATCATTTTCTTTGAGAGATTCTCTAACATGCAGACTGATAAATGTTTACTGTTTATTACAGAATATTTACTTAAATATTTGTATCTATGAAAATAATATATATATATATATATATATATATATATATATATATATATATATATATATATATATATATATATATATATATATGGGTATGGGTGTGTGTGTGATGCCAGAGCAGTGACCAACTATAAAATGTTATTAAGTATTAAGAATTTATGTCACATTTGAGGGAAAGTTTACAAATATATTAGTGGCCAGAAAATACATGCAAAGAGAAACAAAATCAACCGAATGACGAACACAGAGTATAGACTAAGGCCCTTAAGGTGTGGCTGAAGAGGTATGCAGGCAGACAGCTGGTTGGAGAAGAGGCAGTGGTAGTTCTAATAGAAAGACAACACTGCACGCTGATGTGCTAGTGGTCAGAAGTGGATGGTTAGTAAAAGGTTTGTTGCTTGCTCTATGCTAAAACAAAGCCCTGCTTACTTATTCCCAATGCATCTAAGTTGAGACAATACAAAATAAGAGAGATGAAATAAAGGTTTATATATCTTTTGGAAATATAGTCTAAAGTACACTTGCAGAAAACTATTTTCTAACTGTGCTGTGTTATACAACTGTCAAGACAGGCAATGGATATAGTAGCATATTGACTGCTATTGTTTAATCAAGTAATGGAGAAGAATGTTGCCTATAAACCATTCTTTAGTTTCCATTATATTCTATCAAAGAAAGATCAGAGAGAACTAAATTTACACCTTTTAAAAATCATTATTTTCAATATGCTATAAACATTCACAATCAATTAGAATTTTGTTAATTTTATTTTCTTAATCGTTTATCCTTATATGATTTTGCCATTACTACAGATTACAGTAAATAAGTGTTTTTATCTAAATGTATTCAGAATTATTTTTTTACTTAATCTATATACTTTGGCATATATATTTATAAAGCATCCATATTTACATGTATATGTGAATGTAGGTAAAGTCTGCAATAACTGAGGACAAAAATAATTCATTATTCTTTTAAAATGCCATTTTTAATCTTTCTCATTATTCCATTTGCAATAGTGAAATATAGCGGTGAAAATTTTCAAATGAACCTAATTATTTATTTAAAATATTCAAAATCCCAGTTCCTTGGCAGAAGATAATTTTTCATCAAAAGTGTGTGTGCGTGAGAGAGGGAGAGAAGGTTGAGGTTTACCTCAGTTCTTATAAGTATGTACTATCTATAAGAAGTGTGTTATTGTTCAATATTTCTATCTTATTTCTTAAATATATCTAATAAAAAAGTTATATATTTAATTTTTCGAAAACTACTTTCACCATTCAAAAATAATCAGAAAGAATTCCTGTGCTTAGTCGTTAATCCTTATATTAAATTTTCGTTAATCCTTATATTAAATTTTCGTTAATCCTTATATGAAATTATCGTTAA
>OZ010591.1:72649947-72682447 GCA_963932145.1 Acanthosepion lycidas | reverse complement strand
AGTGAATAAATGCCATTGCTACATAACTCAATATTTCAAGGCAGTCTATCGGAAGAATTGTGCTTGAGGACGTTAAATACAAGCCACAGGTGATACAGAGAGGCCAGTTCACGTTACAAAAGAGGTAAGCTAGCCGTCCTATCCGCGCAAATAAGTTGAAATGCGAAGAGCCTAGAATGCATTCGTTTTTCTCTCACGAGAAAAACTCTGATTAGGATCAAAAGGTCAAACGAACGAACGACATATGGTTATGCAGAGACATTAAGGACGTTCCACTGGACATATCCACAAAGTTTTCAGCCTACGCTGATGGTTCTGTGCAACAGGGAAGATGTCGGCTCCTCCCTTTCTTCGTCATGGCTTAAGGGTCGATGCTAGAGAGGGTTATGAAGACTTGGGGATAGAGAACGCGAGGAAAGGACGAACGTAAATGTACTAATGTGATTCTGTGTCGTCTCAAAATGACATGAGCACCCAAGGATAGAGGAGTTACAAACTTCCCGATCACATCACTCGAAAGATAATGCCTCTTAGCCCTCCAGACGTGAATCCGTTGGACTGCTACGTATGGTGCCTATTCGAGAGGCAAATCAATCAACGCTCCCATAACGGTATACAAACTTGAAATCCACCATGCCTAATACAATATCTATAATAGATAAAGATCATCTGATTCGAGCATGTCAGTGCTTCAAACCTCGTACTGAAGCCGTCATCGATGCTGAAGTTAGATTCATTAGTCTGGTGCATCAAAAAGAGTCTCAAGATTATTCATGCCAATATTTTCTCATATAAAGATTTTCCTTCGGATATATGCGTCTTTTTTGCACTCAATTCGAACCAAGAAAGGCGATAACGTCACTAAGATGCAAGGAAGTAAAAATGAAGGAAAATACTTTAGAAGGAACCAGAAACACAATAATAAACAGGAATCAAAAGATAAACATCTATTCTTATTCAAAAGACCGGGGAGGAATGTTACTAAATTCATGCAAAAGTCCTCAAAGAACAGAGCAATGGATATATTCATTCAAGTGTAATATATCTGTTATGACAGATAATGGATGAAGTGAATATCTTTCTGTTATTGCCTTATCATGTCATCGGAAATTCGATTGTCTCTCATTTTAGTTTTCAATACTTTACAGTGTTACATACACATGACTATCGCCAATTAGTTAATATGTTGATTTGTCATGTCAGCCTATCACGAAAGAAGAATTTGTGACACATCGTATCCATTTGTCTTTGTATCAAGGGTTATTTTGTAAAGGACTTTTATGATAACCTATTAATATATGCTATTAGATATTAGTCGTTTTCACCTGCGGAATCGTTGTTCTTCCTGGACCGGATGAGAATTAGGCTTTTTCATGCTAAATTTAAATCTATTACTTGTGAATTTTTATATTATTATTATTATTATTATTATTGCTCCTCCTCCATCCTCCTTTTCCTTCTCCTCCTCCTTTTTCTTCTTCAATTTGCCGTGACCTTAATGACATGTGGGATCATGGCGACTCACAACTTCCTAACCTCTCTACTCTGCTATCATTTACACGAGTTAATAAGGTGAATTGATTATTGATTTTCTCTGGCTCTTTTGTCTTTATCATGTCCTGTGAGTGTTAAATTATCTAAGCTTCCTTTTCTCATTATGCATCCCAGCAATTTTATAGTTCTAATTCAAGGATAAGCTATATTTCCCTCGATTTTTGTAAAAAATTCCTCGTTAATTGTCTACTAGCTAGACAATTCTTTAGAACGACGTTTATGATATCACCTCTTCATCTGTGAGAGGATGGTACCGTACTCACAGCCATATTAGAGGACAAATGATATATATATATATATATATATATATATATATATATATATATATATATATATAGTACAACCTAGAGAGCCAGATAAAACTACCAAGGTTCCACCTAAGCGGATCGTAAGGGAGAGCAGGCCTTCCCTGACGATCTGCTTAGGTGAAACCTTGGTAGTTTTTTCTGGCTCTCTAGGTTTAACTAGGTCTGCTCTACTCATTGTATTGAGCATTTTATTTAGTCATTTTGGGTACTCACATCGGGGTATTTTTTCTTTGGTCCTTGAACTCGTATGCTGGACGATTATTTTCGGCTAACGTACATGTTCCTGGTTCTTTCTTTTAATACCTTTTTTTTTCTCGTTGCTACTGGCTTGTTTATTTGAAAATCAACACACTGAAGTTTTTCCGAGCGAGTATAGATTCTTATATTATAAGAATTCTATTAATTTTATATATATATATATATATATATATATATATATATATATATATATATATATATATATATATATATATATATATATATATATGTGTGTGTGTTCAACACACTTTCCTTTGTTTCTAACGAATGCTTCACGTTAATACTTTGCTTATATTTTGGAAACCAGATTTCGATGTTCAAATACGCCTTCGAATTTAAGTTTGAAATTTTTCTGTCTTAAGTTAAAACAATTCAAAGATATTTAATTTTTGTACTTGCTGTAATTTGGTATTTCTGATTCGTTGTACTGCATCTTGGACTGTTACGCTTGCTGACAATTATACATTATGTCTCCTTACAATTAAAGGTTAATCCTTTCTTCACACTTTCTTTTGCTACCTCCAATTCATAGTTTGTATCTTGGGCTGTTCCTCTTGTTGACAACTATACACTACGTGCCAAATTATTTCGAGATAACTTTTTTTTGTAATATTTCAAAAACCCTCCAACCAATTTACACCACATTTTCACACAATGTTGGCAACACAGATCTGC
This sequence comes from Acanthosepion lycidas, assembly GCA_963932145.1. Taxonomy (NCBI): domain Eukaryota; kingdom Metazoa; phylum Mollusca; class Cephalopoda; order Sepiida; family Sepiidae; genus Acanthosepion; species Acanthosepion lycidas. Next base: position 72,679,652 of record OZ010591.1, on the reverse strand, counting down.
GCAATCACTGAAATTTTCGTACTGATCTGCGTAAGGTAAACAAACTGGCGCCGTATTTGTTATCAGCATGGTGATTTGAGAGTGCCAAATTATTAGAAATGTGTAAGTATTTGGTGAAAAGATGGGTCGTAAAAGCAGTTTAAGTGATGCTGAAAAGAAAACTATCACCTCAGAACTCCCAAAATGTAAATCTACTCTAGAAATTTCTAAAATGATAGGGAGATGTCATCAAAAAAAAAGTTCACCGCCGAGCCTACACGAGTACGCAAAAGGGCAGATAAAGGCAAGCCGAGGGTTATTTCACGTCGTCTCATGTCACGACTTAAACGAGAGGCCACGAAGAACTCTAGACTTACCAGTCAAGAGCTTATCAGTCGCATTGGGGATTCTACTGTGCCTAAAAGTACTCGGTGTCGGTATCTGAGGGAAATAGCAACAACAGTCAAACCTGTATCGAAGCCTCCGTTGGCGAGAAATCACATTCAAAATCAATTGAAATGGGCCGAGGACAATATGAAGATTGACTTCTCTAAAGTTTTGTCCACAGACAAAACGAGCAACACTTGATGGGCCAGATAGATGGTGCAAAGGCTGGGTAATGAACGGACAGAATCGCCATCAGCGTTTGAGACGCCAACAAGGTGGTGGAGGCATAATGATCTGGGGTTGTATTATTGGAAAAACATTAGTGGGCCCATGGAGAGTAGCAGATGGCGTCATAATGACTACTGATGTATACATAAGCGTTTATGAAGGAGCATCTTGAACCGTGGATGAAAAGACAAAGTGTTGCCTTCAGAAGTTGCCATTGTTCTTATGCAAGATAATGCTCCCTCACATACTGCTCACAAGACTACTGAATATTTGAAACAGTTAGGCTTCCATGGACCTCGAAAAATGAAGTGGACAGCAAATGCTCCTGATTTGAACCCAATCGAAAACCTTTGGAGTATCATGAAGCGAAGACTGTACGCCAACAGACGACAATTCAGAAGCAACGCTGAGTTGTGGGAAGCAAATATTGACATATCTCGCGTCATTACAGCAGATGACATCCTACAATTAACAAAATCTATAGATCGTAGACTTCTTCAAGTAATTTCAAAACTGGGAAAGCACATTCCCAATTAATTTGTTTATAACTGTGCCTTTGTTTGTATCTGTTATTATTTGTTTGATTATCTTTTTTATTAGGTTCTTTTGATCATAAACATTCACGTGCAACATTAATAAACGTTTTGTTTGCTCAATTCCTTGAATTTTACTAAATCTTTCTAATAATTTGTCACTCGCAAATCACCGTGCTGATAACAAATATGGAGCCAGTTTGTTTACATTGCGCAGATCAGTATGAAAAATTCAGTGATTGCGCAGGTCAGTATTGCCAACGTTGTTTTTTTGTGAATTGATTGGACGGTTTTTGAAATATTAGAAAAACATTATCTAGATAATAATTTGGCACGCAGTGTACATTCTGTTTTCTTTAAACTCTTGTTTAGTCCTTACATCTCCTCTGGGATTTCCGACAGTTTCCTTTCTGTGAATGCTCTCAACATTGAGCCATCTGAATATAATATGTTTTTCAGATTATATCTGTCAATAATTTAATCGTGGTAGGATATCTAGTTCTTTCAAGATCGCCTCTCTTCCACTGGTTGAATAAATCTGGTGAGAACACACATTCTTGTCTTACATCATTTTCTATCTTTCTATATTTACTGAATTAATTTTCTATCCGCATGGAGACGGTTTGCTTCTATTATAAATTCTGGATTATTCCAAAACAATAAATCAAGCTCACCTAGAAAATCAAACAGTTATTTATGTTTCGTTATCAAAAGCTTTTTCATAATCTATAAGGCATAAATATAAACTCTTTAAACCTTTCACTGATTTTCTACTAATAGTATTCGGGTTATAAATGTTGTATTCCTTGTTTCAGTGTCTTTTACGAAACCGTCTCTATACTATTTCTGCTCCATTTCTGCTACACCCTCCATTCAAAAGTATTTTTGGATGATAAATTTCATTATGTGGCTAAATAATATGGTTGTTCAATACAGTTCGCATTCCTTTGCACCTGACTTCTCATGCATTGCTATGAAATTGAGTATATTATTGCCATCCGGTATCCCACAACTGTCGTATAATCCATATATAATTTTCATAATCGTTTCAATGCGGCATTAGTCTAAAGCTGCTAGCATCTCTATTACAATCACACCTGGTCCACTACTACAGAACCATTTATGCGAAGGTATTTACCGAACAATGATTGTATTTTCTTATTAAGAATTTCGTTAATCTGTGACAATTCTGAATGTGTGTATGAATAAAATAATTAGACTGATAAATATTGTCTGATGGAAAGCCACAGACTTTTCTCTCTTCCCGCCACCTATTTCATCATCAGATATTCTACCAGTCACCGGCCATCTTAGCTTGATGCCATTGTCACATAATCAGATTATATGCCAGACAGCAGGCTACGTATATTTTCTATCGGCACCGGAGTTGGTTCATACGAATTCCCTCAGCGCTGATACGAAATACAGATGCCAAAAAAAAAAAAAAAAAAAGAAAATTCCCGAATAGGTAACGCTATGCATTATCGAATTCTATGTTTTTTATTTGCATGTTTTTTGTTAATATTTTTCTTTGTAAGTATTTATAAATATTTCTGTCTGGAAATGGTTTCCCAATGAGCCTAGTTTTCCATTTTATTCTGTATTATATTCTTCGAAATTTCTGTGTGAACATTTTAGAACCTCTTACACTTATATATTCGATAAATATCAGGTTGTAGCAGAAGTAATTTCCTTTCTGACTATGAATCATATGTGAGAGCTAAGAAAAATTATAGACTGCAAAGTTCAAAGCAAAAAAATGTTGAAATGGGAGCTAATGTTGAGAGTTTAGTAGTGAGTTTGTCTGGGTATAATTAGAGTTCTTAAACCGAAATGAAACACTAGAAATGCATATTTGTACGTCAAGAAGATGCAAGTGTCTATAAATGCTTTGGTTGAAAGTCGCCATGAGCATTTCAATACGTAAAATATTGTTATCCTCCATGACACTATAAGGCCACATAGAGAATTTATAACAGAAAAAAATAATTTGGAACTTGGTTGGTCTCTTCTTTACATTATACACATGATCTGGCACAAAAAGATAATTACCTATTTCAATCGATCCAATACGGTTTGATGGAGAAAACCTTCTCTAAAGAAAGACCAGTTTTCATTAAAGGACGAGCTGACTGAGAAATAGTATTGCAGAATTTTAATTAGATATAATTTCAAATAGCTGAAAATAACTTGTCGAGTTTTTAGCAAAAAAAAAGCGAATCATACAGAGTTTCTCATCAGATCCAACTTCACATATATTTTTTAAAAAAATCGAGTTCTGAATGTTCAATAAACGCAAAAGTGAACGTTACTAATCACCCACGCATAACATTTTTCCAGAACGTGACCAGTATCATGTTTTCACCTACGTCCGCACGTTTGACCTTGAGTTGACCTGATCAAAATTGGATCACACAAACTTTATCCAAATCTGACTGCTGATTGGCTAATAAATATTAAATGTGTATAACGCATACGCAATCTTGTTTGGCCGCCAAGATTTTCTCACAGAAAGGTTTGAGCCTGTCACGTGATCTAGATTATAAATATTTAGCGATATCATCAGTCCTTCTATTTCGACTTGTAATCTCTCCAGGTGTAGCACTGCGGAAAGCCCGCGTCTGTCCCTTAAGGGCAAACGCTATGAAACACCCATACGCACAGACACACGCTCACACGTACGTACGCATATCTACAACGTCTATTCATTCCTTCAACTACACGGACACTTATCAACTTCTAACAGAGATATTTTTTCAGCACTCAACAAGTCTACAATACCTTATCTAAGAACATTCTTTTCACTGAGATGGGACATTATTTCAGGAACTGAAATCATTCCCGGAAGTCCAAGTAAAAAATTGAACAAAACTTAACTTCTTGGGTAAACTTACACACACCAGTTAAACACATACACATTTTGAGCTTAAAGTTAACTAAACAACAAACTACAAGATTTCAACCGAATATCTATATTCCCATATTCTATTTATTTCTATGCTTGGTCGACTCAGGAGATTTTTGCGGCCTAGCATATGTGCTGATTCCTTAAGTTTACCAATTTTTCAAGAGTTTTCTATAATTCTCAAAATGTGTGTATGTATGTATGTGTGTATGTAGGCGCGTGTGTGTATGTGTTCGGATGTTGTTTATGAATTTCCACAGTTTTCATCCGATTTCGATGGATTTTATTTTTTATAGATAATTCTTCAGTGTCGGTTTAGAGTCCAAATTGTTGATGACAATGGCTCTCTACTAGTTCCTGTCTATTATTAGGTTGGTGCAAAAATAATGATGTACTAATGTCGCTTTTTACGTATTTTTTAACGTCAAAAAACGACATCATTACTTCATTATTTTTGCACCAACCTAATATAACTCCCAGCAACGTTTTACTATTTACTATCTATTCTTGGATATATATATATATATATATATGTTACAGAGAATTGGAGCGAGAGCAAATAGGAGTGATAGAGGAAAGGATGAAGAGGAGGATAGAGGATAGATCAGGGCATCTGGAGACGACGATTGACATCACATTTGAATAGTTGGATATTATAGCTATCAGGGAAACAGGGAAAGGGGAGGGAGTTCCACAGGCGAGAAGTGCGAGACATGAAGCTCTTGGAGTAGAAGAGACGGCTACATGTAACAGTTTCCACAGTGAAAGTGTGAGAGCAAAATGCCAGCCTAGTTGAGCGCTTAAATTCATGAAGATTGGGAACCAGCGAAAACAGCTCATCTAAGCAGTTACCGTGAAAGTATTTGCAAAAAAGACAGAGGGAGGCGACGGTACGTCTGTGAGAGAGCGACTACAGATGAGATGCAGAGATCAGGGCCAATTACATTGCATATCCGTCTCTGGATTTTATCGAGGACCTTGTGACAAACAGAAAGGGCTCAAGACCATATATGTCAGCAATACTCCATGCAAGGGCGAATGATTGATTTGTAGATTTGAAGGATTGACACCTGACGAAAAAAATTTCCTGGCGCGGCACAGGGAGCCGACTTTCCTTGCGGTGGACGAAGCTATTGACTCAATGTAATCGTTCCATCTCAGGTCAGCAGACAATATGAGACCGAACAGTCGCAAAGAGGTTCTCTCGTGCAGTTGAGCGTCAAATTGCTTGAATGATTAGGTGATGTAACAACATATCAACCTCATTTGGGTTATTTAATGGTGATTTTTTTTACGTTGCGTGATCTTGCTTTAAACGAGAAGTTTTAATATCTCTACAGAGTCGGGCTTTGGTTGACTAAAAGGTTTCCGCCATTCGCTATAAGGGTCAGTCATTTTTGTAGTTACGGAGCATATGAGATGACGCTGGGCGAGAGAATGGGCTCGAAGAGAGAAATAGGACTAACACATTTTCATTATATATATATATATATATATATATATATATATATATATATATATATATATGATTGTTTAATTCGTTTTCTACAATTTATCAACACTTTGCAGGAAAGAGAGAAAATATTCTTTTGTGGCGTAATTTTCATCTTTGGCTTTGCAGGAATGTTTACGTAAAGACAGTATTTTCGTCGCTTTCTTTTCTTGAGACAATATTGAGATTTATTGTAAATTAATACAATTATGGCTCAAGGCCGAAAAGGGGGAAAGAGTTCAGGCTTGTCTTCCCTAACTATCTCATACGTAGCTAATCGGATTCACGACCCATTCTCTTGTTATAATTTCCTCATTGACCATAAAAACTCATCCGTCGTCAATCAATCCTCTATACACAATAATACCGCATCCTCTCAGGTTGGGGAGTTAAAAAAACCAAAAAGCATCCCAATGAGATGATAAATATTATTTACAATTTATATATACAAATGGGATGAATGATCATGAAAGGAAGGGTTGAACCACAAAACAAACTAAATATCAAATTAAAAAAAAACTTTCTTGAGACAATGTTCTTAATATTCTGCATCGTGTCCGGCTCTTTTTATTTCTAAGAATTTAAAGGGTGGTAGGTAGATACTTGTTTAGTGATGCGAACCTTACTAATTAATCCATAGCCGGGGGAAGAAGTGTTACCTGAATACGTTTCTCAAGGGTATTTGCGCTTCAATGAATATAACGAACCCGATTCGGCACTCCGATTAACAATTGTAAGCCATTATACATTACCCTAAACTAATATAATCTTACAGCAGATGTTATTCCGAATCGTTCACCCATCTAGGTTTTGGTCAGTCTGAACGTTGCTTAACATCGGTGATCGTTTTGGAACAAGTCCTTCAACGTGATGTGGATATAATGCATGAGTTCAACGCGTAGATATGTTCATAGATAAACACTGTGCTTATAATACATTCCGTATAAATCCAGAATGTTAGCTGTGCCTTTTCTGGAACAGGAGTCTTAATTTATACGGGTGTTACAACATATTCTTGGCCCATAGTCAGGATTTTGCTTCATTTACCGTATAAGTTTCAGCAGATATTCTTAGAAAGTTTTAAAATTCTTAAGTTTCCTTCTGACATAATAAATTCCTAACAATGCACTGCGTCAGACAAGACTAAATCGATACCATATCTCGGAGAAGCACCTGTGCACTTATCTTTCAAGCCGTTTGAGCTGGCTTGGATTACACGTCTTCGAAAGGTTGGTTCCTCACTCGAAGAATTAGTGCAGATGTTGTACGGGGTGGGGTACATTTTATAAGCAAATCGCCCCAAGCAAGACGGGAGTGCCACTAGTAAGCAAGGGGTTACAAAGTGTGATAGTAATTGTAAAGAGGAGTATTTGGGAAAAGGATAAAGAAAAAGACAGGGATCATGGTCAAGGCATCAGAAGATGTCGATTGACATTACATTTGAATATTTGAGGATTATAGCTATCAGGGAAGCAAGTGATAGGAAGAGATTCCCAAAGACATGAGAAGCTGTTGGAGTAGAAGTGATGAATAGAGTCGTTTCAACAGTGAAAAGATTGGGACCTAGATGCCAACCAAGTAGCACGTTTAAATTCATGCAGTTTGGGAACCAGTGAAAGTAGCTCGTCGGAACAGTTGCCATGAAAGTACTTGTAGAAAAGACAGGGGGAAATCACAACACGTCTGTGACATAGCGACTGCAGACGGGATGCCAGATCAGGACCAACCACGATGCTAATCCGGATATGAATTTTGTCGAGGACTTCGAGATGATCATCGGGAGCACCGGACCATATATGGCAGCAGTATTCCATGCAAGGACGCATGTTTGATTTGTAGATTTGAAGGATGGACTCAGGCGTGAAAAACCTTCTAACGCGATACAGAGAACCAACTTTCCTTGCGGTAGATATATGGACGGTGCTTTGATGATAGCAACATAGGTCAATGATTCTGGAAATGATTGGTTGATTGATTACTAGATTTAAAGACATATCATCCCAGGTCTATTTAATGCTGTTTAATGTTGTTGTTTTTTTATTATTCTAATAAAAGTAGAATTTCATCGCATTTAGAGCGGAATTTATAGGTAGAGATTACATCCTGTTTATAAGAGAATCTATCTGTTTGGCAGATTTTGAGGAGGTGAACTTACTCCTCTGCAGAAGATACAGTGTAAGCAATTTAAGCCCCGGCGAAAGGAGAAAATTATGATCTATTTACATTATAATTTTCAGTAGATATCCTTATATAATATTAAAATTCGCCACTGCAATAGGGTTCGATTGATTTCAGTGCCAGCTACCACCATATACCAACCTGTGCTCTTATTGTTCAGTTAAAACCGTACTGCGAACTTTGGTTTATACATCTTTCGGGGAACGGGTGTCTACTCGTATTCGCTTTATTTACATTGTTCGGAACGTTCTCCTAATCATTATTACAATATTCACGACGTTTCGGGCGGTGTACGCTCAAGCCTTCTTCAGATATTTGGAATTTCGAGCTGAACCCTTTATTTCGTTCACCGGAGTAGATTGCTCTAGTTCCAAGTACCTAGCCTCTTTCGGATGTTTCAGTTATTTCATTTTAACTGAGCTCTCCAAAGTTTTGTTCATCACTGCAGTAGCCTGCTATTAAAATCACATATCTTTGGGTCAAGTCACTGGACCAAACCAATCCTTTTATCCACTGGGCCATGTGTCCTTGTGGACAAAGATTAGGACAATAGTCCGATTAATGTAAATAGTGTAAGTTAAAACTGTTTCTCATTTTTTTGTTTGCGGAGATAACCCACCTGTTTAGCTCTCTGGACAGCAAGAACGTTGTGCTACCCGTGGTGCTAGAATTCCTACATCAGCGAGAGGGGAGGGAATATAAGGCCTGAGGAGAGAGAAAGAGACCCCGTTCTATGTTTTTAAGGTAGCTGCACCCTGACTAAAAGCAATCTTGTTTAATCGTTCGTCTGAGTGTAAAAAGCTGTGTTTTGACTTGAGCTTCTGGGCCGTTCTTCACATCCATAGAGTTAATGACGAGGGTCAATTTCTTGCTTCAACTTCTTCAGTTAGGGTGAACCGTTCTTCTTATGTAAGTGGGAGTAATGCCTTTAAGCAAGTAGATGTCATCTTGAGACACCCATTGATCGATCTGCCAAAGATGTTTAAGACAGAGTCAGTTTTCGATGACCTACTCCACACTGGTGTCACAAATTCTGCTGTGGAGTATCAAAGAGCTAGGGATGATATGCGGACTCTACCGGCATGGGTACCCTATTTGATGTTAGCCAGCTTCTTTAGTATTTTATTTCTTCATTTGACCTTGGCGTTAGTCTTTACAATATGGTCCTTGTATGTAAGAGAACGGTCCAGAGTTATTCCAAGTGGAGCACATTACATGACGGTACGATGCCTGATTAATCTACAAATGCGCAATGTATCGCAGGATATTTGACCAGCTTTTTACCTTCTTTTGGCTTTGTACATTGTACTTAATTTATCTGCAGTTAAAGAATTATGGAGGCTTTATTCTACTTGATTAATATCCGCAGCTATCAGACATTCCTGGTCTAAATAAAAGGGGACATAAGAAAAATATAGGTTTAATTATGAAAAGGAAAGAAACAATATAATAGTATTAAATTAGATGAGTTAAGCCACGAGGGATGAACCTCTCGCCAAGTGTGTGAACTTCTCCAGAATTCTCCTCAATCCAATTCACGCGAATGGTCTTGTCAAACTCTCTTTGAAAAACTCTTCAGGAGTTGGCCAGAACTTCAAAGCCATCTTCGTCACCTACACCAGAGGGAAGGGAGGGGATTAAGAATGACGATCCCGATCATCGGATGCGAGCGAGTTCTCACTATACTACAAAATTATTACGTTGGTGCAAAAATAATGACGTAATAATGTCGTTTTTTGACGTATGTTTTAACGTCAAAAAGCGAAATTATTACGTCATTATTTTTGCACCAACAAAATAGATGAATTTTAAATCGATTAAAGGATGGATTATTTCTTAGAATCCCTTAATACGAAACCATCTAATTACACGAAGATTATTTATTTTGTTTTCAATAATATTGCCTTGCTAATACACAGTTCTTTCCATCATTTGATGACGCCAAAGCGAGCACCGTGCAGGCGATCCAGTGAAGCTGAATGCAGTTATCATTTACCAATTCTATACATACAGTTTTTGTTCTTCGTTATATTGATTTTTGTTGTTTGTACAGTTGTTGTCGTTAATGGAGAGAGCGGGAAGTTCTGCATGGGCAGATTTCTCTGTCCATGTCTCCCAAGAAAGTCCTGCTAAAACCTGCTCCAAATGGAGGATACTTCAGCATCGCTTCTCCTGCGCTCGAATTATAAAACCACGAATATCTACATTAAAAGAGATTTAATCTCCAGAGGCAGTTCCATAGTCTGCCGTAACAAAAGGAAACCACATATCGAGAGAGGAACAAGCAGTATTCAATGTTTTCCCCTGTAAGAAATTATGATCAACTTTAGAACAAACAAAAGCAGGAAAAAACGTCGCGAACCGTATGATACCAAATGTTTTTGAAAATTGCAAATCTTGGTGTGATGAAATATAGGGAATAATCTCTTTCACAGTAACAACTGGGATACAACCATTCTTAAGAGAAAATACAGTATCATCTGCACAGCATGGGAAATTGACACGGATGATTTTGTTCTTTATGTCGAGAAAGACTGTTGAGAAAGAGTGGTTAATTCGAAGTGAAAAAGTTCAGTGAGAACATTCTAAGTATTTTCCCCTTTTTTGTGGCGGTGGTGGGGAGTCTTCACTCAGTTCTGGAAAGCGTGAGAGGTGTGTAAACTCCAAAAAAGTTATTCCTGAATACTATGCTCGTTATCTCAAGATACAAAGACACGGAGTTGTTTTTCTAGACTCAGATAAACCCCAGCTAAAAAATTAAATATTCGAAGATAAAGTTAGGTAATATATATTATAAAGAGTGTAGGAAAGAGTACTATCAGTCTGTTCGAAAATAATTATCTATTTCAATGCTATGATTATAATTCAAGGTCTAAAAAGGATGAGAATGACATACAAATTGAAAAAAGGTTACCATCTATTCAATGCGAAATGTCGTTCAAATTACATTTTGGAATTTAAACCTGAAGAATATTACGAATTTAAAAAAATTAACCATTCCTTCGATTTTGAATTCCGAACGGAATACAGGGATATTTAAAATATTTATGCAGTGTATACGGATGTAATGAACAGCTATACATGTTACCTGAATCCTAAGCATTTTAAAACTGGCGTTTCTGACATATCCGACAAGATGATGAATACGACCCTAAATGAAGCAATATTGAAAACTGTCAAAAGAGTCAATTTCATATTTTTTAATCATTTCATCCCAAGCAAACCGATAATACAACCAGGACGAAAGTGATTACTGTGGTTGGAAGGGAATGCGAAGATGTTATTGAGGGAAAAGGGCGATTGTTGTAGCACGATAATGGGTATGTCCCCATTCACATAAATACAGTAGTAAATACTGTATGTTGGTCTCCAGTTGGAGATTCGTCTTCAGATGTGCCAGTCAAACTCTGCCTCCCCAGGCAGAGAGGATCCCCTGACAATGAAACGGCTACCCAACCACGTTTTATACGAGGTCTACAGGAAATTTTTGGCCGAGCCTACGGGATCCGGAACCCCTCATTAAATTTGGCCTTGTGCCATATATGACCACGTGGGGCATTTGGTAGATAAGCTGCAGTTGGAGATTCATTGTGGAATTCATTGATTCACTTCTAGCAGTTGACTACTTCTTCTACGCGCCGCTGAAAATTCTTATAGGTGTTGTTCATGTTCTAAATATTATCGTTCATCACCAAACTTCGTCTGATTGTTCTATTCAGTAAACTTCCCTAGCTTACAACATCAATAAAGGAACAGGTTTCAAGAAAACAGAAAATGGCGATTGGAGATTTTTTAAGCATTGCCACTATCACACAAGGGGTTACAGATAATGAAAGTAAGAGTAAAGAGGAGTGTTTGAACAAATGATAAAGAGAAGAACGGGGATCAAGATCGAAGCATCAGATGATGTCCTTTCTCATTACCCTTGAATATTTAAAGATTATAGCAATCAGGGAAGCAAATAAAAGGAAGGGTGTTCCACTGTCGTGAAGTGCGTGTAAAGAAGCTGTTGGAATAGAAGTGGTGGTTACATTTAACTGTTTCGACAGTCAAAGGGTGGGTCCGAGATACATTTAAATTTTTAAAAAGTGTTTGGAAGCATGAAATTGTAGGGGAGTCCCCCAGGTAAAAAGTGCGAGAAAAGAAATTGTTAGTATATAACATACGGCAAAGCAAATTCAACAGTAAAACGACGAGAACTATGTGCAAATCTAGTAGCACGCTTGGATTAAAATATTCGAGGAACCACTTGTTGAGATAATTCGCGTCCTTCATGATTTTTCGCTTTAGGACCAAATATACCAAACATGTTTCCACCATATTTTCACAGGCGATAAAAAATGGCTTCTCCGTGCCAACGGAGAAGGAAGAAAGGAGACTTTGCAAAAAATAAGAAACTTGTCCCGAGACCAAATCCAGATTACAATCGACGGACGTCTTTGTGACTGGTGTCGTCCTATAAGAGCATCGAAAAAGGCGAAGAATTATCACTGAATATGTTTATGACCTGCAAATCGATAAGTGCTAAACATAAATGGTAGCCGCTAATAAAGAAAGAAAGACAAAAGAGAGCAAATCTGTAGCAGCAGCAGCAGCAGTTGCAACCTAATCAGCAGCTAGTTCTAAGGCTCAAAGTTTATTACAGCAAATTATCCTACAGGACAATATCCTAGTGGATAAAAGTGTTATTTTTGTGAATTTGGTGACAGTCGTTCTGAGTTCAGTCACTGGAATCCTTAATTAATGTAAATATCAGTCCAACACTGAGTCGGACTGATATTTACACTCAGTGGAAACACGCGAGTACTAAATAGAAATAAGAAGTAGATGATATCTCAAGACATGCGCAATGGAACGAGAACACTCTACCTCCCTAGATTAAATAAATGGTTCAGTTCAGAATAACCTGTAGGTTACCCAGATCAATATACACCTGATGAAAGCCAGGGAGGACAAAGGTCGAAACGTTGTGATAACAACAAAGATTAGGACAAAAGTATGAATATATATATAGTGAAAATGATGATAATTATTTATCCCAGAAATTCAGAGATATATCGTCTTATTGTTCAGCATAGCAAGGCTAGGGCAAATTCTAAAAAAACAATAAAGAAGAGCACTAAAAATGCAAGGTTTAAACACATTCGCCATATTCACCAGAGTATATTCTGTTACAAATTTTCATTTGGATCGCATTGAGTAATATTCAGAAACAAATAAACCCAATGAAGTCTTACAAAGGTTTTTAAGGGAAAATAGATTTCTTTAAGCGTCATATTGAAAATGGACCTACCTTTTCGGCTTTGATTTCTGAAAATGAAGCTGCTTATATTTTCCGATAAATATTCTGGATCCTGTATGGGAAGACGTAATGATATTTGTAACACTCTAATACAAAAAAAAAAAACATTATTTTTTTTAAATACTGATATGATTGTTGTTCGATTATTATTATTATTATTATTATTATTATTATTATTATTATTGTTATTGTTATTATTATTGACATTTAAGTGGCGAGCGCGATTTTAGAAAAGAAAAAGAAAAAGTGTTTGAAAATGTTAAACAATATTTCAACATAATGTCTCTCTTCAAGTTACATTTAAATATGTTTTCAAGTATAAAAATATATGTCAACAAAAAAAATAAATAGGACAGACCTTCTGTTGAAATATTGTTAAACATTGTCAAATCTTGAGTTTTTTCTTTTCTTTAGATTTTCTTAAATCACGCTCTTCACTTAACTGGAAAAAAAATGAAAGAATTACGTCAATCATTTTCTTTTATCATTATTATTATTATTATTATTATTATTATTAATAATAATAATAATAATAATAATAATAATAATAATAATAATAATAATAATATTTCCTTTTATTTCTGTTGCATACACATATCCTTCCACTTTCAAACCAGCGACCTAAGGTCAGAAATGGCTTCATGACATTTTCTACTGATCATTTTTGTGTAAAAAAAAAAAATTCTGATCATACACATTCGTACAGAGATAAAGTTCCTTCGTAATGTATGAACTGTACTTTTTGTATTTTTTAAGGCAGGGCCAACCAGGAATCACTTTATTGAGTCTATCGGAACTTTTCCCAATCAATCTTAGTGCTCCGACCACAACTGGAATTACTGATCTCCTCATGTGTCACATCTTTGAGAATTGCATTTCAAGATTGTTGCATTTTGATAGATTTCTTGAAGGTCATCAAATATATATTACAATCTGCAAGGACTGCCATGTCAATCAGAATTCTCATTCTACTATTATTTTCTTTGATCACGATGTATTATTATTATTATTATTATTATTATTATTATTATTATTATTATTATTATTATTATTTCCTTTGATTTCGGTTGTATACTACTTTCATCGTGGGTCCAAATCAGATATCTAAGATGAGAAACTGCATCATGATATTTTCCACTGCACATCCGTGTATAGAAACCTAAAAATGCCTATTATTATTATTATTATTATTATTATTATTATTATTATTATTATTATTATTATTATTCTGTTGTTGTTTTGTTGTTTTTGTTTCCATGTTCATTTATATAGAACGTAGGCTTCGCCATGCCATTACCTCAGATAAACAATGGTCCTGTTGGATTGCGATGTTAGACGGGAGAAAAGACATATCACAGGCGCTGGCAACTTATGTATTGATGTGCATTCATATTCATGGGAGATATCATACTTGTATAAAGTTGTTAAACTCTGATATTTAATGATGCAATAGGGGAATTTTCATTGCTAGTTTGTAGTCGTGTAACTTGCTAGGAAATTATTCAAACGTTAACTTCAGAATTAATATTTATGAGAAAATCCCAATAGGAAACACCGTGAAACTTTCGCGGGCTTTTCTAACTGTTGTTTTATTATTATTATTATTATTATTATTATTATTATTATTATTATTATTATTATTTTCTTTGATTACTGTTGTATACATATTTCCATCCAAGCTCAACCAGAGACCTTAGGCTAGAAATAACTTCTTATATTTTCCACTGATCATTTTTGTAAAAAAAAAAAAATAAGATTATACACATTTTACACAGATAAATCTCTTCGGAATGTGTGATCTGTAATTGTGAGTATATTTCTTCATATTTTCTTAGGGAATGGGCTACAAGGAATCCCTTTACTGTATCCAACGGGCACTTTTCTAATAAATCTGAGGACTCCAACTACAATTGGAACCATTGATGTCTTTTTTTTCAGAATTCCATTCTGTTCTTGTGGTTTTTGATCACGATATCTAGGCGACTAGATTTGTTTGTTCTCTCTGTGTGTATTATAAAGACTCATAAACTTGCTACAGCTCCTATATCTGTAACCGGATCTGCATGATATTCATGCCAGTTGATTACCGTTTACTACCCGTGAAAGTGCATATTTTCCAGTGTAGATATTGTCCCACTGTGTCGTACCGAGTTTAATATTCAGCATGTGCTAACACTGTGTAACTTGATACAAGATGGTCAAGTGTTTCTGGATATTTATCACAGAATTTGCATTTGGGAGCAACACAATTTTTTTTGTGCTTGGTAATTTCTAGTTAGCAAGAATTGGTCCATTGCAGCAAGAATAAAATTTCGAGTTTATGCTTTTAACCTTTATGCTTTTAACCATGCACTACGTAAATACTGATGAGTACGTGATTTAAATCAGTTTATTTGGTACGGACTGAGTATTGATCATGAAGAAACATATCTTGTTATCTTTTTGGCATATTGTATTTGCTTTTGCTTTCTTTTTTAGGTTGTTTGCCGCTGCAGTGGTGGTGGTATTCTGGTTTACTTGCACTTCTTCACCCACTTGAAATCCCCATTTTCAATATGCTGACTTGCTGTATTACTTAATAAAATTTCTTCGACACAGATCCTCAATCAGTCTTCTGTAGACTGCCATTGTCGTGATCCGGTAAGACAGTTCCAGTTGAACTAAGCGTCTGCTTCTTTCGGATCTGGGCACATACATCCATCATCCTTAGGATGATCCATGGCGTGCCAAATGGAAAGTTTTCATTTGTTTTCATTTCCATTCGCTTAATGTCAGCTGTGGTCCAATTAAGGATGGGGAAACTGTAATGCACCAAAGGGCCAACCAAAGTGTTTATGGCTGGTAATCTGTTTTGTGAATTCAACTCGTTGTTTAAAACCAGAGCCACAAGTCTGGACCATTCTTTTCGTAAATTCTGCTTCAGTTGGGTATACCGTATTCCATCACCTTCGCTGACTCCTAGGTATTGATAGGCTTCTTCTTGTTCCAGTTCCCTAATCTTTGTGATAAAATCCGGATCAATTGAGTTTGATTTCGTATTTCTCGTTTTTCTGAAAGTTTCTTTTGCGCATTTATCTGTTCCGAAATTCATACCGAGGTCATAGCTGAAACATTTTACAGTATTGAGGAGACCCTTCAATTCAATGTCGTCTTTGGTAAAGATTTTCAGTTCATCCATGTAGAGTAGGTGATTGAAACATTTCTTGTTTAGTTTGTATCCACAGCTACTGTTGCTTAGTTCATGCATAAGGGAAGGATAAACACAGACAGACCAGAAGGGATGAAGGAGATTCTTTGAAAGATATTCAGGCGGTTGGATGTGGCAGTTCGTTTGGTATCATTTAGTTACAATGTGGTTTTCCATATATCCATGGTGTGATTAAGTATATTTATGTTGCAGTTTTTGGGGTACTGTGTACTAGTGAGTTAGCCCAAATGACTTGACTCACTTTATAGTCCACCAATAGAAGGTTAACCAATCAGAAGACGTAGAATATTCAATCCGTCGTGTATAAAGGCGGCCATTTTGTTTACCCTACCCGAATGTCCAGTTTCAGCTTGTAAAGCGAAGAGAAACAGAAGGACGAACTACGCTCTGCTACTTTTACCGGAATATCCATTGCTAACCTGAAATACGCTTCCCTACTGTCTTCGAAATATTCACTGCTAACCTCTGGGTTCTAAACTCAAGACGACCGTCATCATGAACAACAATTTACTATAAGCAAGAAGGCTTAGTACATTTCCAAAATTTTAAGGATCCAGGTGTGTGACATACTATGAAAGCTTTACGATAATCTATCCATACTGTGCTTTCTACCTCTTTTTCTGCAATTTTCCAGGGTCGTTTTGCTTATCATTAGCTGTTCTTTGCAATTATGTGAAACTCTCTTGTATCCCATTTGTTCCAGGGGAAGAACATCGCTTTCTTCGAGAAAAGAGTAAGTACAGTTCGTCTGGACAGGCGTGAGCGATTTATACGTGGTAGACAGATAGGTTACTGACCTATGATTTTTCGGATCATCTGTTTTCCCCGTTTTTGGCAATAGATATGTAATATCTTCAGTGATCCATTCTGGGAGTAAATTGGGATTGCTAATAAGCATTGATAATGTTTGTGCAAGGGTTTTATGGATGGGTAGTAGATGATAGAGCCAAACATTGTTTACCTTGTCATTTCGTGCCTATGGTGGCTATATTTCCCCATTCGTGTAGAGGTTCATCCATCAATCGTTCTTCTTCTCGTTGGATCAACTCTACGTCGGGGTTACATTCTTAGGGGCTGCTCCATATATTCTCGCAAAATTTCTGCACTTTTTCAATAGATGGTGGCTTTTTCACACCCATAAATGCTTCCCAATTTCTCTGTAAAATTTCTTAATGTCCTTTTGGAATATATTATTATTATTATTATTATTATTATTATTATTATTATTATTATTATTATTATTATTATTTATTTATTTATTTATTTATTTTAAATTCTGATTATTACAATCCATTAAACCCTTTTGAACAAATGTTGATATGTACCTGTTTATATTATTTTTCGGATTGAGTAGGTTAGCAGTTGCACATATTTCAGCTTTTTAAAATCTGTTTTAAACAGGGGATGCCAGGGATATTTTAACGTATTTGTGGGTAACTTTTTATCGTTACCAAGTGTTTTACGAATTTTAATTATAACAGTATTTTTAAGGTGTCACATTTATTTATTTTTTTCTTTTTAGGTTCGATAACCTTGTGTATTTTGATATATCATCATTATTATTATTGATGTATTTTGTTATATCATTATTAATATTATTGATGTATTTTGATATATCATTATTAATATTATTGATTTATTTGATATAGCATTATTATTATTATTATTATTGGTGTATATGATATATCATTATCATTATTATTGATGTATTTTGATATATCATTATTAATATTATTGATGTATTTTGATATCATTATAATTATTGATGTATTTTGATATATCATTAGTATTATTATTGATGTATTTTGATATATCATTATTATTATTATTGGTGTATTTGATATATCATTATTATTATTATCATCATCACCATCATCATAATCATTATCATCTCTTCTTCAATATGATTTTTCGATTTCAATCGGAGATATTGCATTATGGGTAATTACTGTCAAGTAACACAGATTTCAGAAGCGCTGGAACACTAGGTTTTATTCCGACTTTCTTAATGTATATCATAATCTTCATTGATACGCCTCCAATGATAACATGGACGTTTGTAGCGTGAACATCAATTCAGAGGTCTCCGATATTTTTAAGCTTTTCAATTTCTCTGACCTTGAAATCATGGTCAGTAGGGAGAGACAATATCGATTAGAAGGCATTTCCTTATTTTCTTTTCTTTCTTTTTTTTTTTTTTTTTTTTTTTTGACGACGGTGATTATCTGGTTTAGTTGTCTCAAGGAAGCGGTCTATTTAGATGTATGAAATCCGAACAGATATTGATTTGGTCGATTTCCATTACCATTTCTGGTTTTTTCTAGTCTAATGAATTATCATAACAATCTACTAGTGACGTTAGTCGACACGAAAGGAACCATAGTATCTAAATAAAACTCAATACACGCCCGTCAATGACCAAATGGAATCTGAGAGACGTAACTGAATATAGTTAAAACCTGTTCGGTTAAATTCAATTCTAAGGTGACTGCTTTTTTATGTAATGATTTTAGATTTTATTTCTCTTACAATGATGTATGAATTTACTTTTATTTTCCCTAATCGTGATTTCTTACTTTAGGTTCATCAATACAGTTAGCTTACTTTTTATAATCTGATAATCACATGTCGAATAGAGTGAAAGACAGACAATGAAAAACAACGCCTGGCACCTAACAGAGTTAAGCAAGTGGATGAGAGAACGTGGTCTGTGGGAGGTATCAAAGGGAGGAAACATGTAGAGAGCTGAAAGGAATAGAAGGTGGTGGAGAGCCGTGATTGCCTACGTCCGAAAAGGACACGGCACATAGAAAGAAAAGAAAGTACCTGAAGAAAGCAGATTGGTTGATACGCATTTACGTCTATATAGTCAGATACGACGCATAGAAAGAATTAATTGTGAGAAATGCACGTATTTTATGACATCAACAAGAGAGTAAAAGAGGCTTTACATATTAAGAATAGAGTTTTATCAATTGTGAGGAAGAAAAACGGCCAAGTAAAATAACTCTCTAACACTGAGGATTGTGTGGAGTTTGTAAAAGTAATAGAATCCTGGTCATGACAACCTGACATTCCTGGAAATTTAATGAGGAGTAAGAAAACGCTCAAAACAAGCAGTTAGAAATGCGGCAAAATGGCTACCGTTAGGGAGAGGGGAAGAAATAGAATCTTTATTAATAACAGCCCAGAATAATTCTTTAAAAGCCTCAATAGACAGGACGCAGTAAAATATTAAATGTAGAACACACAACTGTTTCTGAAAAGAAAATATCCTCCTAAAAATATTTGATTTTTATTTGGTCAGATTGTATAAAGGACTACCTGTTTAGTTTTATTTTTCAAAATTCTTCATAGATATGGAAACGAGACGGCGTCTATTTCTATTCATCGTACATGTACATCAATTTAGATTAATTCATAACGGTTCGAATTGAGGAATTTGAGTGCAGAGTCCGAATTCCAATTGTGTTCGTTACTTTTGATTACGTTCAAATAATCCTGGGGAAGGTATGAATCCATATCTTCTCGCGACATTTTACACACAGCCATGGATCTAGCAGAATGACAACACCGATTTCGAAAACCTCCAAATATGTTTTAAATAGCCTCTAATAATTGGCGTGTCCAAATGTCTGCTGTGTCTTATATTTTAATTTGGGAAGTTCTATTCAGCTTCTTCCAGGATACAAAACGACGAAAAACGGGGAAAATTGAATTTATTTGTTTACTGGAGAGATAATAAAGACAATATCTATCTAATGGCGTATTGCAATAAAGCGATGTAAATCTTTCGTAATGTTTCTCAAAGTCCGTAATTTTTCCGCGTTTAATTGAGTCCAGACACCTACGCTAGTTTGGAAATGAGTAGAAGGTAAAAAATATTATTTACTTTACGATAAAGATGTACAAATTACAAAACATTGGTCATATTCATTGCTCTAATATCGTGTGCGTTTTATACATGAAAAAAATTTTGCTGCTTTTTCCCCCGGAATATTTCTGCTTAGTATAATGCGCAGTTAAAACTGCGCTTTATACCTCATTAATCAGGGATTCCTATGCCCATTTTATAGTCATGAAGCATGCAAGGAATTTATTCAATCACGAACTGAATAATTAAGATTCATCGGAAAATCAAAATAGGATATCAGTGTGTTGTGATGGAGAATATTTGCCTACAAGTTTGGACTCGGCCTTAGGATGAAAGACATAAAAATACTCCTACATCAAGAGGAGTATCAAGAGGAGCAGTAGCAGCTGAGTACAGTTATTCACAGTTAAACATTTTCTTCCATAGTTTCTGTTATGGGGTCCAACCCTTTCTTCATACAAGTGGACTCGACCAGTGTGTACTTGTACTGCTGCCGGTGAATTACACGGGAGTGAGGAAGCAAGAGAGTGAGAGTATGAGGTAACCGCTTCGTAGGAGTCACAGTTGCGAGCCGGTAGATTCAGAAGGAAGTCATACTTCGATACTGAATTTCCCAGACTATATATATATTATTATTGCTACTAACCGCATTCTAGATCTACTAACCGTATTACCAATTGTATTATTACGTCAATACATTTATTTGCTATATTTTATTCCTGCGTTTGTCATTCATTTGAGACCGGATTTCATCCCGGAATCCACAACATTTTCTATTCTCCATTATGTTTCCCTGTGCCAAAATGTAATAAACTTGTTAAACCAATTCCGCTTTGCCACTGTTGTTTTTGATAAACCAGTTACTACGCAATGAAATTTCTACGAGTATATCGATTAAAGTCTGGTAGGACTGAATATATAAGCAACAAGATTTTAGAGAAAATAGAAACTAAAAGGAAACGTATACTTAACATCAGGAAAAATCAGTTTAACTTTCTGTTGCACGTAATGAGGAAGGAGTGCTCGGAAAATCTGATGCCCACAGGACAGATTGGGGGAAAGGCAGACCAGGAAAGCAAAGCGTAACATACTTGATGAGTTTGAGTAAATGGATGGTGGAACAAAGTTTGAGCAGAAATAACAGAAAGACAAAACCTTTTAAGATCTACAAGGGACAGGAAGATCTAGAGAGCCATGATCGTCTACGAATTGAATTGACAATGCACATGAAAGACAAAAGTAGTATCTGACGATAGCTGAATTTATCATTGAGAAGAAAAGAATAAAATTTTGTGATTTAAATGAATCAGAGAAAAGAGTTTAAAATACAAGATGGTAACGAAGAAAAGCTATTGTTAATTTATTAAACTATTTAAAAAAATGCATAGTAAAAATTGAAAACAGCATTAACATCTATATATATATTTTTTGTGAGAGAAATAAGGTGACTGTACAAAATAAATTGGAAATTTCTCCACCCAACAAATTAATATTTCGATAAATTTAAACAGATTATATCCTCAGGCCACTAAAACCATACAAGATGGCGACGCCCTACGTTCAGTCGTAATTAGTGGTGGATTTATGGGTTGATAAGCCTCAAGATGAACACCGGCTTTGAATCCAGAGTTCTGCTTCCCCTCAAAGCTAACTGAGCCTAATCTGCCCTGCTGCTCAAGCCATATCTAAGAAGAAATTGAATTTTACTTTTCGTATGGATATTTTTACGAAAGTTAAGTCAACAATTTCGGCCGGCATTTGAACCCGGTTTTCCAATCCCGCTTTCCGAGCCGAGAACCGCTAACCTCGGTACATATAACCAGCTTAATGCCCTAACCTTAGAATTTCTTTTAATAAACCATTTTCTTACAGTTATTATTAGCGACTGGACGACTTACAAATATATTAGGTTGGTGCAAAAATAATATCGTTTTTTGACGTATTTTTTAACGTCAAAAAATGATATTATTTTTGCAACAGCCTAATAGTTGCAAAGAGAATGGCATATTTCTAAGTAAATATATTTATATGCTAATATTCACACAATCCAAGGTGCAAGAGCCACACAAGTTAGAGCATCACTGTGTAATGTTGTTTGAGCATAAGAAAAAAAAAAGAAGTGATGTCCATAGTTTTTATACAGGAAAGATAATGATTAATTCAAGACTTCAAATGTTTTAGCGATTTGGAAAATATACTGCCGGGAGTCTGTCCCACAAAAAAGCAGGCCTTGAGAAGAATCAGTCCGACCGGAACTTACTCCTTACTAATGGAATACAAAGGGAGTAGACATGCTTGATCTTTGTGTACGTGCTACGGTGGGTCTCAGTTGTAAAGGTCACTCACTATGGGACTAAGGAATGTTGCTCTTCAGAATATGATCTCTAGAAATAGTGATAGAGCATCGAGACTTTCACGATGTTTTTGTTTGTTTTTTTTTTTTCTGTAAGAGAAAGCAGCGATACGGGGGCGGAGAAGCTGTTCAAATGGAACTTCCAACCGACGGAATGCAGAGGGAATGTGGGTGGTAGGCTACTATATAAGTTCCTATAGCTAGTCCTAGCCATGAAAGTTAGATCAGGCGGAACTTGGACGAACATGACTGTCCACAACTTCCTAACCTTTGCAGCTCTTACTAAGGTCTGTATTTTCACTATGCTCCCCACGCTATGCTCTGTCATAATTTTGCATAAGCTTAAATAGACTGAAAATAATAGAAATACACAATCAAGGAAGCTTGGTTTACATCAGTTTTCAAAGGCACTTGGGTATCGGTATATTATGATGAACAAGCTAACTAAAACGTTTGATATTGTTTAACTATTTTGTTTAATACAAAGACAAGACATTCTACCAAGAGCACATTTTAAGCATCTCTTCACATGCTATGACACATATTACTGGTTCGGAGGTCACTGACCTTTAACCTTATTTTTTTGATTCATCACCACCAGCCTTTCAGTTCTGAAAACTACTTGTAAATGATAAATGATAGTGAACTTATTTACATTGCTAAGCATTATCGCCCACAAACCGCAAAGTGTTTAGACAGATTAGTCACTGTTTCTCTCTCTTTCTCTTGCCTTTAATATGTCTTGTAGGTGTCAAATACTTTCCTCATAAAATGTCCTAGAATATTCCAATCGCGCTTTCTTCTAAGTTTAGACATCTCTGATTTCCCGGCATAAATTTTTGATACCTAAGGTTAGAATTACATTTTTAAAATGAAAAATCTTACTCGGGGATTTCATTTCAGCTTTAATTGAAAGTTAAATGATAAATTTATTATTGCCATTAACTAAAATATTCTGCTGTATTTCAGATAGAAATTATATAGATTGGAACGTCAAATGTAATTTCGATTTCGTAGAATTTTTCTAAAAAGCGGCCATTTTCTTAATTTTAAGAAATTTGTAATTTTAAAATTCTTTCAAAAATTACATATATATTTCTGACACGTTATTTGAGTAAAATTAGAAAATTTAAATTTAAATTAATTTGGTTTGAAATAAATATTACTTACTTATAGCATAAAAATGTAATATGCAGCCAATTATTAATGATTCGTCCTGTTCATCTAATCCAAGGTTTGATTGATGAAGCGACGACAGCTACTATTGAAACTTAATTGAAGCGATCTAAAAAAGGGACAAAACTTTTAGATTACGTGACCTTTTTCATAATAATGGCAATTTCAGTCTACCAAACATATATTCAGAGCAGATTTCAGCTAGAAAAGCTCAAATTTAAAACAATAGTTAATTTACAATCTCCAAGGACTACTTTTAACAAAAAAATTCAGGGAATATAAATGTTTTGTGCGGAATTTCATGAAATGAAGTAATTATGGGATAGCATATGTAAAAACTATATTTTTTACCGAAATTTTCTAAAATAATTTCCTTCATTTGTGTATAAGTCCTGAAAATTTCATTAAAATCGGAAAATTAGTTGATTTTTACAAGAATTTCCAAATAAATGTGTTCTCAATGGAAAAAAAACGCAAAGACTTCAATGTTATATAGCCACCGCGATGACGTAAACAAAAGAAGAATTTAACCAAAATTTAGAACGTGTTAGAAAAGATTAAAAAATTTCAAAAAATAATTAAAAAATACTTTGGTCTTTCATCTTAATAATAGCATAAACATTTTGACGATAAAACTTTATTTTTATTAAGTTTGTAGCATTTTTCATTACGCTATGCTGTTTTCCACGAAAAAAGTGGCGGTACCTAAGTTTAAATAAGTGTGTTTTCTATTTTCTTCAAAACTTCTGTTGTTGCTCCCATATTCACCACATGATATTCTCAGCATCTTTCTGTGGAAGAACATTTCTGTTGCCTCAAGACTGTTCTGCATCTCTGAGGAGATTGATCAACATGCACTGACATCTTGGGCAGATTTTACATGGCAGTTCAGTAGCCTTTTATTTGATTCTAATGAATGGTTTATGTTTCTTCATTATTTTCTTAAGCTTTGGAAAGATATATTTCTTTACTCAGTGGCTGCTTCATATTTCTCTGCTGCGTTTACAGTTCTCCGTTAAAATGCCTCCCAGATACTGAAATATTGTATTTGATCTAATTTTTATTTCACGTCTTAATCCCTGCCTTTCGCTGACAAACATATATTGTTACAGTCAAAAAAGAAAAGAGAAATTAGAGAAATGTTTGACGACTATTATGTTAGCCAGTTGGGTCTCCCACACGTACATTCTCTTCCAGATATGCTCTCATTCAAATAGAATATCTTACATTCTCTTACGCATATATTCTCTTATTCTTTACTTCTCTCTCTCACAGTTTCTACTTTTTCTGTCTCACTCACCATACTCTCATTCCTTCCCCAAGAAACCTTTACTCAGTCTTTCTCTCTCCAAGACAGTCATGTACTAAATCTATCTCAATAAAAAGTCACTCTTTATGCTATATCTCAAACTCACTGCTCCTCCAATTCTATGCATTTCCTCAAGGAGACATTGCCCAGTGGATAAAAACGTTAGTTGGATCCAGTGACTTGACACAAAGAGCTGTGAGTTCAATACCTGGCTACTGCAGTGATGAACAAAAAAAAACTTGGAGAATTGTGTCAAAGGGAGATAACTGAGACACCCGGAAGAAGCATTAACGTAGAAATAAACAATTCACCCCGGTGGACGAAATAAATTCCAATCACCTGAAGAAGGTCGGATCGTAAAACGGCCGAAACGTAATAATTACAATGATTTATCGCAGAAATCTATACAGTAGCCTTTTCCTCTTTATGTGAATCGCTCTATATCTCCCACACAGAGATCCACTCTCTATTTCCTTTCCTCGCTTTCGCAAAGAATTCTTTTTTACGGTCATCTTTTTTGCGTTCTTCTTTTTTTTATCTCTTTTCTTTTTTCTTTCTCACATAAACGCATAGACTTTCTTTCTTTCTTTCTTTCTTTTCCTTTGTTTCCTTCTTTGTATCTCCCAATCTCTCTCTATTTAAAGGGATTTACCAGTAAAGAGCGACAAGTTATGAATCTATTTTTATCTGCATCGCTAAAGTGAGATATTTGAGGATGTTGTCCGTCCTCTTCATTCGGTCATGGTAGCCATATTGATTTCTTCCTCGTTTTTTTTTTTTTTGTTTTTTTTTTTTTTTTTTTGTTTACTCTTTAAGTGACTTTCTGGTTTTCTTTTTCTGATGAGATTCGTAATTTTAACATCTTATTTAGAACTTTTACACCAGCCATTCTTATTCTTTATTCTCCTTTGAGGAAATTTTCTTTATATTTTCTCCTTTTATTTTTTTTTATTCATTTATGCATTTATTTATTCCGACAATCGTATTTTTTTTTTTTTTAGGTTTTTTCGTTGATGTTTAATTCTCTTTTTTCTCATTCTGTTTACAATTTATCTCCCCTTAGTTCATACGTCAACTATCTTTCGTCATTTCCCAGATTTATTTTTCCTTCTCTCCTATTTTGATTCATCTTCTTTTATGCTTTTCTTTTTCACTGTGTAATTTTTTTCAGTTTCAGGTCCTTTTTATTTTTTTTTCTTCCATTTTTCTTTTTATACTAACTATTTTGTTATTACCGTTTATCTTTCAATCATTTTTTTTAAAATTCCAACAAGCCTGCTATCATTGACTTCCTATAAACATGAATTCATTAACTCATAATAATGAACTGCAGAAATAATGCCTACCATCAGCGAGCCAATGATTTCCTAAGGCGTTTTTAATCCCACACATGACGATACAGTGTGAATCGAGCTCCTTGAATCCGAAATAGAATACACTCTTTCTTTGTTATAGTCTAAGATATAAAATACTCTATATTTAATTTTAAGTACCACCAGACAATACAATATGAATATGTAGGTAACGGGAGCATTTAAAAAAAAAAAAAAGAAACTAAGGTTAAAACTTATACTTACAATCAGAACGAGTCTAGCCTTAATTACTTGGATATAGAATAATGTAAAATAGTCTTAATTTATACGCACAAATTGATTTACGGTTTATCAAAATTTTGTAGGTTACTTAAAGCCCCCCCCCCCAAAAAAAAGAATTTAATATCGTTTAAGAGATAATAATTACTGATACAAGCCCAACTAATTTACCCATTGCTGGGGCTAGAAGATGTGGATTATTATATTTTCTAATGGTATTTGCGCGTAAGTGAATATAACGAACACGACTGGTATTAGAATTCTGCTCTACAATTTATAATTCCGAAACGATATTATATCACCCACATATCCAAAATTACAATACCTTTTGTGTTGACGAGGCTCGACGTTGCTTAACTCCGTTGACGGTATGGGAACCGGTGTTTCAACGAGATATTGCTGTAAACTTCCATGAAGATAAGTCAGCAGAATCTGGAGAGAACAGCGACTAATCTATTTAAAGGAGAGTATAGCGTAACATGAACAAAGAGGGATGGTAAAGGGTCAAGAGCAAAGAAACACAAGAAATTGGGGAGAGCTATACACCAGCACGCTCACAGGTAACATGACATATGAAAGAATAAAGTATTTCGAACTTTCATTTTCTTACTGATTTTCATTTTCTTTTTTTTTATTTATTTATTTAACAATTTATTTAATTTTTTGACATTTTTCTTTTTTTTTTATTTCTTTAAATCTGCAATGTTATTTGTCCAAATCTGGCATATCTGCTTCATTCATTTTCTTGCCCCTGTAAGGTAACGTCCCTAAACTTTTTCTGTCAATACTCTCATGGTAATTGTTCCGACGATTTTTCTTCTTTGGCAAGGCAATTAGACTTTATAAATCCCTCCTTTAGAATTATATTTTCTCATATTCTCTAACCCCCCCTATTACGTCTTAGTGGCTTTATTGCCTTGTTTGCTGTAGAATTAATAACAAACATTGTTTTATTTTTTAAAACTTCTGACAGTTTTATCGCATTTTATAATTATTTTTCTTCCTTATTTTCAGTTTTGTATATATTTTGTTATTTATTTCTTTGCTGTTTGCATCTCTATGTCCTCGCCACAGAAGTCACCTTCTTTCTTTTTATCTTTATTTACGTTGGTTCAAAAACAATGTCGTTTTCTCACATGTGTTACTATGTGAGAAAACGACATTATTTTTGCACCAACCTAATATTCCTATATTGCCGGTCGTCAAAAATAATGTTTTGTTTTTTTTTCATATATATAGATATTTTTTTTTACTATTTTCGTTTCATGATTTGTTCTAAATTTCATTCATTTATTTTAAAATTTCTTTCATTCGTTCATTCCTTTTACACTTTCTTTCTTTCATTCATTTTACGTGTTTTTTTTTTGTTTTTTTTTTTCTGTCATTCATTCCTTTTATTCGTCTATTCCTTCTACGCTTTATTTCTTTCTTTTGTTCATTATTTTACACTTTCTTTCTTTCTTTCTATCATTCATTTTATACTTTATTTCTTTATTTCATTCATTCATTTTAAACTTTCATTTTTGCATTCATTCGTTCATTTTACAGGTTCTTTCATTCATATATTTTGCTTTTATCTTCATGTTTCATTAATTTTATTCCTTCCTTCGTTCCTTTTCTCCTTTCCTATCATTTTGTTTTATTTTCCTTCTTGATTTCTCCTTTGTTTGTCTTTCTTTCTTCGTCATTTATTCGATTCCTTCTTTATTTGTTCATTCTTCCCCTCTTTGTTCTTTCATAACTTCTCTTTTTAATTTCATTTTCCTACTTTCCTTTCCTTTCTTTTTGTTCCCTCGTTCATTTTCTTCTTCTTGCTTAGTTCCATCGTCATTTTTTTTTTGTAATTTTCTCGATTTTCTCGATTTTTGTCTTTCTATCTTGCTTAATTTTGATATTCATCCTTTATTTAATTTCTTTTCATTCATTCTTTCATTTTAACCACTTTCTTATTCCAAAGACTATGGTTTATTCTATCACAAATCTTATACTTTCTCATTTCTTTACATACATAAATGATAACGCTTGTTTTCCAATATTGGCCACTAAGCTGATTTCTTCTTGTTTAAAATAATTCTCCTCATCTCTATTGCAGTCCTCATAATTGACGAGCATTTCTTTGAATCTTTTTGCCAGTTTTCTTTTCAGTGATTTTCATATCTGACTCATATCTGACTCTGTCATAGTTTTCACAAAAAAATCCCTTTTTAATTCTTACGTTTCTATTTTAATTTCTAACAACTAGATTTTGTTATGAGAAACCCACAAAACAAGAACATCATCGCTTGCAGCAAAGAAGGCGAAACAAAAAAAATAAAACGAGATATTGAAGATGTCAAATTAAATCGAAGACGAAACGCTTCCTTTGTCGATAGTTTTTCGACAGGAAGCATAGGTCGGGAGGAATGGTATGAAGAAGCTTGGGGGTGAGGTGATGAACAATTAACTTCTGAAGCCAAAAAGTTACAGTAATTTAACATCGAAGTGCTTGGAAAATGGTAGATCTCTTACTGATGTGAATGATTGGGAATAACTAATAAAAAATCAAATTCTGAAAAAAAAATGTATAAAACGAATGAAAAATTTCTAACAACGTTAATGCCGGAGGATAGAAATTCGACAAATTTAAAAGGATATTTTCACTAGATTTTTAACTTAGATCTTTTTTTTTTATTTATCCAAATGGTTTTTTACGAATATACTTTTAAAGTTTATTGGTTTATTAGATAAGCAGGCAAAAATGTTCTCTGAGTATTACATAAGAATTGATAGCGAATGAGAAATTCTGCAAACCGTCCAATTATTATTTCTTATCCTGAAACCTACTATTCATTGCCTTCATCTCTATCTATAAAAGGCAGGATGTATGTGTGTGTGTGTGTGTGTGTGTGTGTGTGTGTGTAACGAATGCACGGCCGCAATTTTCGACGGATTTGCACAAAAGTTTACATGCACATGCTCCAAGTTAGCGGGAAGGCCAAGACCATCTTTGCCTTTCCCAACTCCCATCGATAGTGAAAATAATCGATTTTTTCATGCTTCTACGGCAGTTTTCATGTAGTTGGTGGCCATTTTCTACTGGCCAGAGTAAGAGCCAATAGCTGGCTGCCACGGGTAAGCAGGAAGATTCTATTGGCCAGCGTGAGAGCCAACAACTGACTGACACGAATGTTAACTAGCATGCAAAAAAAA
>OZ010591.1:72599947-72644947 GCA_963932145.1 Acanthosepion lycidas | reverse complement strand
AGCCGCAGAGAGTTGCTCTCGAGAAGTTGAGCGTCAGACATTCTAATGGAGGGCAGGGAAGGATCCCTGTGGTGATTAATAGAGAGCAGTTATGTTTTTGAAGCATTAAAGTTGACCAGCCAATTCCTGCCCCAGTTCACAACGGATTGGAAGTCCTTTTCGAGACGCACGGCCAGGTTAGTTTTGTCAGTGACACTAGAGTTGTTTTTGAGGCAGGAATAAATTGTGGTGTCATCCGCGTAGATGCCAACTTGGGAATTTATGGCCTCAGGAAAGTCATTTATGTAGATAAGGAATAGAGTAAGGCCTAGGATGGAGCCTTGCGGAACACCTGCGTTAGTGGGATAGGAACTGGAGGCGAATCCGTTGAGAACGACCTTCAATTCACGGTTTGACAGGAATGATTTATTAATGCCATAACCCTGGAGTTTGCGAAGAAGGCCGGCATGCCAAACCCTATCAAATGCTTTGGAGATGTCTAGAGCCACGGCAAGAGCTTCCCCGTTATTTTGAAGAGCTCGGTAGACAGTTTCAGTGACGACCGTAAGCACATCAGCTGTGGATCGGGCAAAGCTGAAGCCATATTTCTTGTCTGAGAGCAGATCATAGGATGTGAGGTGGTTAACCACCTCGGTATTGATTAGGGATTCGAAGACTTTGCCGAAGAGGGGTAGGAGACTGATGGGTCGGTAGTTAGAAGGGCCAGAGGGGTCGCCAGAGTTCTTGAAGACAGGAACAATCGAAGAGGACTTCCAGAAGTCAGGAAAACAAGCTTCCTTGAGGCAGTAGTTGTATAGTTTAGAAAGGGCTGGCGCCAGTTCAGACGCGCATTTCTTCAAGACAACGGCTAGTATCTCATCTCCACCATTAGCTTTTTTGGGGTCTTAATTGGAGATAACGCCCTATACCAAATTACCCTATTATGTGTAACCGACTCAATAGGGCCTCAGTTCTAAGAGGGAAGTCGTATATATATATATATATATATATATATATATATATATATATATATATATATATATATATATATGAAGAAAAATATACGGAAAAAACAAACAAAAATCCTTATATGCAATTATGCTGTTTTAATGTTAATATAATGTCAACGTCGGACGTTTCGGTCTAATAAACCATCTTCAAGAGATATTCATAAAATATAATTAACATTATCAATTCAACATGACAAAGGCGATGGACATAAGAGCAAGACTTATCCAAACAGATAACTGAAAGTTTATTAGACCGAAACGTCCGACATTGACATTATACTAACATTAAAACAGCATAATTGCATATAAAAAATTTTCTTTGTTTTTTCCGTATATTTTTCTTGATACTGTCGGATCTATATCCATATATTTGCTTACATATATATATATATATATATATATATATATATATATATATATATATATATATATATATCATAAAAATAGCATGTTTACCTTATTCACTACCAGGGTTACAACCGCGAGGTAACATTAGGTGGTGAGTTAACTTACATTATCCAGACAAACATTTTATTTTCTTTCTCGTTCCCCTCCCTACTCTTTTTCAATTATGCCTTTCTTCCTTCCACTCCCAATTGATAACCTTCATGGCTGGGGCGTAAAGGCTTAGAATGTATTTATAATTACGACTCCATCTAGACATTATCTCTAACCTTCCATTTAATAATTATTTTACAACCAGGATAATTAACAATGGCCAGCTTCTCTTCTTGTCACAATTTACAACTGTTGCCACGAGTTCTGCCAGACTTAAATGTATTTGTATGACTTACTCTAATTTGGATTTTGATCTAACACCATCAGTTTTCTATTGTGGCGAAAATGAAAAAGAAGAGAGCAGGGGATTAGCAAAAATATCAGAACCGTTGAGATTATAATGTGTCTCTTTTATAGAGGCTTGAAATTCTATCATGTCAAATATAAAGTAATTGATGCTGTTAAGCAGAAAGAGAATGCAGGTTAAGCTGCAGGTGACTATTTTTGAGAAATTTCATTCCAGTCAAGAAGAGCTTTTCAAAATTTTGAGTGGGAGACAATGGTGAATTGAAATTCTTAAAGCAATTTTGTTGAACATGAAGAGAATGAAAATATTCAAATGATCTATTGCAGCTTGATCCCAAATGAGAGCTTTGAATTTCTGGTGTCAAAATGTTATTAAAATGTTATGACTTTTATTTGTGTTTATTTCTAATCCATTTTTCTATTCACGTATCTTTCGTTTGTTTCGCTTATCATTTCACTCAAGTATAGAAAAATCTTGTATGTTATAACCGCTAGAGGTAGTATTTTCAAACACCGTAAATCGCTACAACTCCAAAACATTAAAACATCGTAAAAAAACACCATGTGGATTTAATGAATACTAAATGCTTCTTGTGCCCTGGTGTATGGATCAGTTGTCCAAAACCGTAAATATCTACAACCCAATAGCATTAGGCTAAAAACTCGGGTCAGCTTCATAAAAGGTTAGTCAGATCGAGATTTTTATATGGATGTCATGCATGGCTTTAAACCCGTTAAGATACCGGGTGTAGCAGCAAAATTGCCCAAGTCGTTTAGCTTAATTTTGAACCGCTGTATCTTAGAAATGATTAAAGATATTTTGCTGGAATTCTCCGATGTTTTTTATAACAATTTGAACAATAAAAATGTATTTAGCTCTAAGTTGAAGAAGATGATCCCTCTTTCTGTTGTGACCCTGATCCAGTGTTTCTCTCTACTGTTCTATTTTTTTTAAACATATTCACAGTTTTTCTTAGAAGATGGAAGCCAGAGTATAAATTTTGGTACTAATAATGAAAACCTGAATGATCTTTTTTGTCGTACCATTGATCAGTTTGGGAGACATTGCTAGCACAAAATGATTTTAATCAGTTCTCTTTCTAGCCGAATAACTGAAACACAGCTCTTATGATAAATGGTTTCAAGATGGCTAAACGCCCAATCTGAAAATCTGGAAAAAAGAAACTCAATTAGTTTAGTGGCCTTTTTAGATATTAAACATTTTGTGAGAGGGACAAGTATCGCCTGTTGTTATACGATTTGGACAATTTCGATGCTACAACTGGTGTATCTAAACTCTCAGCTGTACTTAACAGCTTTCTGAGATGAATGATGAAATATGGCAGCTGTACTCGATTTTAGGCTTGATCAGGCTCTTATGAAAGTAGAGGGTAATACGAAAGGTCAGGTTCTTACTGTATCAGTATAGGGAACCAAATACTACCCCAGCATTTTTAGCGATGGATCGTATGTAAGAGCTGTGTTATGTCTGTTTTGAGTTTTTTTAACGGACTTTTCCTGTACATACTACGATGAGAAATAATTAATTTTCATGTCATTATAGATTAACCACTCCAAATCATAAATATCAATTCACTCTTTATTGAATGGTTAATTGAGAATCCAGTTTGTTTTGTAAACTAATTATAAACTGATCTTCCCACGGAAGCCCTTCTTCACACAAAAAAAGCATTTTTAAATTCTTAAATTTCTCAAAAAATAGAAAAATATTTATCGTACTCCAGATTGATTAATATTTTAATCAGGTGTGCTATTTTTTAATTTTTTTTTTACCCTCGATTAATTCCTTCACGAATAACAGGAAGAAAAGAGCTTCATCCAGGGAAAGACAATGCTGAATTAAAAACATATTACTAGGGAGCAAAAGACAGAAGACGAAGAAAAATAAAGGCAACATGCTAAAAATTTAAAGACATTAAAAAACAAATAAGACAAAAGCAAGAAAACACATATGATTATATAAGTAAAACCTCTACAGAAGAAATGACCTTGTCTAAAGGAACATTTTGAATCACATTTCAAACTTGACCAGACTAAACTAAAGATATCCGCAGATATTGAATACTAGCAGCATGGACCGGCGTTGCCCGGGCTTGATTAAAAAATCGTACGACTCATGCACTATCACTTGACGTCCACATTTAGTAATCTTAGTAAAAAGAAACGGGGTTGAATAAAAAGAGCCGTATATTGAAAATCGAGCTGCATAGGAGAAAGATAACTTGAGATACATAAAGAAAGGATCGAGAAAAATGCAGATGGCAATGTGAAATATATCCACATGATTCTTCCTCAAAATTCCTAAAGTATTTACCGACAGTACGAAAATAAATAAATACAAACCTTTGACATTTTTCCTGGTTTAAATTGGGCATAGTCTCTATACAATATACTTTACTCGCTATCACTTGACTTAAAATATTTTTGCCCTTCCTTGCCTTTAAAGGAGTGCCCTTTGCCGTGCTGATGTTGCTACATGCCTTACTTTTTGCCTATTTCACACTTCGAATTTTTCTAAGCTCTATACTAAACATTAAATCTGTTACGAAAAAAGAACTAAACAAAATGAACACAAAACGATCAGCTTTAAAAAGAACTCATAACTGGAAAAACCGAATGAAAAAAGAATATTAACATTAATACTTTTTCACACCCAACCCAGTTCTGCGGAATCAGAATCAACGTTGAGTTTAAGCAAGCGAATGAGCCAATTGGAGTAAAGTGCCATGCAGATTTAAATTTCCCCACTTGTGACGAATGCAGATATCGATTTTTTTGCAAGCTAGCATGCTAGTTAACATTCTTGTCAGTCAGCTGTTGGCTCTCACACTGGCCAATAGAATCTCCCTGCCTATTCGTGGCAGCCAGCTATAGGCTCTCACTCTGGCCAGTAGAAAATGGCCACCAACTACATGAAAACTGCCGTAGAAGCATGTAAAAGAAAAAGATTATTTCCACTATCGATGGGAGATGGGAAAGGCAACGTTGGTCTTGGCCTTCTCACTAACTTGGAGCATGTGCATGTAAATTTTGGTGCTTATCCGTCAAATATTGCGGCCGTGCATTCGTTACACACACACACACACACACACACATCCTGCCTTTTATAGATAAAAATATACGAATATATATCAAATCTGTCTTCAAACATACAAAAATAAACCTACTGACCAGGAAATAAGGAAAACTATTGAGAAACTAAAGAAAAATAAAACATCACTTAAAATTGAGTTTGAACTTTTAAAAAGTTTGCTTTCTCCTGAAATTCAGTAAAAGGTTTCTTATTTTTAAGATGGAAGCAGAAATGCAACTCGAAAATGAGGGGATGATCATTCAATAATGCACTGTAGTGACAAAAAAGTAGCCTTCAAGCCTATCACATCAACAAAGCTCTCATTTCGATCAATTATTGCGGAAATTTTAATAAATATTGTATTAACTATGCTCTCATCGTTTTATCAATGTCAACTTTTCCCAACCCACTTTGCTTTTCACTCTGGAAAGATGTGTATTGATAGCATATATGTCATTAAACAACTCCAGTAGATTGTATACCTATATAATAAGAACGTATATACATTCTGTGTCGACCTTAAAGCAGCATATGCCTACATCGATGGAGACTTCCTCTTTTCATCTATTAAAAACCGCCTTCCAAGCATGAACGCACCGGTCTAATAGAGAGCATATTGGCCTACAAAATCTTATATTTTTGGTATGGGCCCCAATAAGGAAACGTTTAAATGATCATCAGTAGTAGAATAAGAAGGGCTACAACTTATGTCTATTTAATATTTTCCAAGACTATACTCTGCGCATTTACATGTACAGATGTGAAGAGATGATCACCGATCATTGCGGCATTCAACATCATATCACAAACGGATCTAATAATAGATTAAAACGGTGCTGCATTCCCTCTAGAGAGCAATGTACTGATGAAAACATAGGTATTCCTAGTTGGCGTTAAAATGATCTTAAACAGAAAATCAACATCAAATAGCAATTCTTCCAAGAAATATTAGGTTGGTGCAAAAATAATGACATAATAATGTCGTTTTTTGACGTATTTTTTTAACGTCAAAAAAACGACGTTATTACGTCATTATTTTTGCACCAACCTAATAGTACCTACGGCAAACCTTTCCAAAACAGAAATTATGATCTGAAATTAAAATGAAAGCTCTGATGTCATGTACACGGGATACATGGTAAAAAAAAAAAATCAGCATGTAGAATTAATGAATACTGAACGCTTCTTGTGCCCTGGGGTGTGAATCAGTTGTCCGAAATTGTAAATCGCTACAACCTCAAAGCATTAACCTAAAAAACTCCGGCCAGGTTCATAAAAAGGTTCGTCAGATCGAGACTTTTATAAGGAGCCGTTAAGATACCGGATGTAACAGCAGAATTGTCAAAGTCGTGTAACAGCAAAATTGTCCAATTGTTAGATTAAGCTTTGAACCATTGTATCTTAGAAATGATTAAAGATATCTTACTGGAATTCTCCGAGGTTTTTATAACACTATTGGACTCTACTTTGAACAATAAAAATGTATTTAACTCTAAGTTGAAAAGATGATTCCTCTTTCTCTTGTGATCTCCTGATCCAATTTCCCTCTCTACTGTTCCCTCCTTTTTAAACTTATTCACCGTTCTCTTGATGGTTCTTGTATGGACTTCGAAGATGGAAGCCAGACGTTGGTACCAATACTGAACGCCTGAATGATCTGTTTTGCCTTACCATTAATCAGTTTGGAAGACATTGCTAACACAATATGATTTTACACTTTTCTCTGTCTAGCTGAATAACACCAAATACAACTCTTACGACAAACAGTGTCAAAATGGCTAAACGCCCAATCTGAAAATCTGGAAAAAAGAAACTCAATTAGTTTGGTGGCCTTTTTAGATATTAAACATTTTGTGAGAGGGACAATTATCACCTGTTGTTATACGATTTGGACAATTTTGATGCTACGACTGGTGTATCTAAACTCTCAGATGTATTTAACATCTTTATGAGATCAATGATGATATATGGCAGCTGTACTCGATTTTAGGCTTGATCAGGCTCTTATGAAGGTAGAGGGTAATACGAAAGGTCAGGTTCTTACTGTATCAGTATAGGGAACCAAATACTACCCCAGCATTTTTACCGATGGATCGTATGTAAGAGCTGTGCTATGTCTGGTTTGAGTTTTTCTAACGGACTTTTCCTGTACATACTACGATGAGAAATAATTAATTTTCATGTCATTATAGATTAACCACTCCAAATCATAAATATCAATTCACTCTTCACTAAATGTCAGGTACTTACTAGACCGGTACTGGGAACCGAATATTTCCCCATCATCTTTAGCGATGGATCAACCCAGATATAGTACGATCTGTACTATGTCTGTTCTGAGTTTAGGCGATCAATGCATGGGGCCTCGTTGAGAGGTCGTTCATCCCTCGAGATTGTTGATCCAATATCAGGCTTGCTGTATAACTTTTAAATCGGTGTTGACAAAAATGACTGACCACGCATTCTGCAATATTTGTATCCACAGTTAAGAGTAGGTTGTACAAATGATATACCCATTTGTGATGAATATTTTCTAGGCTTGAATAATCCCATCAATATACGTATTTGAAATGAAATGAAATTCTTTAAACAGTTGTAGAGAGTAGAATATATTCTGAAATGGCTGTGCTTTGAACCATTTGAATTTGCAGATGTATAATTAAATTCAGGTAAGGTGTTTGTTTCTGGTCTGAAACTTTTCTTGGTTCCCGCCACTTTTAGTTGTTTATTATGCTCCTGTGAACTGAATTGTTTTGGGGCTTTTCCTTCATCAATGAAACGTCGTTTTCTCTCCATATCCAGTGATTTACGTTCGACACATAAGCTTTCTGACTTCTCACTTGCTCGTTTCTCCATCATCATGTTTACATTGAAATTTCAGTTTTTTTTATTTTGATCTTCGTTCTTATAGCCATTGTCAATGGTTCATTTGGTATTGGATTCATTCGTCCATTCCATTAGAATGGTTGATTCAAATCCTTCACACGGATTTGTTTCTTTATGTTTTTTTTAATTTTTTTTTTTTTTTACATTTATAACTTTTATATATCTCGTATATTTATTTTTGTTTCTTCTTTAGTTTTCTATTAGGTTGGTGCAAAAATAATGTCGTCTTCTGACATATGTTACTATGTGAGAAAACGACATTATTTTTGCACCAAACTAATGTTATTTTCGTATCTTGCTTTAACTCTGTCTATCGTTGACTTTCTTTCTTTCGTATTTTATATTTCTTTTCTCTTCTGTAAGTATTTTTTTTTTCCTTTTTCGTCTCTAATTCTGTAATCCCTCCTGTCCGTTATTCTAAATTTTTATTTCTTCTTTTTTTTCTTTCTGTTTTCCTCCTCTGTTTCTATTTTATATCTTTTTCTTTCTTTCTTTCTCACTTCATTATTCCTTTCCTTTTTCTTTTTTTCGAACTTACTCTCCCTTACTCTATGTTCTAACTCTCCTTTATCCCTATCTTTTTTTTTTTCCTCTCTGTTTCTGGTTTATACGTGTTCTTTCTTACTAGCCATCTCACTTCATTATTCCTTTCCTTTTTCTTTTTTTCGAACTTACTCTCCCTTACTCTATGTTCTAACTCTCCTTTATCCCTATCTTTTTTTTTTTCCTCTCTGTTTCTGGTTTATACGTGTTCTTTCTTACTAGCCATCTCACTTCATTATTCCTTTCCTTTTTCTTTTTTTCGAACTTACTCTCCCTTACTCTATGTTCTAACTCTCCTTTATCCCTATCTTTTTTTTTCCTCTCTGTTTCTGGTTTATACGTGTTCTTTCTTACTAGCCATCTCACTTCATTATTCCTTTCCTTTTTCTTTTTTTCGAACTTACTCTCCCTTACTCTATGTTCTAACTCTTCTTTATCCCTATCTTTTTTTTCCTCTCTGTTTCTGGTTTATACGTGTTCTATTTTACTAGCCATCTCTCTTCATTTTTCCTTTCATTCTTTCTCTATTAATGTCCGTCAGCTCTGCATTTCTTTTATGTTATTTTTCTTTTGTTGGCGCCATTTTTAATCAATATCGTTTTGCATCGTTATTCAGTCTGTCCATCTCTCTTTATCTCATTCTTTCTCTTTCTCTCCTTTTATACTTTTTCGTTTCTTTTTCTTTTATGCGACATTTTTGTTTCATTCTTTTCTATTTTCTATAAGGTGCCTTTTTTTTCTTTCTATGTAATCTTTCTTCTTTTTTTTTTTTGTACTTTCGTCTATTTTCACTGCATTCTTTTTTCCTGTTCTTTATTGTTTAGTTACTTTTTTATTTTATTTTATTTTATTTTATTTTTGTATTCATCAACTCTCTATACTTTTTTTTATTTTTCTTATTCTTCATTATTCAACTCCTTTGCTCTATTCGAATTTTTTGCAATCTTCGTTCTGTCGCTCTTTTCCTGACTTTCTATCTATCTATCTATCTATCTATCTATCTATCTATCTATCTATTAGGTTGATGCAAAAATAATATCGTTTTTTGACGTATTTTTTAACGTCAAAAACGATATTATTTTTGCACCAACCTAATATATTTTATAATATATTAGATGTCTTTTCTTTTGGTGTTTTCCTTCCCTCTTTCTTTCTTTCTTTTTTTATTTATTATTCTAGCTTTTCTCTTTTTTCTGTAAACATTTTATTTCTTCGCATTGTTCGTGTCTTCTTTATTTCATGTCATTTTCAGTGACATTTTTATTCTTTTTCTTCCTCTCCTTTATCCTGTGTCTTTTACTTCATTCTTTCAGCCTTTCATTTTTTTTTCTTTCTTTCTTTCATTTTAAATACTGTTTAGGTCATTGTTTCTTATTGGTCGTTCGTTCCTTACTTTTATTTTGAGATTGTTCTCCAGTTATCTTTTGTTGATTTGGGGTTTCTCTTTCATTCTCTTTAATTTCGTTCCTCATTTTTCTTTCAAGTTATATATATTCTATATTCATTCACTGATCTTTTTTTTTTTCTTCTGGTTGAAATTTAACATTTTTTTTCTTTTTATCGATAATCTCCATATATATATATATATATATATATATATATATATATATATATATATGTATATATATATATATGTGTGTGTGTGTGTGTTCTTTCTTTTTCGTTCTCTTTCCTCTGCTTTCATTCTTCTTTCTTGTATCCTCCTTTTTTCGTTCTATTACTATTTTAGGTCATTCTTACATCATTCTTCACTTTAATTTATTTTTCTTCTAGTTTCCCCTTATCTAGACTTCACTTTCTTTCTTTCTTTCTTTCTTCCTTCCTTCTAACCTTCTTTCCGTTTTATTCCATCTTTATATAATATATTCCTTCTTAGTTTCTTCTAGCCTTCATTCAAAACAATACTTGTTTTTTTTTTTTTGTTTTTTTTTATGGTTTGTCATTCTTTTCGTTCTTTTATTTTCTCTTTACTTTTCCATTTCCGGCCTATTCTTTTGAATAAAACGGAGCCTGCACTTCAAATGCTGACACTGCTTATTCAATATAATATTAGCATTATATAAGATTGAATTATTTATGTTTTACAAGGAACTCACGTGCCTGGCCGCCATTATTGCATTCTGAAGAAAGGAAATGGCGCGAAAAGAAACCATGTGACCGCTGTCGATTCATTCACTCTATCACTTATGCTTGCGGCTAAAAAATATTTCCGCTCACACATATGTGAATTGACAATTCATTTGGAAAAAAAAAATGAAAGAGAAATTTTATTCCATCTACTTCCTTTTATAGGTTATCTTTTTCTGTTTCTCTCTATGTCGATATTTCTACCTCTTTCTTTACTTCACCTTCTCTTTCGTCCTCTCTCTCTCTCTCTCTATATATATATATATATATATATATATATATATATATATATATATATCTTCGAGGAAGTTTCCGAAAATAATGGCACTGATTTACAGCATATAAAAGAGTAGAACAACACCATTAGACAGATCAAGTTTTCAGCTACGAAATACAAATCTTTTCACAGTGGTTATCGCATATGACTCGGTACGCATAAAATAACATGTACTGTGCTCACATCAACTGTTTCATTATCGGTAAAGTTCAACAAACGTCGAGGAAGATTTAGGTACCTGTCATATATCTTTAGGTAATAATTTTGCAGAGGCCTGCTTAGGTATATCTGTGTATGTTCAACAGGCACAGTGCCCACCTGTGGTTCATTCTGCTACTATGCTGAGTGCACCATAGTTTCTGAGAGAGAACGTATTCTTTGTCAGGATCAACGCATTTGACAAGGCCAGTACGCCCAGACAATCAGTCCCGTTGACTTTTGACTTTGTGATAGTACAAACACCCATGCACAGTTCTGTAGACCCAATTTTACTCAAAAGACTTGGGTAAAGCTGTGGTATAGTTTTCAGGTACTTTCCAAATTTGTGTCTGGGTGAGGGTCGCCTCCTCAGACCGTTATCAAGAATGATAATTCGACTGAGATTTGAACACGGGTCTCACGACCGTAGTAGCAACGTTATCGGTCAGTCATTCAGTTCGTGGGAGATAACATATTCCTAAACTGCCACCTTGACCAGGCAATATAAAAGTGTGGGTTGTTGTGAAGTACCTTCATCATCTAGTGTTGTGCGTGCTATTCAACGAATACTCGCTCTTGAAATCGTGGATTGATATAATTGCCCGATCATCACCGAATGGATACCTGCTTTTATCCAGTAACGATGAATGTCTACACTCTTGCCGAAGTGTTCGATTCGAAATTTCAATCAACTTTGATTGAAATTTCGAATCGAACACTTTATTTCGGTCCACGGAGCAGATTGTTCTAGTTCCACTTGCCATGCCTCTTTCGAATGTCTCAGTTGTTTCTCTTTAAATCTATACTCCGAGTGTTGGTTCGCCACATGTTTTGTTACAGAATCTAGTAGTTTTGAATGAGGAATGCAATAATGGATAGCGACTCGGATTGAGGAATCGCATTTTGAATTCCAGTCGAACCCATCACATTATTTTAAGTGCTAATAAATGTATGAATGTATTCTCTTCTCCCCTCAGCTCTGGGTAAATTGCAAGACAGACTGCGTCATATAAACGTGTGTGGCAACTGGTCTACGAGAATTACAACTCTGAATTCAAAGGAATGGCCCTAACCTACGGATTGAAGTAGACCCAGACTACATTGTTTACGCTTCTGGTGTCGGTCAAGAGCTTGAAAAGGAGATAGGATCATGACGAGGGAGAACCAATCTGTTCCATCTGCTCTTGGAGCCTTAAAAATATGGATGTTGTAGGGATTTAGTGTGTCCTAGATGTTAAGGATGCTAAGGATATCATGAACCGAGCGTGTGAGCGACGATGAGATCTGAGAGAGTTTGCAAAAGGAGAAGCTTATACCTAATATCAGAAAGAGGCAGCTGAAGTTTCTGGGACACGTAATAAGAAAGTAGTACCTGGAGAATCTGATACCCTCGGTTCAAATAGAGCGGAAAGACAGAGTAAGGAAAGAAACGCGTAACATACCTGGCGAGCTTGAGCAGGTGGATGATAGAACATCCTGTGTGAGGAAGCAGAGGTAAGGAGCCTGCTGAGAGCTGCAAGAGATAGAGGGAGGTGGAGAGCCATGATCGCCTACGACCTGAATGACATGTCACATAAAAAGAAAGAAACATGAAAATAAAGGATGAAGCTGATCTGAAACTTTTTTCCATGATGTGTAGAACTTACTTTACTCCATGCTTTCCAGTCAACTTTAATCTGCAAAGTTTAAATGCAATTTCAATCGCCATCTGTTGCCTTCTTTCATTAATCCTCATCTCTCATTAAAAATGTTCCTCTTTCACACCCGGTAAACCCTTGCGATTCAGTGACTTTACCGCTTCGCATAAGGCGAACTCGATTAAAAAAAAATTTTGATAGTGTAGCAATGGGAATGAGACATTGCGTCTGTGACAAACACGCTACCATGCCCAGAATATATATACACCCACAAAATAGTGTAAATAAATCATCTTTTGTCCTTTCTTCAATTCTCTGTATACTCAGTCTTTTCTCTCACATCCACTATCTGTAAAACCCCACCCTGCGAACTAGGCTAGTGACATTCTCACGTAGCTTGGGATGAAAGATTAAAAAATGTCTTGTGTGTGTTTAATTTTCGCGGAATAATTAGCCATGGTTAAGTGTAATAAGCCAAATACTCAACAAAAGGAACTTAAAAAGTTCTCAATAAACAGTAAAATAAACGAAGAAAAAAAACGAGGCTTAATATTGCAAACCAAACTAGACATTAACCAACTTAATCATGCGCTTCAAACACTTCACCGTCAAGTAGTGTTTTGGAAATAAATTTTAACTCTGTCAATGTTGGTAAATTAGAAATAAGTATATTTAGCTCGGCAGTATTTCAATTGTAACAGATTCCTGCATCGATGCTTCTCTGATCACTTCACTCTTAACTTCATTAAATCAAGAGTAAATCTTTAGCCGTCCTCCATGATCATCACTTAATACATGTTCTTCAATTTATATCAAGCTCTTGTAACAGCAATGCTATACTTCGAGTGTCTTGTATTGGATGGATTTTAATATAAAAAAATGCTTACATTACGAGTCACCTGCGAAGTTGTCATATTCGTTTGGTTGCATTAATGTAGGAATAATTATTGATATGCAGAATACTGCGTTGCTATTCTGTCGGCTTTTCGATTCTAGGTGTTCGCGTCACAATTGTCAACTAAAACTCCATCATAATGACACTTGCCAACAAGAAGGTAAATTCTGCAGAAAAAAACACGTTTTTTTTCCTTCTTCTTCCCTGCCACTTTCAAGCACACATTTACAAACTGCAATCAGATAATAATAAAAAAAAAGAAAAAGATTTATGACACAGACGAAGGAAACGAAAAACGTTCGCGTAAAATGTCAATTTGAAACAAAAGTTACCGAGAATATTTCTTTAAGAATATTTTAATGACACACTTGACACATTTCAGAATACAGAAAAGCAGTCACTCCATTAGACACCAAATTGTTCGCACAAGTCTACGAATTTTAGTTATCATTATCAAAACGTTTCGGGTGTTGTACATTTGTGCTATATTCAGGTACCTGACGTAGTTGGTAACTGACCCGTTATTTCTAC
Organism: Acanthosepion lycidas; assembly: GCA_963932145.1. Taxonomy (NCBI): domain Eukaryota; kingdom Metazoa; phylum Mollusca; class Cephalopoda; order Sepiida; family Sepiidae; genus Acanthosepion; species Acanthosepion lycidas. The sequence continues at coordinate 72,630,966 of OZ010591.1, read as the reverse complement.
ATTTTCTCTTATATCATTCCAAGTAAATATGGACTGTTTGAATTCACCAGAATCTATTAGCTAGTTTATTCACTGTTTCCCTCTGAGCGTTCCGCTTTCAATATGTCCAAAGAAGGATCTGTAATGTAATCGATCCTGAACTGGCAATGCCGTGCCTTCTCACTGTCCTTTTTACAAATATCTTCGTGGCAATTGCTCTGACGAGTATTTTTCCTAGTACCCTGACTACATGAATTTAAGCGTGCTACTAGATTGGCAACTAGGTCCCACCCGATTACTGCTGAAATAGCTAATTTAACCGCCACTTGTACTCCAACATTTGCTTTTCTCACGCTTCTCGCCTGTGGAACCCCACTCTATTTACTTTCTTCCCTGATAAATACAATCTTCAAAAATTTAAATGCAACGTCAATCGCCATTTTCTACCTTCTTGAATCCCGTTCATCTGTTGTCCTTTCTATACTCAGTCTTTTTTCTCACTTCCACTCTGTAACCCCACCCTGCATACTAGGCTACATTCCTGCCTTGCTTGGAGTGAAAGATTAAAAAAATGTCTTTTGTGTGTTTAATTCTGCGGAGTAATTTGCCATGGTTAAGTGTAATGCGCCAAATGCTCAACAAACGGAATTGACAAAGTTCTCAAGAAACAATAAAAAAAGAAGGAAAAGAACGGGTCAATATTGCAAACGAAACTATACAGCAGCCATCTTAATCATAGACAGTAACTCTTATCCGTTGACTAGTGTTTTGGAAAAAACCAATATTGTATATCAGTGTAAATTTCTTTTGGGAGATTTATCTCTAACGAAAAATTAAGTAAATCATTAGCAAATCTTCTGGCACTGTATTTGTAAGATAGAAGTTCTATCGCACAACATTTAAAGACAAATTCCTGTACACCTTCACATCACAGGAAAATACTTGTTGACAATACCAGTATACTCCACCATGAAAGTAAAAAAAACAAAAACTTCAAATTCTAGAGGCCCTCTATATCAAAAGCAACCAACCAAGACTGAACATTTATTATGGGTATAGTAGCAATGTTTTAAAATGCATTTGACTAACATTTAACGCTTACAACCACTGGTTAGCTCCCTTACATTGTGAACGCTTGTTTACAAAAAAAAAACATCGTAGCTACAACGGATAAATTTGAAATAATTTTAACAGAGCGAGTTAACGAGTGTTTACAAAATCGCAACCACAACGACCACAGTTACATCCAGTTTGTCTTCATAATTCACACCTGAGGATTGATCTCAGATGAGATCGAAAGTACTTGGATTAACAAAAACTACGGCGCTATCCTTGATGAATTTCATCAAGAAGCTAATTAAAGATTTAGAAAGGATCATTATAAAAATAAATAGATATGTCATATATTATTCAATGAAACATGCTTGTATGGAGATATTCTACCTAAATATGTTGGAACCACATTAGACATAGCAATTCGTTCACTATCTCAGTCACTAAATCTTCTTTCAAAATCTACCACAACTCTAATTGTAGAAGTCATAACATAATTTACCTAGAAGAATCACTATGCCAGAAACAATATGTGGGGAAATTTGAATGACCCTTTCGGTATAGAATTAATAATTATCGCAATCGGATCAAGTCGGTTCCCCAAGAAAGAGTATTACCTGTAGAACAACATTTCTGCCTAGAAAAACATGATTTTAAAAGCCATGCAAAATTCAGTATAATTGAAAAGAATAGAAAGACACACAATAGATAATCTGGGAAATATACTAGAGAAACATGAAGACAAATAGATTTTGCACCTCAAATCACTTCGTCGAGACGGGCTTAACCACGAATTTAACAACATAAATAGAATTAATATATAACCCCCATGAATCAAGCCCTACCCACATTTCACATCCATACAAGATAGACATGCTTGCAGAGGTGTAGAGGTTTCACACTTATACACGCATTCACACAAATATATACACATCACACACACTCCCAAAGAACTAAAAGATAACATAGTCTTAACCCATACATACCATTCCTTGCAACCAATAAAATTTTCAAAACGACCAAGGAGCGAATTCCTAGACCGGAATCTGACATCATCTATCTTAAAAAAAAAAAAAAAAAAAAAAAAAAAAAAACACTTTAAAGAAGCCGTTTGACCAACACAAGGGCTGACCAAAATTAACGATAAAAACAAATCAAAAGTACCGATAAAGTTCACTTCATTCAGAAACAGTCATTCACTACTGTAGTACACAGCTACTAACAAGCAGGGATTTTTTTCTCTCCTGATGATGGCCATGCTGACCGAAACTAGTCGAGGAAAATAATTGAAATAATAAAACAAAAAATATTAATATACAATCCAGTGTGTATGAAAAGTTTAATTTTTTAAATGTTTTTTTATTGTTCAAAAGACACACACGCATGCGCGAAATTATTAGGTTATATAAAGCTATGGCTAATTTCTTCTCTGTACATAGCTTGCAAAATTTTTGGTCTGCTTTGTATTTGGGGCATTTTTTTAATATTTCCCATTTAAGGCTGGGGTCTTTATTATTTTCTTCTCCAAGCCAAGAAAAAATAATGATCTAACGAAGAAAAATAAATTTCCCTGGGCCCAATTTCAAGAAGTAAACAAAATTATGAATCATTTTAAAAAATGAACAAAAATGAGTCCGCAATATTAAAATATATATAAATATTCTCCAAATATATATATATATATATATATATATATATATATATATATATATATATATATATATATTAGAAATGAATATAACATTTTTCTAAATCTGTCTGAAATTCATTTCGCTTATCCAGAGTTGCCGTTGAAATTTACAAAAGTATTTAAAGTACGGAGGCCCATAAATATAGCATACCACTAATTATTTTGCACTTGAATTTGCTTAAAAGATCGATTTATATTGCCATATCTTACGTGCTTCGAGATCAAAATAGTTTTAATGATGGCACCCCAGGCTTTCTGTATTGATCCGCAGTAAAATTTAATATCTTGCCGACGTCAACTCAACAGAACAGACAGAGACCTATTCAACGGATCTCAGCTCATGCATATTTATGTGGGGTAAATCTGCCTTCAATGGTAAAAGGAAACAGAGGTATATATTGAACGCCTTACAAAATTCAGTATATTGCTTGGTCCTTAAGAGCAAACGACAGCTTAAGAATAACTCCAGAAAATACGTTCTCCGTTGCACAAAAATAGGAGGAACCTTGATAGATTTTACACTATTACACAACTTCTGGGGACTAATTTTCTAATACAGTAGATGTATTTATATCTATACTACAATCGTTTTTAGGAAAATGGACGTGAGTTCATTACACGCAAGATTCGGTATATTTTCGTTGATTATTTGTGTTGATACACATTGTGTGCGCCCTCCAAACGGAGTCTTTTCCAGATTAAATTAGTAAATATCTTTTTACACACACACACACACACATACACACACACACACACACACACACACACACACACACACACACGAGGCTTTTGCTACATATCAGTCTGAAAATATCTTGAATACTTTTTGTCGTTTGATCAAGTTTGTCTGATATAGAGATGCTGCGACGTTTTGCGCAAGCTAAGAACGACCTTTAACAAGCGCGCGAAAATCATCGTGTTTCCGGAAGTTGGTTTGTGTGGGCTGGTGGAACAACATTCTCTTATTGTGCCTCGTCTAACGAACCAACAGCCTCTCATATATATATATTTATATAAAATTATTTATTTAAAAATTATGACATAAATATGTTATAAAATCACTACAAAAATAGCCATTTTGTTTCAACACCTCTGGTGTCTTATCAAGTGATAATGTTAATTACACATATATATATATATATATATATATATATATATATATATATATATATATATGTGTGTGTGTGTGTGTGTGTGAGTGTGTGTGTGTGTACATTCTTTTTATAGATACAAATATTTAAGTAAATGCTGTGTTTATAATAAACAGTATTAAACAACAATTACCGGCCTGAATGTCCGAGAAATTTTCAGGCCGGTAAATGTTGTTTAATACTATTTTTTATAAACAGAGCATTTCCATAAATATGTGTATCTACAAAAAGAATGTATAAACTTAAAAATGTCTTAAAATTATTGTCGGACTTTGTCCATTATATAATATGTGACGTCATTTGTTTATATTTGATATGTCATGAGCAGATATGAATGTACATGAGAGATTCACAGAAGACTAAAGTTCAAATACAGTAAATTCGACCTTGTTAAACGAACGCTCCTCTGTAGCCAAATTGGTTAATGCACGTCAAGCTAAATGACGATTCCGTATAGGATACAGGTTCGAATCCTGTCAGAAGACGAATATTGTGAAAATTTCTCGGACATTCAGGCCGGTAAATGTTGTTTAATACTGTTTATTATAAACAGACCATTTACTTAAATATTTGTATCTATTAAAAGAAAATATATATATATATATATATATATATATATATATATATATATATATATATATATATATATGTTTGTTTGGGTTTTATGGCATATCAACCACTGTGGGTTATTTAAAAACATATAGCTGGCAACATTATCTTTTGCAAAAAGCGTATAGCTGGCAACATTATTTTTCCGAAAACATTATATGAGGGCTTGCTGTTGAATGTAGTTTATCGTCATACCCAGGACGCGGATGTAGTTTATCGCCATACCCAGGACGTGTGTAAGACTTGAAAAAACTAGGAGTTCACTATTTGCCCATAGCTAGGACCCTAACAGGTGCTACCACTCCAGGTCAAGGTGGACCTGAGAACACCAGCAATTAAGAGGTGGTTCAACGCTCCTCAAAACCTCCTGATCAGAGGCCTTGCTGTTGGATGCAGTTTAACGTAATACCTCATTGGGCGGGGTCTTACCCCTCTACAGAGGTGTAGTCGGCGTATTCTAAAGCCCCAGCCGACAGGGCCGATATATGTATGTATGTCTGTGTGTTAGAGGATCACTGTTTAACCACGTTATGAGCCGCTGTTCTTGTTTCTGGGGTTTTTTTTTCTATAAGTATGTTTTTCTATAATTAAAATCTATAAATATTTTCATGGATAAATGATCTCCTGAGCTCTAGTGCTTGGAACCTCAACTGCATAAATTTAAGTGTACTATTAGACTGGCACGTAGGTCTAAACGTTTTACTGCTGAAACAGATGTAACCATAAGTTGTATTTTAATAGCTTCTTTTCTCGCACTTGTCGCCTGTGAAATTCATAGCATATATATATATATATATATATATATATATATATATATATATATATATATATATATAGTTCTGTTCGATAAAAGTTACTCCCCTGATATTTTTTAGTAAATGTTCTCTTCTCCGATGAAAAGAAATTTGAGCTACATTCAAAGGATAATGGATCTAAAATCCGAAGAATAATCTTTGAAAGCTCTTAGAATTTATCAGTAAGTACTGTCTAGCATCCGTTCAGTATAATGTTCTGGGGATGCATTTCTTTTCATGGAATTGGTTTCTTAAAACCTATCGAAAAGACTTTCATGAGCGAGCAGTACAAGAGAATTGTAGAGTCTTGCCCGCTCCCTTCTACTGAAAGGGTACAAATCTAACACTAAGCTTGTGTTTAATATTCTTCTTACGTTAAATTTACTTTGTTTTAATATTTTTTTAATGTGACGATTTTATTTACTATAGATGTGAAAATAAATTCAAGCTTAGATATAAGTTTGTTTACTTTTTCATTAATAATAAACCCCTCCAAAATAAATAGTAAATAATTATTTTTCGAAGAATTAAGGCTCACTATATTTTTTATTTTAAAAAAATCATTAAATTAAATATGTTTAAATATATCTTAATTTAAGTTTATTCACATTATTTCGATGTTTTAGCCGGACACACACACGGACATACATATTCACACACACTCACTCGAATATTTGAATATAATAAATATTAAAACTTTTTCAAATAATGTATTTCATATTCTTCTTCTTTTAAATTTAAATTGTTGTTTTAATATTCATGTTTTAAAGTTACACTTTTATTTACTATAGATGTGAACACAAATTGAGGATAATAGAAATTTTAAAAATATTAGGTTGGTGCAAAAAATAATGTCGTTTTCTCACATAGTAACATATGTGAGGAAACGACATTATTTTTGCACCGACCTAATACATACATGTATAGCGTTTTGAAAGTATCAGCAGAATAAAATATTAAAAACGAATGGTAATATTAGGTTGGTGCAAACACAATGTCGTTTTCTAACATATGTTACTATGTGAGAAAACGACATTATTTTTGCACCAACCTAATAATAATCAAGAATAAGAATTATTACTGTTTGTTTTTACTTTTTAATTCTGATAATTCCGAATGCATTATAATGCATTTTAATTCTAAAATGTCTTCGTAAATACAAATCATACGTTGATAATTACTTTTACAAAATTCTGGATATCTATTTATTTGTCTTTAATTATTGCGTTTTTCTTTTAGTTTTAACCGATCGCACACACACACACACACATACATACAGAAAACTGTACCTATATATATATATATATATATATATATATAGAGAGAGAGAGAGAGAGAGAGAGAGAGAAAGAGAGAGAGAGAGATTGTCTAATAATTTGCAATAATGTGGTATTTTTTAGAATCTTATCTTACATTAAATTTTAAAACAATATATTATTTGATAAAAAGGCCTCGGAATAAACCGCATGCTAAATTATTTATGCTATCAAGCTGGACATAAAATGCGACTTTATTAAATTCGATCCCGTAAGTACCGTAATGGACACTAAATACAGACTATTTTAATATCCTCTTTTCCCAAACAAAAGATATACGCTGATCAGCTGTTGTATTCTGGTACACTTACATGTCTTTAATCTACCAACTGGTGTATCTACTTCCATTTTTATATCAGCGTCAGCCTATGATCTTTTCAGCTCACCTTCGTAATAAAAGCGAAGTGAGTGCAAACAGTGACAAAAATGCGTCTGATTTTTATATAAGTATTATCAACGCTTTCTGGATAATTTAAAGCCAAAAAATATTTTACATTGTAAGAAGAATTCTTTGCTTTGACGAATTAACAATATGCTGAGAATGGTAATTATTTTCTAGAGACAATTCATACTATTTAACACGTAGCTGCTGCAAGAAGATGAATTCATACATTTCCCAAGAGTATTTCCTGCGTAAGTGAATATAACCAAATCAACTAGTACTCAAAATTGGATGCCCGCTTTCGAATTCAAAGCAGATACAAAAACATGTAAAAATAAACTATGGACAAATAAAGTATGGAAAATTAAATACAATGGTATAAATTACATTCATTTTTATATACACAATTTAAAAAATTTCGTTTTATTTTTTCATTTGGTAAAGTGGTGTAACGGTGGTAAAAAATGATCTATTCTCTTCTGCGCACTTTCCCCATTATGGGCATTATTATATCCGTGATATAATATTAGGTTGGTGCAAAAATAATGTCGTTTTCTCAAATATGTTACTATTTGAGAAAACGATATATTTTTGCAACAAACTAATAGCACTCTACTTCAAGGACAGAACGAAATAACTGAATGGAAAACGAATAACAAATATGCTTTGTTCTCAGAGATAATTTTATATTACTACTAGTACATACACAAATCTATATCTAGATATATACATGTGTTCCACGCAGGAGATTCTTTCTATATCTGGGAATCTTTCTGTATCTAGAGCACTGGGGAGGGTGCAGATTTTATCCTGTGCCTGAGCCGAGCCTCGTTCCAGGCGAAATGAAAGTAACCTCACGTAGTTGCTGCTGTAAACAAACTGTGGCTTTCATCAGAGTATGGTCTGTCCTGCGATGCATGTGACATCTTTACCAGGGGGAGATAACTGCCTTCTGTATACCGAAAAACGGTATATATTCATGTAGGGCATTTAATCCATCAGTGTATGTTGTACATAATCGGTAATTGTGAATGTTTTAACGTATGATAGATGTATTATTCTTAAACATTAATAAATACCCTAATAAACCTTCATCAAGTAGCGAAATGCTCAAGTCTACCCTTAAGTTTTCTGTGTAAAAAATATATAAATCATAGCTGTATCTAGGGAATTTTTGAAATGCATTAGCTATACATAGAAATAAATTCAGCCATAACTTAAATCTAAAGAATGCCACAATTATTAAAAGAGAAAATGACTTACCTATGCAGAAAATTATCGTGAGTTCTGATATCGGATCTTATCAAAATATAAATCTACGCCACGGATTTTTTTTAAAAATATCTCCATTCTTGAAAGAAGTACTACTTTTTCAGCTAAATGAATACAATATGTGAACCAGTAATAAAGAGTTTCAGAGAAAAGCGATAATAACAATAAAATTTGAAATATGAGCTCTAGTAAAAAAAAAAGGATGCAATATGAGTCCTGGTAAAAAAATGATTCCTGAAGATATTAGGTTTATAATACCCAGAAATTCATACACAGATTAATCAGGTATTGAACGCCTTTATCCACTGTGCCATTTGCCTCAAGGAAACATGGCAGAATGAATAAAGGCTTTGGTTAGATCAGGGGGCAAGCCCCAAAGAGTGTGACTTCAATACCTCGTTAAGGCAGTGGAAAACTGAGAGAGAGAGAAATTAACAGGAGATAACTGATATCAGACATGCATTAAACATGGCACGTGGAACTAGAACAGTCTACCCCAGTGAGGGAAATAAAGGGTTCAGTTCGACATTCTAACCACCTGAAGAAGGACGGAGCGTACAACGGCAGAAACGTTGTAATAAATATGGCGACAAAGATGAAAGATAGTAGTCCGAATAATGTAAATAGTGTTTATTAGCTCATGTTATTTAAAATAAATAACACATAAACTAAGCCCAAACTAAAATAATTTAAACATTAATTTGCATAAAAATTTCATGAACATCTTTTATTCACTTTCGTTTAGTAGGCATTAAATTATGCCATTATTAACGTCCTTCAGAACTTACATAGACTTTTCAATTCACCTGATGAATATTTATGAGCGCTTCTTAAATTCAATAATCTTGAAAAAAGTAATAATATTTTTGCTCTTGTGTATAAATATTTGTTACAAAATAAAATCCTTGCATTTGCCTTGATAAAGTCCTTCAGATGACGAAACAGCTAAAATAATTTTTTTTCATTTTGTCTTTATTCAAATATTCTAATCACAGACAATTATTTTGAAAAAAACACTTGTGAACATGCCATGCCTTGCAGAGGAGAAACAAAAAATAGAGGGAATGTCTAACAATCAGTTAAAGGTTGAGAAATCACTCCTACAATATAATATTTATCTAAGCGCTGACTGTGGGAGCAATCACCTAATTATTCGTCAACTAAAAGCAAAAATTCTTTTTTAGTTTATTCTGGTACATGAACAAAAATGTGTGATTTTCGTAATGTAATGATAGTTTACAAGTCTATCTTGCGAAGAAAGTCTCAGCGGAAAAAAACGCTGTTATTTAATAGGTTTATATTTCTGTGTAAAGAGGACACTATTGTGGAGCACATCAAGATAATTGAGCTCAATGCTGCACTGTATAAAGGCGCTCTCATTGCATTGTTTTCGTTTACGATCAGTACTCAAATTAACTGACCTCTGCGAAATGTAGAGTTGATATTGTTATGGTCGGTTTTATTTTATTTTGATGGGTACTTAATTTAGATTTCTGCAGTACACAATCAAAAAGAAATGGCGTTGGATGAATAATCCATGCTTACCGACAGAAACAGTATAGGAAATCCAAATATTTTGGTAGTGGTCTTAAAGATCTGGGGTAGATAATATTTTCAGCAGTGAAGCAAGCCGCTTTCTTTTATTTCCGTTTTTGTTTTCCATTTATTAATACTCTTTTTTCTTTTCTTTTTTTTAATCTTTTTTTTTCTTTTTTCTGTAGTTGTTTCTTTTTCCCTTTCTTTCTCTTTCTTCCTTTGTTTTGACCGATCGAACTCCTTTCTACTTTTATTCCTCATTTTCTTATTCTCTCTTTAATTCGTTACTTCCTTCTCTCTTTAATTCGTTACTTCCTTCTCTCTTTAATTCGTTACTTCCTTCTCTCTTTAATTCGTTACTTCCATCTCTCTTTAATTCGTTACTTCCATCTCTCTTTAATTCGTTACTTCCTTCTCTCTTTAATTCGTTACTTCCATCTCTCTTTAATTCGTTACTTCCTTCTCTCTTTAATTCGTTACTTCCATCTCTCTTTAATTCGTTACTTCCTTCTCTCTTTAATTCGTTACTTCCATCTCTCTTTAATTCGTTACTTCCTTCTCTCTTTAATTCGTTACTTCCATCTCTCTTTAATTCGTTACTTCCTTCTCTCTTTAATTCGTTACTTCCATCTCTCTTTAATTCGTTACTTCCTTCTCTCTTTAATTCGTTACTTCCTTCTCTCTTTAATTCGTTACTTCCATCTCTCTTTAATTCGTTACTTCCTTCTCTCTTTAATTCGTTACTTCCATCTCTCTTTAATTCGTTACTTCCTTCTCTCTTTAATTCGTTACTTCCTTCTCTCTTTAATTCGTTACTTCCTTCTCTCTTTAATTCGTTACTTCCATCTCTCTTTAATTCGTTACTTCCTTCTTTCTTTAATTCGTTACTTCCTTCTCTCTTTAATTCGTTACTTCCATCTCTCTTTAATTCGTTACTTCCTTCTCTCTTTAATTCGTTACTTCCATCTCTCTTTAATTCGTTACTTCCTTCTCTCTTTAATTCGTTACTTCCATCTCTCTTTAATTCGTTACTTCCTTCTTTCTTTAATTCGTTACTTCCTTCTCTCTTTAATTCGTTACTTCCATCTCTCTTTAATTCGTTACTTCCTTCTCTCTTTAATTCGTTACTTCCATCTCTCTTTAATTCGTTACTTCCTTCTCTCTTTAATTCGTTACTTCCATCTCTCTTTAATTCGTTACTTCCTTCTTTCTTTAATTCGTTACTTCCTTCTCTCTTTAATTCGTTACTTCCATCTCTCTTTAATTCGTTACTTCCTTCTCTCTTTAATTCGTTACTTCCATCTCTCTTTAATTCGTTACTTCCTTCTCTCTTTAATTCGTTACTTCCATCTCTCTTTAATTCGTTACTTCCTTCTCTCTTTAATTCGTTACTCCTTTCTCTTTTCTTATCTTTTCTACACGCATCATTTAGTTCCTCTACTTCTTTCTCCCGTTTTCTATTTCTATTAGGTTGGTGGAAAAATAATGACGTAACAATGTCGTTTTTCGACCTTTAAAAAATACGTCAAAAAACGACATTATTACGTCATTATTTTCCACCAACCGCCATTCCAATCACTTTTTTCTTTCTTTCGTTCTTTCTCTTGATTGCTTTCCTTTTTTTTTTCTCTTCTTTTACATTTTGCTCTTTCTTTCTCTTTTTCTATTGTTCATCTTTACATCCATCCCTTATCTGTCTATTTCTTTTTCCATTTTTTTTGATTGTTTCTTTTTTGCAATTTAGTTATTCATGTCGTTCTTTCGTATTTTATCCTGTAAGTTTACTTTCATCCGCTACTTCTTCAATTTTACATATTTTTTTTCTTTTGCTCATTTCTCTTGTTTTCTTGTATTTATAATCTCTTTTTCTTCCTTACATAATTCATTGTTCATATCTTATCGTTACGTCACTGATTTCGTCCCCAACGTTTTCCTTATCTTACTTTTATATTTTTTATAATTTATTCAAATAGATATAGGTATATGATAGCTATATTCAAATCTTATTATCACACATGGGTAAAGGAAGGAACATTGAGAAAAGGAAGAATATGTGGCGGTAACCTTTCGATTTAAATCTGATTCTTTGAATGTATTGAAAAGGATTAATCGAATTCAGGCATTTTATCTACAATTGACCAAATATTTCTTTTACCAGTGGTAAAAAAGTAATGCTCTCTGAAACAATAAGTCCTATGCTCATTCATGTTTTTTTAGCTTTATTTACTGCCATGTTCCTCCTCCTGCCCTTTTTCTTCACTAGTTTTCATCTTTGTTTTACTGTTTTTCTTTTAGAACTCCATTTTCCATTACGTTTCTACTACACCTCCTCGTCTATTTTTACAATAATTTTCACTTTTTACAAGGCCCAAGAGCCACTCCAAGTAACGTTACAAATTAATAAGCACAGTTTAGAGTGATATGTGGAGAAGATAACGGTTACACTATTGAACAGTTTGAGAATGTAGTCAGTATCCTATTGAGAATTGGTTCCATAAAGTAATGTGTTCCAATGGAATTTACCAATAGACTACAAATAGAATTACGGTGGTTCGGGACAATATTCGTGACATGACGGATCTTAGCCGTGAAGGTTAAAAATGGTCCTACAAAAGAATGTTGTTCGGTTGAATACTTTCTAAAATAGTAATAAATTAGCGAAGAAATTGCCAAATTTCGTCTGTGGGAAAGGATTAGTGTGGTGTAAAATAATCCATCATCCACAAGAAGGCGAAAACCCTGTTGGAATCTATCTGAATTTGAACGTGAAAGGATGGCCAGATCCTGTCCATATATGACACTGTACTCCTCCTCCTCTGATGTCGGATTCAGGTAATTGATAGTGACAAGAAATGAGAAAACGGAGATGCGAGTTCGAATTCCAGTCGTGTTAATTTTATTCACGTACGCGCAAATAGCCTTGGAAAAGATACGAATCCCACGTCTCTCCCAAATGTTCGTTTAATAGTAATACATATATCTATTTTTATTGTTAAAAATTGTAATTTATTATTCACTATAAAAAAAAAAAAAAAAAAAAAAAAATAATTATTATTATACTCCAACATAAGTTTTGGTTTTAAATAACACACAAAGGGTTGATAAACCTTAAAAAACAAATCAAACAGTAAATATTCTTTGTGTTGATTCTTCTGACATCTCTTCGCCATTTCAAATTGGATATATTGTTTCTTTGTTTCATTGTTAATTTTTTATTCCATTTCTTAGCGATGTTTCCATTTTGACTTCTTCGTTTGAAATCGAAATAATCTTTTTCTTGATCTATTTCTCCTTCTTTTCTCCTTTAGATTGTAACTGAGTTTTAATGCTGTGACTATTATTGCTTTACCATTTATTAACCTATTCTATTCCTGGTTTTAACTCGAATTTTGTCCCAGCCATCTTTAAGTTAAATCTAATTTTTATCCCAGGGAATTGTATTATCTTTCCCACCATTCTTTGAAAGCATTTCAGTTGATCGAATGCACATTAAGGATTGAGATATCGTCTTTGGATATCCAGAATATTTAAGTAAAGTGTTCGTCTTCATATTACTCAGTTCCGCGCTGTATTATTCATAAATCATAGTTAACATTCTACTGGGTTCTTTTTGTCGTGCCAGAAGGTTTTTTTTCCATCTGAGTCTATCGATAAAATCTATAAATCAACCATACATTCTTACATGGAATATTGCTGTCATATATAGTCTGATGCCCTCTGCTGTACGTCTCGAGCTCCTCAACAAAATCCAGGGAGAAATATGCAAGGTGATAGGTCCTGATCTGGCATCTAGTCTACAGTCGCTTTCTTGCTGTCTTTTCTACAGATATTTCTACGGCAACTGTTTCGACTAGCTACTTCCGCTGGTTCTCAGACTGCATGAATTTAAGCTAGCTACCAGACTAGCATCTCGGTCTCACCCTATCACTGGATAAACGTTTAAATGTAACTGCATCTTCTACTCAGATAGCTTCTTCTCTCGCACTTCCCATCTGTGGAACACCTTTCTCCTTGCTTGCTTCCCCGATAACTATAATCTTCAAATGTAAGTGTAATGTCTATCGAGATCTGATACCTTGATCTTGTTCCCCGTCCTTCTCTGTTTCCTTTCCCCAAACATCCCTCTATACTCTTGTTTTCAATCCTCTGTAACTCCTTGCGCGCTAGTAGCACTCCCGCCCTGCTTGGGGTGAATTGCTTTAAAAATATATAAATATAGACAGATTTTTATAACCTTTTTTCCTATTAGGAAACCTTTCCAGTGATGGACGAAGTAGCATGTTCTGCTTTCGGTTTAAATTTATAATAGGAATACGAAAAGAATTTTTCAGTAAAATAGGTTTGTCCAGTATCCATTATCGTGCTTTCCAGTATTAATGGTGGGGGAGTCCGTTCTTAATCCTTCATTTAAAGGGAGTAAAATGAAACGAACATGTGAACAACGACGACATTTCAGAGAAACTAGAAAGAAAAATGATTACTTATATATAACTAGCAATATAACCCCCGTCATCGACTGGGTGTTTCGTTATTGGGAATTTTTGTCGTTTAATTGGAGCATTATAAGTTTAAAGTCAGCCTACTCGAAAAGCAATACTAGTAACAGCAATTGCGTGCAACTGAAGCATATCCCCAAATGGGGGGGGTAACAATCTAAATAGCGGGGGTGGTGAAAAGGGAATTGTATAATAATAAATAATATTTTAATAATTTAAATTATTTATTTTTATTATTTTTTTTTAATGAAAGATATATATCCAAGAACAGATCGTAAATAGTAAAACATTGCTGATAATTATAACGGACAGGAAGTAGTGGAGAGCCATTGTCGCCAACAATTTGGACTGAAATCCAGCACTGAAGAATTATCTATCAAACAAAAAAAAATCAATATCGGATGAAAACTATGGAAACGCATAAACAACATCCGATCACACACGCACATACATACACACACATTTTGAGAATTATAGATATAGATATCAGGAAGATACAGTTGAAATTTCTCTGGTACATAATGAGGAAAGAGAGCTTCAAAAATCTAATACTCAAGTGACATATTGAAGGCAAGAAAGATAAAAATAAACATCGCATGATCTGCCCTAGTTAGCTGGAGTAAATCGATGGTGGACCAATCTTTGGGAAAGATAACGACACGACAAAGTTTATGAAGAGCTAAAAATGACATGAAGTTGTGGAGACCCATGATCGACAACGTTCCGAAGGGATATGAGGGATAGAAGACGGCGGAACCTCAATAACTTGATTATGTTATTATTTTCTTGTTGCATGCAGTAACCATTTTAGTTTTTGCTACTGTTGATATTCTATAAATTATGTTTTCAGTCATTTGCAACAGCTCTTTGTTAGCGATTGTGTAGCACCAGTAACAATGTTCAAAGAAGGATGGTATTTGCCAAAACCCTCAGGCTCCATTCGCCAATAGCCAATACGATCCAATTCATCAGACCTACAAATTCAAAAAGAAAACACAAAAAAACCTACTCCGGAAATAAAAATAGAATTTAGAGAGAGTGTAAGTATGAGAGTGTGGGACGAATGTTAGTTCATAATAGAGAGGTAATATAGGATTGAATTTAACAGAGAGGCTTTTTGTATAATTTTCTCACACCTAGTTTTATAAAAAAAACTCTCTCTTAAATTCAATCCTATATTATCCCTCTCTTATGAACTAACATTCGATCCACACTCTCATACTTACACTCTCTAAATTCTATTTTTATTTCCGGAGTAGGTTTTTTTGTGTTTTCTTTTTGAATTTGTAGGTCTGATGAATTGGACCGTATTTACGATTCCAATGGAATAAATTATGACCATGGAATATTAGTGTTTAAGCCTTTTTATTATATATATATATATATATATATATATATATATATATATATATATATATATATATATATATATATATATATGTAAATGTCCAGCTACTTATTTGAGTCCAACAGCAACATTGTCACTGACTGTTCCAAGACAAAAATGGCCCCAAAACACACAACAATTATTATGAAATATTAGGTTGGTGCAAAAATAATGCCGTAATAATGTCGTTTTTTTTGACGTTACGTCAAAAAACGACATTATTACGTCATTATTTTTGCACCAACCTAATACATGGATGACAGCAAAATTAAGGCAGTAGCGTAAACTTCACAAAGTCTTGACCTAAACCTCATTGAAAATTTATGGCCTATTTAAAGAAAGAAATGGACGACAGAAATCCTTCAAATTTTGCAGAACTAGAAGCTGTTTTCAGGGAAGTATATGAATTCTTATTTTTTTTAATTTTTTTATTTAACCGTATTTTTAGATAAAGGATCTTAATTAATTTCATTTCAATTTTTATGCTCATTTGTTTTTCCAGATTCACCTAATCAACGATGCTTCAGTAATAAATTCGTGCAAACAGATGATAGACTAAAATAACACGGCCATATATAAATCATAGGGAACGGTAGATAAACGACAGTAGAGTACATCGGGATAATTTATGCAATTTTTTTCCTAATTGACGCTAAACAACAACAACCGCGCCAATTAAGCTGAAACTTGACAGATATATACTCCAATATGTTGGCCATTATTTGAATCTACCTTGAAATGAATTGAATACAGAATTTTCATAATATTACATCTTTATGCTAGCATGTCAAATGTATCAACCTACTCACCGGTGTACCACATTCCTGCCCCCCCCCCGATGCATGTTGATAACAAATTGATACAAAGAGTTAACAACAAGAAATACGTATTTAAATGCTATTTTGGTATGACCAAGTGACTATACGAATAAGCAGAAGTAAAAAAAAAATATATAAGAAACACAGGTACTTACACCGATCACTACACCAATATCTAGCTACTAATCAGAATCTAATTCGTATTCTTAAGTAATAATATGGTTTCTAGCACCAAATTTAGGGAATTCCTCATGAGCCCTATCTGAAAACCCAGATATTGGATCCAATCGAGTTTCCGTACGTAACACAATAATAAATAGGCCCGCTCATCTGCATCTGATTCACAATTTGATGGTGTAACCACTGGTTTTAATTCCTTTGATGATTACCTTCCTTTGCTCGTTCTGGGTATAACATTAAACTACACCCGGCTGCAGGCTTCTGATAGGCAGGTGTTGAGTTGCGTGGGATCACCTTTTAATTGCTCTTGTTCCCAGGTCTACTCTGACCCAATCTGGTAGCACCTGTTAGGGTCCTAGCTTTAGGGAAAACAGTGAACACCCAAGCTAAGTTCAAATTATGAAAATATAAAAATACAATAGAAAAATTACCAGCAATAAATTTGGCCGGGGGAAGGGGTTCCAACGCTCACAAGAAAATTAAATTTCGGCATTAAATGACCCATAACGAATTAATCAAACCAATAAAAAAAATCCTTTGCTGACAGGGGCTTAGTTCCTCTTTTCTTTTTCTTTTTCATTCTTTTTCTTTCTCCTCCATCTGAGAATGTCCTGTGAATGCTTGTTGTCTTGACTGACAGATTGTTCACTGATGCGTCAGTAAGAGTTTCGCTTTTTCTATTTCTTGCATCAACCTACCCCAACACCTAAATAAAGTTTAAAAGATATAGACTCGCATTGTTCGGAGAACATTGACAAAGAGACTCAGTTAAAAGGAAATTATAGTCGTTTATCATAATAATAAAAAAGTATAAGCATATTTGCAAATTAATTTTACTTCGACTTAGAATAAAATTAGAACAAAGAATCATTTTTACTTACCGCGCTAATATCGCTGATTTTCCATAAATTTGGATCAAACATCCACGATTCGCAAAGATTCGATTTGTTACAGAATGCAAAGGACAGGGCCAGAATGGTCAGCAATTGCCCAGAGTGCATCCTGGCCATGCTATTCTGACATTGATGGATTGCCTTTGTCTGGGCTTTGTATATAATAATTCAACAGAGGGCCGCCAGTATTCTGAAGTATCGATACGCCTTCCATACTCAGGTTCAAGAGACCGACTAAGATCACCCGCGTAGGGACGCTGAGCTAACGCCAATGTAACGTCATTACTCCCACTGCCTCTTAGAATCCAAGCTGCAACCACATTAGCCCAATAAAACGAATTACAAAAAAGAAATGATCATTTTAGTTGATACCGTTTTATTTAGTTGCCTGTGAACACGGAAAGGAGACAACGCAAAAGAAATACGCGTTGGTGCCACTTGTAAACGAATAGATGCTTCTGTTTCAGAAATATACGTTGTGTATCAGCTTACCTCGAGCATCATTGTAAGCGGCTTTTTACTATAAATTATGCATTTTCGAGATTCATTTCAACATAATGCTTCCTCATTTATTAGGATGGTCAACGACTTCAAAGATTGACACTAGCGATATGTAAACACATTGAACCTTCTCCTAAGAGCCCATATTTTCTAAACCGTTAAAAATATCAGTCAGGAATAATTCCTAAGGCACCATGTGTTGTTATGTCTCAATATTGTTTCAGCAAAAGAACTCTTGCAAAAGGTTTCCGTTATTTTCTGCAGTAGACTGGATGCCAAACAAGGTTATAGGAGCCAGTGTGTCCTGCTATTTAAAGCATAGCTGGGGTTCGAACATATCGAGTCATATCTTTCACAATGATATTTGTCTATCACTGAATGTAACGAAAACGATTAAATTTAAACTCTTTCTTTTTCCGAGTGTTTACCCACCGCACCACCTACATATAATTGTGTACAGCCCCGGATAGTCTCAATCTGTTACTCACCCAGACAGTAGCTAGGCTCAATGTTACTTAACTTTGATGAATGTACAAGAAAAGATGTTTCAGCTTGATTCGCATTTACGGAGAGCTAAGAGTGGATGTGAACATAGTTATGTCCTGATTTCTTCCTTTCACTGCTGACGCAATGTTAATTGTGGTAAGCATTTTCCGAGAATGATTTACAGGCTATTATTTATCGCTAGAATGGAGGTGACTACACGGATATTTTCTTTTGGAATTGAAAGGTTGATCAGCACGGCTTGAAAGGGCCAAGATGCCTTGTCAACGTATATCTGTAGGTAAGCTTCTGGAAAATCTGACATATTCATTACCTTTCTAATTTTGGAGAACTGATACTGACCTTCAAACATAGCGGCTTATTCAAAACAATTAAATATTCAGCAACAAACGTTGTGTTTATAAATTCTTTCCTATCTCCTTGAGGTCGAAGAATTATTTTTGTTGTGAACTTTTCAATATGACTGAGTAAAAATCTTTGCCCACTTTGCATGTTTTAAAAAACGATATTTCAGATTGTTCTCCTTTTCAGTCTGCGATTTAAAACAATTTCATATTTTTTTCAGCTGACAAGGTGTTACATTTTAAATTCGTTAAATCATATTTACACACACACTGAATTTTTCTCTTTGATCTAAATTAACTTTGAATGGCTCCTATCCAAAATATAGAAGGAGAAAGCCAAAAGATGGAGGTCACACGAGCAAGATCATTGAACAATTTTTCTCTACAAATTATAACAATGATTTAAAATCAATAATCATTTTCTTATAAAAAATGTGTGACGCCCATCAAGATTAGGGTAATGACACACACAAACACACACACACACACACACACACACACACATATATATATATATATATATATATATATATATATATATAT
Source organism: Acanthosepion lycidas (assembly GCA_963932145.1). Classification (NCBI taxonomy): domain Eukaryota; kingdom Metazoa; phylum Mollusca; class Cephalopoda; order Sepiida; family Sepiidae; genus Acanthosepion; species Acanthosepion lycidas. Next base: position 72,611,518 of record OZ010591.1, on the reverse strand, counting down.
ATATATATATATATATATATATATATATATAATCCCTCAACGATAGCACGACTCAGAGTTTCTTGCACCATGCAATCTTCAGATGCTAAATATAGACTGACTGTTACTTAATTTTAATTTTGAAAAATATATCTTGATATAGTAAGGTTGGTGTAGTCAAGTATTACACTGCGACTACATATATTTTTATTTTATTTTAAAAGGTTATATTTAGCATCTAGAGAAAACGGGATTTGTATATATATTTAAAAAACTAAAAAATAAGAATGTTTTTCTTTTCATTGTAGTGTTGAGAATATTTATTTTTATTAATAAGGGAGATTACTTGTTATTTCTATTATATATATATATATATATATATATATATATATATATATATATATATATATATATATGTATATGTATCTCTCTCTCTCTCTCTCTTGATATATATATATATATATATATATATATATATATATAACGGATAGTCGAACTGAGATATATTATACTACAAAAGACACCATAAAACATAATTATGGAACCCTTTGTCTCCGTTCATTTTTCGCAATTTCTCTCGAAAACTGTTTCTGGGAAGATCGCATCAAAGCAGAAATATTTTGACAATTGTGTTCGTTGGCTATGCCATTAGTAAAGGGGAGTTGATGTTTATGGCTTCTTACTAGTTACTATTATTATCGCCAATACTTTTCGTTTATGGGAATGTCTAGAAAATCTCTGAGCGGGTGAAATCACCGTCGTATCTCTACATTAAGACAAGGGAAAACGTGAAAATGAATGTCTCTTTTGAAGTGGAAAAATTCAACCCTTTTTGTGTTGGCCATTCGCCTCCTCCTCTTACTTACTTCGGGATTATATATAACCAGTAAGATGCGAACAGATACACCTGCTTCAGAAATTATAATGCGTGGTATTGTTCTTCAATTCTCCCAATTCATGTGCCTTATTACAATAAGCCTGAGATTGAAAAACCACATTGAATCAATAGCTACATCTACCGCAAGTGTGTCGGGCTGGGAGGTCTTTCTCGTCTGAGTCTATCCTTCAGATCTACAAATCAACCATTCGTCCTTGCATTGAATACTCTTGCCATATATGGTCTGGTACCCCCGCAGTCCATCTCGAGGTTCTCGACAAAATCCAAAGACGGATATGCAATATGAAGGGTCCTGATCTGGCATCTAGACTCCAGATTTTTTTCTCACAGACGTGATATGTCTTCCCTCTGTCTTTTCTACAAATACTGCCATGGCAAGTGCTTTGATGAGTTATTTTCAGTGGTGTCCCAACTGCACGAATTTAAGTGTAATACTAGATTGACATCTCGGTCCCACCCTTTTATATTGAAACAGTTAAATGCAACCGCTTCTTCTACTCCAACAGCTTCTTCTCTCGCACTTCTCGACAGTGGAACTCCCTTCCTCTTAAGTGATTCCCTGATAAATATAATGTTTAAAAAAACTTTAAATTTAACGCAAATCGTCATCTTCTGATGTCTGTATCTTAATTCCCGTCCTCCTCTTTATACTTTCCTCATACACTCCTTTTTACTCTCAATTTCACACCCTCTACATTCTTGCGTGCTAGTGGCACTCCTGCCTTGCTTGTGGTGAAATGTTTTAAAAAAAGCTAATTTTATATTCTTACACCAGGGTCAAATAGCCATTTTGGCAACCAATTAAGGAGAAGGAAAACTTTAAAACCAAAACCAGCATGTTGAAGAGTGGGTGAGATTCTTATTGTAACCAATGTACAGAATGCAACCTAGGAAAATATTCATATCCAATAAAGCGTTGAATTGTACCATCATCTGGCGTTTATAACACAGTTTACCAGTACTGAACACTGTTATAGGGCAGAGTGTGGGATTTGCAGGGCATAGGCAATTGACCACTTTAAATAGTTTGCTTAATTTGTTGTTCAGTAAAAGCCTAAAATTTACTGATCCATCGTTTTCGATAACAGAATCCACCCATATATATATATATATATATATATATATATATATATATATATATATATATACAGTAGCGTCCAAAACTAAGGGACAAAATTTTAAAACCTAATATTTGTTAGAAAAAACAACTGAGAAAAGCTGAAATTTTGACAACTGGTAGTCGTTATCATCCATAATAACATACTAAAATTTGAATCATTTGCAAAGGATAGAAAAAGAATTATAACAATTATTTATTTATTTTCAAATTTGGAACGTCCAAAAGTAAGGGACAAAATTGAGAAAAACAATGTAAACAGCAAAAAAACAATAAAAATACATGTACAATCAATATTTAGTAAATGAGCCCTTGCTCTCAATGACACCTGCACATCTTCGACTACAAGAACGAATCAGTTGTTGACAATCCTCGATACTAATTTTAGACCATTCTTCTTGAAGCTTCACCCACAAATCCTCCGTATTAGTGGGATTTCTTTCCATAACTTTCACTCCTAAGGTCTTCCAAAGATTTTCTATTGGATTTAAGTCAGGACTTTGCGGTGGCCAATCCATAATTTCCAAATCTTGCTCGCTAAGGTAACTCATTACCACCTTTGCCTTGTGACATGGGCCATTATCTTGCATAAAGGTAAACCTATCGAAACCTGAATTCTGTATAATTGGCACAACATGATCTTGAACAATGTTTTTATCGATCTTCGCATTTACACGAGTTTGTAACCGGACAAGAGGCGTTGTACCTTGGCTAGAAAACATTCCAAATACCATGACGCTTCCGCCCCCCAAAATTGACAGTTTTCTTAGTACACTTTGCACTTAATCTTTCACCAATACGTCTCTTTACATTGTTTTTTACATCATTTCCAAATAAATTAAACTTGCTTTCATCACTGAAAAATACTTTTGCCCAATTTTCATATGTCCAAATTACATACCTGTTTGCAAACTCAAATCTCTTCTTATTCTTCGAACTAACAAGTGGTTTCTTCCCTGCGGTTCGATTAAACAGCCCTATTTCTTGCAGTCGTCTACAAATAGTCTGTGTTTTCGCAGTTGTTATTTCTAACAAATATTAGGTTTTAAAATTCTGTCCCTTAGTTTTGGACGCTACTGTATATATATATATATATATATATATATATATATATATATATATATATATATATATATATGTATGTGTGTGTGTGTGTGTACATGTGTAGTATATATATATATATATATATATATATATATATATATAGATAGATAGATAGATAGATAGATAGATGGATTGATGGATACATTCTCTCAAAAATTGAAGACGGTTCTGCACAAAACATTCAAAATTTAATCAAATCACATGTGCATGTATCTAGCTTTCGGTTCCTAGGAACTGAGCTGCTTGACCCTCATACGTCGAAGTCGAATACGACGGGAGAGAGAGTTGATATATATATATATATATATATATATATATATATATATATATATATATATATATATATATATTATAATTAAGTAATCCATCGAGTCTTGAAGAAACCTCAACATAATGCAGAAAACATTTCGTCCTATATTTGGGACTCATCAGCAGTACGCAGCCACTATCGAAAATTTGTTGGTATCACGGTTGCTTGATAAAGAAACTCTCAGGGTTTCAATTCCTCGGTAGTGGATGCACATTGCTGATGAGTCCCAAAATAAGACGAAACGGCCGTCCAGTGCTTTCTGCATTCTGTTGAGCTTCCTTCTAGACTCGATGAATTACTTAATTATAATTATCTCAACATTTTCTTCCTTTCTGGACATGAATTATGTAGAAACATTTCGACTGTTCTGCCTATCCGAACGCTTTCCGAGTATGTTGATAATACGAATAAAACTCACGTTACATTTTTTTGACTGTAGTTCAATTAGGTCTCATTTAATTACACATGGTCACCTATCAAACTCCATACGCAATATACTCGTCGATAATACAAATATAATAGCCTCATACATATGTAAAATCATGGAAGCATTATTAATAAAAAAAGAAAAATCCAACACTCAATAATTTAATTATGAACACGGTCACAAGGTGTTGAGCATTATTTGCAATATATATATAAATATTCACTTTGATATATATATATATATATATATAACAATCCTTACATTCAGTTAAAAGTGAAAATTAAATCATACTCGATAATGTGTAAAAGTATAGTCGAAAGCGCTCGGACATACAAAACATTGGGAGATTAGTGGATAATTTCTACATAACCTTTGTCCAGAAAAGAATGAAATAATAAGAAAACAGGAAAAAATAAATAAAAATATTAAGAGCATTGCTTTTTCAGTCATTTTAATGAAACTGACACACACACATACACACACATATATATTTAAGATTTAAGTTTTAAAGGTGTTGTGAATTCCGAGATGAATTCGGTCTCCAAGGAACGACAAACGCAATAATTAAATATAAGAAATAAAATGTATTTACACAATCATACAAAGAGTAATACTGTTAGTAAGTCCAGGAACGTGGTTAGTAGCAAATACAGATATATATATACAGTCTCGAAGTAAGACTTCCTTAGAGTCAACGTGCTTGTAACTGACTTGTACAAGAGGTTATCTCACACTATCTCCGTTCGTATATTCTCACACTCTGCGACTACCGACCACCGACCACCGACTACCGACTACCGACCACGACTGTAACTCTGGGTATTTGACGGCAGCAGTCCAGGTACACTTGGTAGAGTCCACTTATATAAAAAAAGGGGTGGACCCCATAACAAAAAGTGAAAAAGATATTATCATATAGTGTCCAATATTAAAAAAAACAACATTGATAATATTAGTTTTATATATGCAAAAATATTACAGTTAAGTAATTCTTTTGTATATAAGAAAATTTCGGGCTGTTCCAAAAGTCTTGGGCACATTTTGACATTGAATATCTCGAAAACTATTAAAGATATAAAAACGCGCCTGACATATTCTGAAAGCATTTAATCTCAAATTTTACATGGAATGTTCCAAAAGGTTCAATGTGAGCACCATTGGTCATACGCCACACATCAAATCCGTCATCTTCTAACTTCTCTTGGATTGCAATGCAAAAGTCACGACGAACTGGTTAATCAGTGTCCTGTAACTGTTGGGTTAACTGTAGCTTGTAAATGTCATGTGCAGTTGTCTTTTTAAGACATGTCAAACAGTTGCTGTAGGAAGCTGAAATTCCTTACTGGCTCTCCTGATCGATTTACGGGGGCTCCGCTCGAAGGCAAGTTCGAACTCGCTCAACCGTATCATCTGAAGTTGAGGGGGCGTCCTGTTCTCTTAGCTGGGTACAAACAACCATTCTTCATGAATTTACCATATCAGTATGGATTTCCTTTCTGGTGCCTCTTTTCGGAAATTTGTGCGAAATGCACGTTGAACAAAAAGTTCTTAATCTTGGTGAGTTGTCAGTCAACTCCAGTGAAGCTTTTATAAAATAAGGATTGATTCTCATATACGAGGAAATCCTTTAATACGAACGTGAAAAACTTCCTGAAGTGTAAAATTCTTGTTTAGTAATCTGTATTTATACAACGAACTAACATGGAAAAAACATAAAATAACTTTATGATTTCAATTTTTGAATTAGAAATAATATCGTAAAAGATTTTTGTTTAATGCAAAGGTGAAATGGTGGCCGTTAATTGATGTAATTCTCCGGCTATTAAAAATGAAATTCAGTTAATTTTGCTTTATCGAAATGTTGCCGCCTGCGGAAGTGAGCATCATATTATTATTATTATATGTGAACTACGAATGAAACTATGGAAACTGAAGAAGCCTTAAGTAGCAATCAAATCTCAAGACAACAAACTCCTGAGCGGCCTATAACTGAAGGAAAAAAATATTATCAGTGTAATAAGAAGAAACGTGAGGCACAATGGAAATAGAAAACTCGAAATGGAATGCACAATGTGTTGCTTAGTGACATCAACAAAAGATAGCATCCCAAAGGAGAATGGAAAAAAAAAAAAACAATGGATCACTGATGAAATTCTTGACTAGATGCAAGGGAGATATACCAACTTAGAAATGGGCGTAAGGCAAGGATGTAATTTCTCACCGAACTTCTTAAACCTATGCAGCGAGGCAGTTCTGAGAAATTGGAAATCTTACCAGGCTTCATCATAGGCGTCCATACTCTTAACAACATAAAACAGACAGATGACACTGTTCTGATAGCAGACACGGAAAGTAAATTACAAACCTCCTACAGAAGATAGGGCAGAGGAGCAAGTAGAAGGGACTCTGCATAAACTACAATAAGACAGTTTGCATGGTCATCAGCAAAAAGATGAACCCGAAATGCAATTTGCAAGCGGAAGACGCTAAAATCAAGCATGTGTGGAAATTTATATATTTGGTATATTGATTCAGTTTTTTTTCAAATTCAAGGACGCAAAACACTATTTTCTTCGTTGAGTGAACGCCATTACTGGATCTGAAAGAATAAAAAAAAAATCATTAGCATTAAAAAAAATAATGAACTCAGCTTTAAAATGGCACCAGTTTCATCTTACTACCCTTTATAGTTCAACAGATATGAAGACTTGAAATGTGCCCAAGACTTCTGAAACACCCTGTATTTATATATTATATTGGCTCCTTAAATAAATATTAATTTCAGTTGAGCTCTCTAGGGAGTAGGTTTGGGTTTGTAAACAGTGACTATTATAGCTTATATATAGCGAGACTCTTCGCATAGCGAATCGAGTGACTGTCAGTCACTGGGCGTGTTTCTAAAAATAAATACGCTAAAAATCCACCTGCTTCCCTGCCGGCTTAGTGGTAGAATCTCCGGCTGATACCAATTCAGTCGGGTTTCGATCCGAGCTAGAGGCAACCGGATGTCTAGCCACACTGATGAGCTGTGAAACAGCGAAACAGTCTGTCTGTGGATTACGTTATATTGGCTCCTGAAATAAATATTAATTTCAGTCGAGCTCTCTAGGGAGTAGGTTTGGGTTTGTAAACAGTGGCAATTATAGTTTATATATAGTCACTGTCAGTCACTGGTCGTGTTTCTAAAAATAAATACGCTAAAAATCCACCTGCTTCCCTGCCGGCTTAGTGGTAGAATCTCTGGCTGATACCAATTCAGTCGGGTTTCGATCCGAGCTAGAGGCAACCGGATGTCAAGCACACTGATGAGCTGTGAAACAGCGAAACAGTCTGTCTGTGGATGACGTTATATATATATATATATATATATATATATATATATATATATATATATATATATATTTGTGTGTGTGTGTGCCTTGTTAAGGGCCAATTGCCGCAACACAGTATTTAAAAGGAATAGACGAAAAAAAAAAAAAAAAAACTTGTCAAAGGAGATGGCCGACTTCTTCACCACTCCGAGGTAGAAGGATTTTCTTACTGGTTCAAATACACGGGTGAGGAGAAACAATCAACATTAACGGACAACAGGGACCAATATATATAAATTAACACGATTTAATTATAACAAGACGAAACATGTTAACATTAATGCAAGATAGTTCGTGTAAAGATGTTTGCTATACATTTCTATATGGAAAGATGTGTGTTGCATATTTCATATGAATAGTTAAGGTCCACTTTGCTTTTGTCATTCACCTGAAAAAAAAAAGTGTTTTCTCTTTTTTCTCTCTTTTAGTTCATATTTTTCTTTTGTTCTTTTTCAATTCAGTTCGTTTCGCTCGTGCAGCGATAATTTTTTATATATTATTTTTTCCTTCACTGTTATTATCACGGGAGTTGGTTGTTTACTCTCTTCTTTACGTATTCAGCAATTCGTCGTTCGGGTAGAAAGATTCATCACTGTATAAGTTTTAGCCTGAAACCAATTGAGGTGATCTTCGGTGATTATCTTGATTAGTAATTCGCCTGTGCATTTGATATATGCAGCATAGTTTGGTGAGTTGAGTTGAATTGGGAATCGTTTTTATTGCGCGATGGCTTTAGCTTGACGGTAACAAGTGAATTTTTTTTTTTTAAGCATTTCACCCCAAGAAAGGCCACTAGGACGCAAGGGGTTACAGAAAATATAGAGCGAGATCAGATAGGAGTGATAGAAGAAAGTATGAGGAGAAGGGTAGTAGATAGTTCAAGGCAACTGGAGATGTCGATTGAAATAGATGTTACTCGCTTAAGACATGAATTCGTTTTAATTCTTTTCGTCATTTTCCCGCTCGATGTTTCGTACTTGATCTTTGTTGCTTATGCGTCAGTGAAGCTATTTTTTATCTCCCTTGAACTTGTTGCTAGGTCATCAGCCTGTTTGACCTAATTGTTCTTGTAGTCAGTGACTGCTATTACAGATTGAAAGAGAGAAGATTAGTGGTTATACTATATTATAGTGAGGTGGAAAGAGATATGATTCGCTAAGTGTGTGTTTGGTTAGGGATTTTGGTTGTGTAAGTATATAACAGTATATATATATATATATATATATATATATATATATATATATATATATATATATATATATATGCAAATAGATTAACAACGACTCATGTAAGACATGAAATAATTGAAACCCCAAACATTCTGCTATCTTGCTTTCTACCAAGCAGGTGTCATCAGACATTAAAATTAGTTTTTACTGCCTGATGATAAAGGGCTGTTAATAATTCAATTCATTCTTTGACAAATATTACGTGATATTTTTAAGATAACCTGCGTATCTATCTCAAGTGTCTGTTTGTATATATTCCTATGCGTTAGTGTGTTTATGTATCGCTCTGTGAATTTTTAGTTTATTTATTGTATGTTTATGATCAGTACTGCTGACTGATATCCTGTTTCCTCAACACTACACTAGACATGTTCTTCGCCCCAAGGCTCCAGTCGACAAGTTAACTTTGTCGACTTTGAGTTGGACTAAATGTAATTTACCATTTTAAATTGAGACATTCAGCTAAAAACATATACTGGACGGAATAAATTATTTAAAATGGACATTTGAAAACAATAAGTTAAAATAAAAAAAATGTACTTTAAAAAACAGGAAATTTATTAGAGATTTTTAAAACATAAAATTATAACAAGGAATAAATTGCCTATAAGTATGTTTTCAGCTTCGATAGACCGAAGCAGTCACACTAGCCACGTTAATTTTATTTAATTCTTTTTTTTACTTACTTTTTTCTTTCTTTCTTCATTCTTTCTTCTTTATTATCAATAACATCAACTAAACATTTTTCGTTCAATATTTTGAGGCATGGAGTTAAAATAATTAAATTGGGATCCAGTTGAAGCCAGGAATGAAAACGACGGACGACGAAAATTCTTTTCTTTTTGCAAGAGAAAATATGCGCCATGCTTTTAAACTACAATTTCCCATGATTTCCCTCGAACGTCCATATCTTCTCGAAGCGTTTCTAAACGTAAACACATGACGTCACACACTAAAATAAAAGCAGTAAAATAGACATTGCATACAAGACGCTCCTCCGTAGCTATACTGGTATAGCACGTCTGGCTATATGACAATTCCGTGTAGGATACAGCATCGGTTCCTGTCGGCGAACACATATCTTCTATGAAAATTTTCGGGCGATAAATGTTGTTAATACTGTTTATCATAAACAGATCAGTCCGACAAGTCCGGAGTCGCAAGAGATGTAGTGATTATCCAAGCGTAGCTTAGATGTGGCACCCAGTGAGGATCGAACTCACTATAAAGTCGTAACTGTTTTAGCGAGACAAGCTTGCTAACCATTACACCACGTCGAGTTGCCCGAAGTCTCCAGTGATATATGCTCTCTATAAAAATATATTAAATAGATAGTAGGTGTGAACAAATATCCATAACTAATGATGTTTTGCATATATTTATGCAACCATGTTTCTTCAGCATGTAGGTGATAATGACCCACCGCAGACTTCTTCATTATCTCTAAATTCTGAACTGACATAAATGTCTATGAAAAGTTAGATATCTATTTATTTTTCTATATATAGCAATTGCCTTCTGCTTCGTTGATTGCCGCACGAAGTCGCGGGATCCCCGTTCGCTATACTATTTAGCCATGCTTCGCCGCAGGGATTAGCGATGAATTCACGCTTTTCCTAAATATATTATTGCGTAGTGAACGCAACAACCTCTTGTCGAGTTCATTTCCCGCGACGTTATCAATTACGTCAGCCATATATATATATATATATATATATATATATATATATATATATATATATATATATATATACACATACATATATATATACATATATATATATATACACATACATATATATATATATATGTATACACATACATATATATACATACATATATATATACACATACATATATATATATATTTACACATACATATATATATATTTGATATATATATACATACATATATATATACACATACATATATATATATATATACACACATATACATATATATATATATATATATATATATATATATATATATATATATATATATATATATGAACCAGAAAAAGAATAGAGAACAAACTTCGTTTTTATTTTCCTCGTATTCTTCACACTAACTTACACTCCTTTTCTTTAATTCTCACTTATACACGTTCCCTCTAACTTTTTCTCATTCTTCCAGTTACATTTTTACCTTTTCTGTCTCTCACTGACACTCTTTCTTACTGACATACATTCCCCTCTGTATCTGTTATTTTCCCTATTTACTCTCATTTACACTATTTCAATCTTTCTCTCCCTCATATACGACTTGTTTCTCTGTCACATAGTCTCTTTCCATCTTTCCCGCTGACTTACATTCTTTCTCTCTTTCCCCGTTACCCCTCTTTCTACCACACACACCTTTTGTAACTTCTATATTTTTCTCTTACATAATTACGCTCTTTCTCTCTCACGCACTTTTTAAATTACACTGTTTCGCACTCTCTATTTCATTAAAACAATTTCCTTTTTTTTATTCACTTATACTCATTACTTCATTAACATGACGCCCTCTTTCTTTTTTTCTTTCATACAAAATTACGCATTAGCTACATAACATAATCATAAGAGGGTGGGATAAAAGTTCTTCCGCTGATTTTTAAGGAATTATGCTAGAACTATGAAACATTGCATGCATTTATTTCAGCTCATCTTATGAATAACTGAATTCTTTCCTTCCAGCTAATCTGACATCAGACCGTTCAAAGAAGACTATTCATCCTGTTGTTAAAAAAAGTCATCAAAAGTTGATATGACATCAGGATCAATGCAATACTGGTTTCAGCGAAGTGTTTTTTTAATGTTAGGGAATATGATAGTCAGATCAAGAGAATACGGAGGGTAAGCTACTAGTACAAAACAAGAGCCACGCACATGTGTGCTGAAGAATTCTCCTAGTCAGTTTTCCTGAGCATAGCCATACGTAACTGCCTCAGTAAGTTGGCATAGTACTCTCTATTGATCATGGGGACGTTTTAAAGATAATCAATAAAACACAATGACTCTTTTTATCCTAAAAAACTAAAGCCATCAACTTACCTGTCGATGATACGTCCTTGGACTTCTTTGGTGTAGGTGAGGAGCTTTATTTCACTGCATGAATTCTATCTTTGTCTCTAGATCAAAGTGATGAACACAG
>OZ010591.1:72557447-72594947 GCA_963932145.1 Acanthosepion lycidas | reverse complement strand
ATAACTGTTGAATATAATTCGATGTAAATCAGTCCCTCTAATAGGCCAGTGAATGTTGTATAATTTTCTCAAATGAAGAGAAGACTTGAATCAACACAGATGGTATTCTACGGCAGGATGCTGAGAATATAATGGATGGAGCAAGTCAGCAACGACAAAGACATAAGGAAAATGGAAACAATAAGCTTACTGAGAAAGCGACAGTTGAAGTTTCCTGTAAACAGAACGATAGCAAATAGTAATGAAAATTCCCACACACTTTTAGCAGACGTAACTGAAAAATTTTACCATAACAAATATAAAAGTAAAATGGAAATGTTAAAAAAAGCAACAAGTGACATATCCCGACAATCTCCAGTGTCGTGGAATGTTTTACCGGCACCAGTACGCGTAACACCTTTTGAGTAGCAATGATCTCCTAGACTACTTTGTTAACCAGTAAATGAAGCACCCAAAACATTTACTGAGCTTGATTAATTTGGCACAAAGCAACAACTATAGAGCAGCCGTTGAGGACTGAACTCTTTATTCAGTAGTAAGGTATAAACTAGTAAAACACCAAGTCACTCTTATTTACTAAGCTTAACCTAGTTTGGTTCAAGGTACCCGGTATTGGTATTGTGTACCCACTACTCAATATTAAGAATCAGCCAAGACTTACCCATTACCTCCCTTGTGCTTTTTCTACACCAGGAAAACTAAGATAATTGCAGCATAAAAGTCACATGGTTGCTGTATAAACAAAAAGGCTGCCTCTATGTGTGGTGAAATAATAAAAATGACTTGGAGTCGGCGTTTTTAACAAGGATTAGCTAACCTGTCTAGCAGATGGGAATAGTCAAGAGAATAGGCAACACTACTCATTGCTGTAATAACCAAAACATTGACATACAAACTCGATCCATGTATTAAATAGCTTCGTCAGATCGAGATATGCCTACAAATGTCAGACATAGCTCTAAATATGTTCCGTGATGCCACATTGAATCATAGATTAAAAAGGGTTTCGAGCGAATAAACACTGTAAGTCTTAATAAGGTCCAATTCATTGGCGCTGCTCAATCACAAAGAAATGTACCAACGTACAGAAATCGCATCCGATGAGGATTTTTAACAGAATCGATAATTAAGATGGATATTACATGTAATTCGAAGAGAAAATACAGACATAAACAAGAGACGCCCATCAATACCTGAAAGAGCTATAATAATAGAGGACTTGATAACCATATTTTCATGAAGAATCTTATAAAAGAATGTTTTCATAAATTTCAACCGAAAGTAGCCCTGGTCTCTCGGTCACTGAATTTCAAATCTTTCATTATAAGGAAACGGTTAATATTACCATTTTACCATTATTATTATTAGGTTGGTGCAAAAATAATGCCGTAATAATTTCGTTTTTTGACGTATTTTTAACGTCAAAAAACGACATTATTACGTCATTATTTTTGCACCAACCTAATAGATATAGTGATAACAGATAGAAGACTTTGATCTCAACCCAATGGCCCAGGAAATAATAAAAGTGTAATTCGCTTTACGTCAATGAATATCGAATAATTCTTTTTATTTTATCGTTTTTTTTTAATAAAGAAACGTTTCCTATTCGTATTACCATTAGCATACATGATAGCTGTAAGGCTGCCTCAAAAAGTATTCCTTAGTATTCATAACAAATGTTATTTCTTTCTTTTTTTTTTTCTTTGGAGTTGTAATATTCAAGAAAATTTGCAATGTATCCTCATGCATGAATACAATCACATTCCATAGCAAATGTCAGTATAACCCCTTTTTTTTCCATTAAGTCATGTTTTATTGAAAAATGATAAAAGGAAGACACTGGAAGGAAATGATTACATTACTTTTTGGGTGAATTTCTTTTATTGGTGAAGAATTCTTTTGTTTTCTATGAGGAATCATGGGAAACATTTTTTTCAAACAAGAAATTGAAAACTTGGAACAATGTTGAAGAAAAATAAGTCGACCAATTGCATTTTCCAAACAAAAATAATATCGACTTCCAGGTTTTTTTGTGTTTCGTGACACTGAAATGTTGGAAGAAAAGCAAGAAATGGGAATGTTTGCTGAATAATAAATTTCCCTACACACTAGTAACGGTACTGTATAGAATGCTATAAGTTACAGTGAAAGCCTAATCATATATATATATATATATATATATATATATATATATATATATATATATATATATAGTAATGAGGAGGATTTAATAATTATATTAATTGATTCATCGAGTCTGATAGAAACCTCAGGAAGCACTGGACGGCCGTTTCGTCCTATATTTGGGACTCATCAGCAGTGCGCAACCATGCGCACAGCTGATGAGTCCCAAATATAGGACGAAACGGCCGTCCAGTGCTTCCTGAGGTTTCTATCAGACTCAATTAATATATATATATATATATATATATATATATATATATATATATATATATATATATATATATATATATATTAATTGAGTCTGATATAAATGCTGCATCAAATCTGGTATACCAATGTATTATCTCATCCACTGAGGGTCCTAATACTAATATGATATACATTGGGTCCACAAAGAATGATTTTAAAGCTAGATGGAGGCAGCATAAGTGCTCTTTCAACAATATAAATAAAAGAAATCAGACTTCTCTATATTTTTGGCATTTGAAGGGAAATAAATAGGACACCTAAGGTAAAATGAAAAATTATAAACAGGACTAGAACTTGTAAAACTTGGGATGACCCATGCGCTTTGTGCCTCCATGAGAAACTTCACATTATCAAGTTTCTAAATAATAAAAATCTATTAAACAGTAGACATGAGTTAACGGTTTTTTGCACGCATTGAACAATTTAGCTTAAAAACTAACATACAATAAATTAACTTTTATAATGCTTGGCTCCAATAGAAAGTTTTAACACCCCACAAAAAATTAAAGCCCCTTATGAAGTCGTCAAATAACAAATGTTACGAATGTTTTTATATACACAAAACCCCTTCATAAAGAAATAAAACAAAAAAATAAATTAATCTTCATAGACAAGTTAACCTGACTGATTGAAAACATCTTCCGCTTTAAATTTAGACACCCCCACCTTACCCTGACTTAACATCTATGAAAGTAACTCTCTGTTGATACATATCATTAGCAGACAACACCCCTACCTATTTCAAATATCCACGATGGCTGTCACCATGGAAATTTTTGATTCCTATATAAAACACGTAAATTTCAGAAATAAGTTATTCCCAAAAAATTTCGATTGAAGATGAAACAGAGCTCACTTTAACTCAGTTTAATTCTAATAATTATGTTGAAGTTTTCGGCTCTTGTTTTTGAAACATGAGACTTCTGATGTAGCGTGTTGGAATCATATTTTTAAATATATATATATATATATATATATATATATATATATATATATATATATATAAAGACATTTTTATGTTTAACATTCTTTTTATAGATACAAATATTTAAGTAAATGCTCTGTTTATAATAAACAGTATTAAACAATATTTACCGGCCTGAATGTCTGAGAAATTCGAGGACGAATATATTCTATGAAAATTCCTTAAAAATCCTTTAATCAGCAGATACTTACCATCGCCTGAATAACTACAATCATAATATTGAAACATGGAGTTTTGTAGCGATTACATGTTTCTTATTATATATATATATATATATATATATATATATATATATATATATATATATATATATATATATATATATATATTAAAAATTCATGTATATACTAGTGGATCCGTGCCGTCAAGGAATGTAAATTTATATGTATATGTAAAGGAATGTAATTTATATCTGTCATATTCTAAATAATTTTCTTTTAATCCAAGTACAATTTTGTAATTTAAAATAGTTCGTTCTTAACGTTAATAATTGAACAGTGTATAATTTATATACACCTCAAGAATTTTATTTATTTTAAAGTATATAAAGTTGGATTAATTTTTGTCTAAATTGCAAAAACGATAGTGAGTCCTGTTTTTTTTCGAAAAATTTTCTATTCGGCTTTTTTTTATAAATGTCAAAATCGGAGTATTAGGATTCGATAAAATAACGTAAAATAAGTTTTGCAGGACTTCTCATAATTCGGCCCTTAAGAATAATCCCACAATTTTCAATGAAAAAACAGAATCCAGTAGAAAAAAAACAAAAACAACATAGTATCAGCAAATAAACAAATTATGCACGCATATGAGAGACAATATAATTGTGGTACCTGTATGTTTGTGTGAAAGAGTCAGTATGTACTGTCGGATAGAAGAAATAGTTAGAATTTAGTTCTTAGTGTGAACTGTTTCGCCGTAGTTTGGACTGATCTCTTTGTAGTTTGTCAGTGCGATATATGTATGTCTTTGCGTGAGTTATAATTGTGTTAAAACAAAATTGAATCGTTGTACATTAGAAATGATTAAAGATATACTACTGGAATTATCCGAGTTTTTTCTGACACTATCGGACTTTATTTAGAGCAATATGAACGTATAATTACTCTTCATGCTTAACAGAAGAATCGTGATGAAATTGATCATAAACGAAAATGACGTTCATCATTAATTAATCATATCTAAGGATCGTAAGCTCATGAAAAGTTGAAATGAAAATCAAATATATATATATATATATATATATATATATATATATATATATATATATATATATTATTTCAGGATCATTTTCAAACTTATTCAAGATGATCGGCGCCCTCTCTAACCTTCTAATTTTCTGTCCTGTAGTAAAAAGTTGGCTCACACTTTTCACGAACGATTTCATTTTCAAGTTTTTTAGTCTACTCTTTGGACATTTATAGCTGAAACTATTCTGTCACGTACCAAACATCTTATGGATTGAATTGCATCTTTTCCAATTGATCTCTTTAGTTTAAAGTTAAAATGATGATGCAACTTCCTCTTGTGAAATCCTGGGTCAGTTTTCCTCTATACAGTTCACGCTTTGTTTAAAATTTATTCACCGTTCTATTGATGGTTCTTGAATGGACTTTGAAAATGGAAGACAGAGTTTGAATTTTGGTACCAAAAGGATTACTACTAAAGGATTGGAGAATTTTCTTTTTCTGATCTATACTCATTTGGGAAGAGAGTGGATCTGACACAAAACGATTTAACTAAACCTTGTATGAAAACCTCGATAAAAAGAAACACAATAAGGTAAGTGTTTTTTTTAGATAATAAGCATTTTGTGAGATGGGTAATTATGTTGTTACATTATTTTAAAGAAATTTGCTGTTACAAACAGTAAAAAGTCATATATATATATATATAAATATAAATATATATATATATATATATATATATATATATATATATATATATATATATTCCTAATATTTTTAGGAATCAGTTTTCATGAAAAGAGATATTAAATTATGAGATACCCCTCAATCTCTCTCCCTATATATATATATATATATATATATATATATATATATATATATATATATATATAATGAAAGAGAGGAAGCGAGAGAAATAAAATGAGAGAGATATTAACTTACTCTAAAATACTCTAAATTGTAATATTTGTTCTTGACAGAATAATAACTTTAGCTTTCAGATGTCTCCTTTCATAAAAGAAATACTCCACTCTCAAGGAAACATATTTATATATGACCATACATGTTTAAAAATTTAAAATGAAACCGTTAACTGATGAATCTGAAAATAAGCCTACGATATAACCATACTTTGGCATAAAAAAAAACGAAAATACATAAAATTCAACAAAAAAACATAGATAAAAATTAACAAGTTTATAAAAGTTAAAAGAACAAAACATTATAAAAATAGACAATATAATAATAAACAAAAAAATAAACAAATTGTAAATAAACAAAGTGAAAATAAACAACATCAAGAAATTAATTATAAATAAACGAAATAAAAATAAAGAAAATAAAAATAAGCAAGATAAAAATGAACAAAACAAAAATAAGCAAAAAAATAACCAAAATAAAAGGAAACAAAATAAAATAAGCAAATAAACATAAATAAAATAATAATGATCTAATAAAAATAAAGAAAATAAAAATAAAGAAAATAAAATTCAGCAAATTAAGAATCAGAAAAAAATAAACATAATAAAAATTATCAAAATAATATAAACAAAAAACAAATAAACAAAATAAAAATAAGCAAAATAAAAATAAGCAAAATAAAATTAAACAAAATATAAATACGTTAAAGTAAACAGAATAAAAATATCTAAAATCCAAAGAGATGAATGTTAACCCATTATTCTCTTTCACATTTCATCGAAACCTATGATTAGTAATTCCTAGATTTTAAACAAGACAAAAGCGGAAGAATTTACCCCATTTACAGAGTTAACGCGCGATTTAAATGAAATAATAAACAGTGAATAGAACATTTATTATTAAATTCGCCTCATTACCAAATTCAGCTGTTTAGTTCTACTCAGAAAGCAAATCACCAAAGTAAATGTATTTCAAAAATTTTGCTTGAAGACTTGAAGGAAATACTATTGAAGAGAAAAGCCATTGAAAAACCGTTATTCTATAACTACTGAAGCATTTTCGAATTATTTTAATTTGTGTTTAGTCACCACGGTGCAAGTAACAATAGGCTTGGCGGATACATCTGTCATGAAATGTAGCTGTTGCTTCTCAGATATAACCATGACAACAGGTTTCAATAGATTGAGTAATGTGTGGACAGGCGAAAAAAATCTGACAAGGAAGAAAATGGCGTCCAAAGATTGAAGAATGTTAAAAATCAAAGGAAGAAACAAATAATAAACAAAATTGCGCAAAAGGAGTAATAAGAAATTATTTTGAAGGAAAGAAAGAAAAATATGGAATAAAAGAAAGAAAGAAAAAGGAAAGAATAATAGAAAGATAAGAAAACGCAAAAAACGTTAAGAAAATATTTTGAAAAGAAAGAAAGAAAACGATATGGAAAAAAGAAAGAAAAAATTTAAGCAGAAGAAAGAAAGGTAAAAAAGAAAATATACAGAAGAACATGGTAAGAAAGAAAGAAAGAAAGAAAGAAAGAAAGAAAGAAAGAAAGAAAAATGATGAGGCTCGCAAAATAGGGGATAAAAGAAGAGATAAAATAACAAATAAATGAGTGGTAAAAAGAAAAGCATGGAAAAGAAAGAAAGAAAGAAAGAAAGAAAGAAAGAAAGAAAGAAAGAAAAATGATGAGGCTCGCAAAATAGGGGATAAAAGAAGAGATAAAATAACAAATAAATGAGTGGTAAAAAGAAAAGCATGGAAAAGAAAGAAAGAAAGAAAGAAAGAAAGAAAGAAAGAAAGAAAGAAAGAAAGAAAGAAAAATGATGAGGCTCGCAAAATAGGGGATAAAAGAAGAGATAAAATAACAAATAAATGAGTGGTAAAAAGAAAAGCATGGAAAAGAAAGAAAGAAAGAAAGAAAGAAAGAAAGAAAGAAAGAAAGAAAAATGATGAGGCTCGCAAAATAGGGGATAAAAGAAGAGATAAAATAACAAATAAATGAGTGGTAAAAAGAAAAGCATGGAAAAGAAAGAAAGAAAGAAAGAAAGAAAGAAAGAAAGAAAGAAAGAAAGAAAAATGATGAGGCTCGCAAAATAGGGGATAAAAGAAGAGATAAAATAACAAATAAATGAGTGGTAAAAAGAAAAGCATGGAAAAGAAAGAAAGAAAGAAAGAAAGAAAGAAAGAAAGAAAGGATGAAAAAACAAAAGAGAAGAAATAATGTAAATATAAAGAAAGAAGGAAACAAGAAAATGAATAATTCAAGAATGGATAAAATAATAAATGAATGAGTGGTAAAAAAGAAAAGCATGGAAAAGACAGAAATGATATTGAAATCACAATAAAGGAAAGAATAGTAAAGAAAGAATGAAAAAAATGAATAATGTAATAAAAGATAAAAGAGAAAGGAAAGGGGTTAACGAAATTGAAGGAAAGGAAAAATAATAAAGGAATATTTTTGAATGAAAAATTTGTATGGAAAAAGGCAAGCAAGGAAGAAATTAAAGAAAACAAGTAAGGAAGGAAGGAAGGAAGGAAGGAAGGATGGATAAATGTTTATATGCAGTTATAAAACAAGAGTGAAAGAATAATCTAAAAAGAAAGAAAGAAAGAAAGAAAGAAAAAAGAAAGCAAGAAGGGGCCTCGGAAAATCGGGTTTGAAAGAACAGACACAATAACAAACGAATGAATGCTAAAATGGAAAGCTTGGAGAAAAAGAAAGGACATTGAAAACACAATAGAGAAAGAAAGAAAGAAAGAAAAAAAGAAAGAAAGAAAGAAAGAAAGAAAAGAAATAAAAGAAAAAAAGAAAAGTGTTCGCTGAAACAAGAAGAAAATGAATAAATCTTGAATAACGCATGAAGAACTTTAGTGGATATATAAATCTTTCAAAAACATTCAAATCAAAAATCAACAATGAAACATGAATGTCCCAAACTCGCATAGCCATTATATTTGTGTAGAAATTCTTATTTTAAAATTTCATCTTCAGCAGTTTGATAATATTTTCTCGGCACACACAAGGATACACATCCTCTACCCAGAAGGATCCTCAATTCTGTCTGTTCTAACAGAATAGCAGCTAACAACATTTTTACAACCACCCTCAATCAAAAGTTATGTCGAATCTGTCGTCTGTGAATGGAATTTCACAGGAGACTTTACGATGCTGAGCTCGTCAAGTAATGACATAAACAAACGTAACGTCAGTTACAGCCACCATTTTCACTGGCCTAGTTTTTTGGAAAATCATCGATTTGTGAAATTTGTTAGACTAAATATAAAGTCTGTAAATTTATTTCATAGTAGAACTCTGATTATTTTCCGATTATATACAGGTTGGCAATTTACAATCCGGTTCAATCTGTAATCCGGCACTAATTTTCACATGTTGGGATGCACCTGGGTTCCCTTCCCAAATCGAACCCGTAAGCCTCGACCGCGGTGATGGAAAGCGGCTGGATGGTATTACCATTTTCCCTTTTAAAATGGGGAAGTCGTTGATTTTGGATGCTCGTGACACAGAGATAATATATATATATATATATATATATATATATATATATATATATATATATATATATATATATTCTTCTCTTGCTGATAGATTCTTTTTTTTTTTTTTTTTACTCCTGTGGCAGTGGAGACTTCAGGGGTTATTGGGCCTCTTTCGATGGCGTTCCTTCGGAGGATTGGCGTGATGGCGTCTCGGTTAAGGGACGAGCCTCGCGAAACGGAGTGGCTTCTTGCAGCGTGTTTCACTGGCGATGGTTCGAAGCAATACTTTCTCCATCACTGTGGCTGGCAGAGGATAGCAAAAAAAAAAAAAAAAAAAAAAAACATTTTGTTTATAGTTATTTGTTCAAACTTTTTTTTCAATAAATATTTTCACATGTTCACCTTCAGATTACTGGATTACTGTGGTCGAGGCTCTGACCGGTCTATGGTTATTTGCTGTCACTAGCTGCCGCATCAGTTGTTTGATTCTGAGCTCTATCAAACACTTGTAGTGCATTTCTACTTGTCTTTGTAGATATTATTTATTACATTCATCTATACTGCGTGTCCCAAAAAATTTGACATCATTTCGCAGGTCAATAATTTGGACAATTCTTGAGGAAATTAACCTCAGATATAAAAACAGACCAGGATTTCATATTTAATGGAAGAGGGCGGTACGTGCTTATTTCAATGAGAATATGCCAGAGAGATGAATCGGGCGAGATGGAGATGAAGACATTTTTCTGATGAAATGCCCGCCGTGATCACTGGACTTGTTCACGTGTGATTTCTTTTTATGGGGATATGCGAAGGGACTGGTTTATGTCCTTCCCCTTCCTGCTAGTATTGATGAACTCAAAAAGAGAATCACTTCCGCATTGGATAATGTTACCAGCAACATGCTACAACGTGTTTAGCAAGAGCTTAACTACCGACTTGTCGCGTGCCGTGTCACAGAAAGTACACATATTCAAAACTTATGAAATCGGTCCCATAATAAACTAATGATGATCAACACGTAAACTGTTTAAATTCATTGAGTAGTTTTCAAGATAATTGCTTTTAAAATTATGTCAATTTTTTTTTAACACCCTGTATGATAAATGCGAATGTCAGTGTATCACTGTGTCACACTTTTCAGCTTTACTCCTAGAGGCCATAGCCCAACATAACTTATCATTTTGGAATCAGGCCGACTCCATGAGCATTAAAAACATTTCGGGTCGTATCCGGATCCACAATCCTGACATGTTGGATTGCCAAGTTTTCAATACTGCAATTGTTTCCAGCGATTTTTACGTGTTTTTTTGCGATTCATTTTTTTATGATATTTTTTTTTTAACTTGGAATTAAATTCAGGAATAATCGAAATTCAACAAAAGTCACCCATGAAAAAAAAAAAAAAATGTTTGTACGGAAAGTAAGAATCTACGTACATCAAATTGTTTTTAGATTAAATGGCATTAAAAGAATTGTCGTTGAAATTTTAAAAGGTAAGCTTAAATATTAATACAATACTTAAATGCAACGATCAATTTTTAGTTCTGCAGTTTATTGTTGCCTATGACATCTACTCTTTCCTACTTCTTGTGATGAAGGCCCTCGGTAGGAGCTAGCATAAGATAAGGCGGGTTTTAAGCAGGTATTTTATATATTTAGGAATATATAAAAGGCGTCAATATATAAAGATGAATTGAAAGTGTTTAACATTCCGGATATTCGAAGAATCGTTTTGGCTTCGATGCCATTATCTTTGACACAGAATTAATTAAGTTAAGCAAGCCTATCTTCCATAAATACATCTCAGAGAGAAGATAGAAGAACAGTACTGTTACCTTCATAATCAAAAGTCGCAGGTGCATTGGAATAGCAAAATATACCTTGAAAACAAAAGCTAAGCAAAGTATTACCAAACAGGAAATAAAGCTAAGCAAAGTATTATCAAACAGGAAAGAAAGCTAAGGAAAATATTCCCAAACAGAAAAAAAGCTAAGCAAAGTATTACCAAACAGAAAAGAAAGGTAAGCAAAGTATTACCAAACAGGAAAAAAAGCTCAGCAAACTATTACCAAACAGGAATAAAGCTAAGCAAAGGATTACCAAACAGAAAAAACGCTAAGCAAAGTATTACCAAACAGGAAAGAAAGCTAAGCAAAATATTACAAAACAGGAAAATATCATTAGAAACAAATAACAGACTGAAAACGTTACGTAATATCAGTCATTCTCTATGACAGTCACCAGTTGGAAATATCTTAATAAATGAAGAGGAGATTTGAGGCAGGAGCAATGTGGTTCTACTGAAAAATGCTGAGTATCGTCGGCTAAACATGTGAGGAAAAAGGTTGTTTTAAAGAAAATGGGAACAAAGGGTATGCTTATACTTAGAATCAGAAAGAGATTGTTGACATCTCTAGGAGATATATAGATAAGAGTTTTTTTTGAGAATATGATATTCACTGGGCACTGAAGATAAGAGAGACATGGCGAGAGAGAATAAAGTGGGGAAATCAGCGAGTACCAATCTATCTCGGATAAATGTATGAATGAACAGGGTGAGGGCGAGATGCTGAAAACGCAAATCTTACTAAATCTGTTATGGTTAGAATATTGTGAAAAGAGAAGTTGCTGGCATGTACTTTTACGACACATCGCAGAAGTAATCCTCTACGTAATAGTGTTTTGAGTTTATTAAGTATTCACTGGCTACGTATGATTTATCTGTATGCGAGACAGAAGCACATTTCGTCAACTTTAAATCATTGAATCACGCGGATTTTAATCCAAGAAATTAATAATATATTCCTCTTCAACAAACCTCATATGATTCTCCATTATATATAAAGTCATTTAGAAAACGTTTCTTTTTCTAGCAAAAACAGCCAAATAGTTGCACGTGTGAGGAGCCAAAATGTCTATACCTTTTTTGTCCAAGTGTAAACCGAATTTATGT
The DNA here is from genome assembly GCA_963932145.1 of Acanthosepion lycidas. NCBI lineage: Eukaryota > Metazoa > Mollusca > Cephalopoda > Sepiida > Sepiidae > Acanthosepion > Acanthosepion lycidas. Next base: position 72,582,964 of record OZ010591.1, on the reverse strand, counting down.
TTAACTTTTTCACACAAGTCAAAGATGAATCAAGTCCTTAAGGCTACGCCAGTGCTTAACAAAAACTTGGAGAGTTTTGTTAAAGGGATATAACTGATACATCCGCAAGAGCTATGGCACGTAGAACTAAAACTATCTGCTCCGGTGGACGAAATAAACGGTGCAATCAGCTGAAGAAGGCTAGAGCGTACAACGGCCGAAACGCCGTGAATATGACAATAAAGATGAGGACAACAGTTTGAACAAAATAAATAATGGAAACTCAAAATCAATTATTTTTGACATCACATTTTTCGTTTCATTTACGTCTCTATCTTCTCTAGTTTTGGGGCCAGTTAAGGATAGGATTGTAAAAAGGCATATTTACATATGAAGACCAGCCTTTATCGTCGCAATTAATTAGTAATTTGGTTTGGTAATTCTTCTTAAATTACCAGTGATAGCATCAATATTACTGCTAATAATATTTTTAATTATGCCTTCCTGGCTACTCGTATCCATCCATGGCTGTTTTGTAAGGGTGCTTAGAAAACCTATCTTTTTTTCAACACGTAAGTTGCCACCTCATAGTTTAGATTTCAACTATGCTGAACGGAACATGGTTACAGTTTCTGGGTAAGCAGTCACTTTCTCACAAACGTAACGTAGTTTTCCTCTGTTTTTTCTTCAAATATTTCCATGACAACTGGTCTGACGATCTTTTTTCACTAGTGCGACGACTACAAGAAATTAAGCGTGTTACTAGATTGGCATCTAGGTGCCACCCTTTTACTGTTTAAATGGTTGAATGTAACCAACAGTTCTAGTCCAACAGTTTCTTTTCGGGCACTTCCCGCCTGTGGTTCTCACTTCCTTTTAATTACTTCCTTTTACTTACTACAGTCTTCAAAAATGTTAATGTAACTTTTAATCGCCATCTTCTATTTTCTTAAATCCAGTTCATCTTTTATCCTGTCCTCAGCCCCCACCATACATGTTTTTATTTTTCATTCACTTTCAACCTCTGTAACTTCCCGCGTACTATTGGCATTTCTTGCTTGTTGGGGTGAAATGATTAAACACATGAAAGAAAAAGAGCACACTGTGTAATGTGTTGAATATATATTTTTTTTATACCGAAATTACGATGACTGTGACTTCGGACTAGCAGAAAACCCGACGGATTGCGTACAGTTTCGTCTACTCTAGTTCATTCAAATTACGTAATATGGTTTCCAAACACTTCCCAAAACTAATGGACACTGCGATCGTATCTCTCGAGGTCGATATTATCAAGAAATCCCTTACTTCTCCCTAAATGGATATGTTGAGATTTGAACTAGAGTCTCAAAATCGGAATGTTTATGTTCTAACAACTAATCCACCATCTTATAATATTACCAAGACAAATCTTCATGAAACATCAAGAAAATCGCCCCGGGCTTCTGTACAAAAATGGTCGTAGATATTTGCATTTAGATGGTAGATTAATTTGGACTACTATAAATATCCTCTTCGGTACTAGAGATTCGTTTATTATTTTCCTTATTTGATCAGTTACATAAGTCTACTATGATTTGACGCAATGTGCCACACCCTTCAGGATGAGACGGCCAAGTCGAATGAAACTTGCGTCTAGACATTCCGAACCATCTGAGAGCAGTGTGTACTACGTGATCTGAAGGAACTTCAAACTGCGCTCTACCTGGATAATTAGATACTGCATTTATCAAAGCCTGTCAATTACCGTAATTCCTCATATATAATATGCATTTTTTTCTAAAAAAAATAATAAATTACTCACACAAACATACGGCAATTTGACATTAACATTCGACGATTGCGACCTCATAAGGATGTCAGATACAATCATATGTACCTAACAATACTTACAAATGCAAATTAAAATAAGGATTATCATAAAACTAAATTAGAATAATATCATTCTATGTTTAAAACCATTTTTTTAATAATAGTAGGAAATCTTGGCCTTAATGAAATTGAAGAGGTTTGATTATCAAAAAAAGGTGTGCATATCATGCGTGGGGAAAAGTAGTTTCCCACACATTCAGCACAATTTTAGGGGTGCGTATTTTGGATGAATGAGTATTATACATGGGGAATTTCGGTATCGCCCACATATGGCTGTGATTCATAAGACTAGTATACTGGGTGTCATGATGAGTATATTGAACTTTGTTAGCCAGCTGCGCTCTACAACAATCAAGCTTTCAATGAATGGATAAATTAATACTACTACTACTACTATTAGTAATAATAATAATAATAATAATAATAATAATAATAATAATAATAATAATAATAATAATAATAACACGGGTATAATTGTCAAAGTTTTGCTGAATAGTAGAAATCGCTGTTGGTGCAAATAAATTAGTAAAATTATTCAACAAAATAAATGCAATGATCTAGAAATTGAGATTCAGGGGATAGCTTGATGGACTAATAACCATAGCAAAATATATGGAAAATCGTGTTTTTAAACCTCCTGGTGGGCCGAGTTTGACTGAAATGGGAAATGCAAATATTGTGCTCCCGAGTATCTTCCATATCGTCAGAAAAAGTTCTATCAAGATTGACGGAATTATACTAAAGAAATTTATCTTAGCATTCACATATAACTTCAGAACCCAATAAATTTGTAATGATTTCTTTTTCACATAGATTTTATTTCTTTTTAATCGCCTCATCCCAAGCAGGGCAGTAAATCTACTAAGGTGAAGTGGGTTACTGAGTGTGGAAATATTATTAAACAGAAACATTACTAAGGAACTAAAAGGGAATAAGAGTAATCAGGAGGACAGTAGATAACGATTGACATTGAATTTAAATTTTTCACCATTGAATTTGACTTGAAAGCATGAAGCTAGAAGCCAGAAATGCGAGAAAAGAAATTGTTAACATAGAACTTACGTATCCGTCCATATTTCTGAGATGAGGTATCATGTACACTATTTACATTATTCAGACTATTGTCCTCATATTTGTCGCTATATTTATTATAACGTTTCGGCCGTTGTATGCTCCGGCCTTCTTCAGGTGTTTGGACGGTCGAACTGAACCCTTTATTTCACTCACTGGAGTAGACTGTTCTAATTCCACGTGCCATGTTTAATGGATGTCAGTTATCAGTTATCTCCTGTTAATTCCTCTCTCCAAGTTCTCCACTGCCTTAAGTGGGTATTGAACTGACACTCTTTGGGTCTTGTCACTGGATCTAACCAACGCCTTTATCCAATGTGCATTCTTATCATGAATGTATTTATAGAGAATGAAGAGGTAAGCAACATTAAGTCGGTGGGAAAGTGACAGAAGCCGAGGCACCAGGACACAACCAATGATATTGCTGTTTTTTTTTTTCTCTGGTTTTTATCAAGGAACTCTAGATATATGGAAGAATTATTAGACCTGATGTGGTAGCATTAAATGCTCTTCTGTGTTTTTTACACGTATAGACACACATATATAATTTCCAGTGTTTATTTTAAATTTATTACACAGGGCGCTCCACAAATAACTAGAAATTTTATATTTACTATATAATGAATAAAGAATAAACTAACATATAAAAATTAATTATATATTTTATTAGGTTGGTGCAAAAATAATGACGTAATAATGTCGTTTTTTGACGTTACGTCAAAAAAACGACATTATTACGTCATTATTTTTGCACCAACCTAATACTATAAGAATGAAATAAAAAAATAATTAACATATAAAAAAATTAACTAACATATAAAAAATAAGTACATATTTTACTATAAAAATGAACTAAAATTTAATTAACAAAAAATTAACTATATATTTTACTATAAGAATTAACTAAAAACATTAACTAACATATGAAAAAATAATATATTTTAATATAAGAATTAACTGAAAAATAACTAACATATCAAACATTAACTATATACTTTACTATGAGAATGAAATACTCAGTCGTTATTGATCAAGTAATCTAAGTTTGCTAATCATTCAGCTACGCCGAAGTGCCTAAACGCTTCATGATATAATGAAAAAATTATAAGGGGTCTAATAAAAACGTGGCAGTACTGTTGCTATGGGAACGGTATTAAAGTACGTAGATTGAAGTCGCTTGACACAAATTGAATTTGAATTCACTCGCGTTCTCACTGACATCCCTGGTTATAGCAATGCCTGGAAGGAAAGTATATGGAATGTGGTCGGCTCAACACACTGCATCGATCACATCAGTGACCATTGTTTGTGTAGTAATTTTTAGCAAAACCCGACAATTCCGAGGTCGGACAACCACTATATTCCCAAGATCTCGCCCCTTGCGAGTTTTTTCCTTTTCCCAAGTATAAGCTCTTACTTGAAAGAAACAAGATTTTAAGACGTCCAGTGAATCCAAAACAATAATGCAAGGCAACTGTTCACTAGCCCCAAAACTGGAGTTCCAGGAATGCTTTCATTAGTTGAAACCACGCTGGATAAAGAGTGTGTATTCAGAAGGAGATTAAATGCTGAATTGATATGTGATGTAGTTTTCTTTTGATAATACCAGTTCCGATACTTTTTGATCAAACCTCATATGTTATAAAAAGCATGATATTAAAAAAAACATATATGAAGGAGCATTATATAATAGGATGAAACCGTTATGTTCGATGGAATAAATGAAGGAAAAAATGAAAAAAATATGGAATGCCGTAAGTGATAAAATTGTCTAATCCTTAAATTGTCTTCAGAGATGGAGGCATTTGTACTCAAGTTTGTTTCTTTTGCTGAAGAATATGATAGGCTTATCATTGCAATCGATAAATGTTTATCACTTTTAATGGACTACAATGATTCGATGTGCTTAAGATCTTATCAATAGAGAATGGATACTTTATGGATGCAAGGCTGAGAAAAAGACGAGAAACAAAAGCCCTAAAATAATTCGTTATATTTCATCCATTAAACGCCAAAATCTGGAGATGCTCGAGTGTACTTCATGTATAAGATTTTAATAAAGAAAAAAAAAGAAAAAGAAAGTGCTTCATATTTGGAATTCCATTTACAACACCAGCGATTTTTTCCGATAATAGAAACACCATATCGGTTTCACTTTAAATACAACGATTTTACACACACACACACACACACACAAACGCTCTCTCTCTCTCTCTCTCTCTCTCTCTCTCTCTCTCTCACGCACACAAAGACAAACGCATAAGCACACACACACACACACACACACACATATATATATGTTCAAACACATGCTTTTATAATCGTCCAAGATGTAAATTTGGCAATAACTATGCAGTGTTCGTTTCAATGTGCACATTTATATATATATATATATATATATATATATATATATATATATATATATATATAAAAAGAAATATAGTCTTAAGGTCTGCTATATTTATGGAATAAAGTGCTCAATATCAGAGATAGAGCGTGTGTAAATATAAAAGTGAACATAGAAGTCAACACTTAGAGGCGACAGTCTGTTTCATGCTATATGCAATCGTCAGGCCACATATGCTGTTATTTTTCTCGGCTATTTATATATATACGTGTTAGTGGTGCATTGTGGGTATTCTATTATGCCGGTTATTATATCGGAAGTCGTTTGTTTATTTATTTGGGTCAAATTATATTACTTGTTTTTATTTTTTTATTTTTTTGTTTCTTATTTTATTTATTTATTTATTTATTTATTAACGTAGTAAAAATTTGTTTATATCACTTATTTAACAGTTTTGTTTTGGTTTGAGAATTTAATTAAAGCTATTTGTTCAATTTTGGGGTTGATTGTTGTAGTTCATTCTAACTATTATTTTGGCGAGAACAGTTTTTAATTGATTACCTTTATGTGGGATTGGTTTGTTTACATATTTACTTGGATGAATTTAGGTCAATTTATTTTACTTGCATATTTTCTCTTTTCGGTTTTCGATTTTTAAGTAACATAGTATTTATTTATTTTTTATTTAAATTCTTTTTTTTTTGTTATTTTGTTTATTATACTAATAATAATTTATTTGTTTTTATTTTATTTTTCCTTTTTTAGGTTACGTAGTAAAAATTTATTTTCATACCTGCATTTTGAGATGAGCTCGGATCTTTTATTTAATAAATATATTTTGGTCGGTGAAAGTAATGATAGCTATTTATATATATATATATATATATATATATATATATATATATATATATATATATATATATACGTGATACCAGTTTGTGATTCTAGGGTGAGCTCAATGTAGACTACAGAGCATTATAATGATAATAAGAAGACAGAGACATAAGTTATCCATTTCGATTATAATTTATTTGGTACGTGGTATTCAACTCTATATATATATATATATATATATATATATATATATATATATATATATATATGGTACATTAAAGTGATTTGTTTTTCATTAAATATTTATATATATATATATATATATATATATATATAGTTAGTCGATAGATATTATATATATATATATATATGTGTGTGTGTGTGTGTGTGTGTGCAACAAATATTCATCCGAAAAAGTTTTATTACGTTCAGCCCTACAAGGTTTTTCAATTTTCTTTGAAAATTTCGAATATGACGTTGCATATTAAGTTGGAAAGTCTGGATAAACTGTCTGAAGTTCATGATTGTTCTGTTGTTTTGGCTGATGTATTTTAAACCGTCTTATTCATTATCAAGAACGTTGTGCGGCCAGTTTGGCAGGTAATATTCCTTTGACCACATCCAGCTATTTTATGGAGAGCTGAAGGTTTTATAACAATCCAACGTGACGTTAAATATAAAGATTAATGGGTGCCGGGCAGCTTTTCTCTTTTTGGTTGCATATTATATTCTTTACACGCTATTTAATACATTTTCGCCTGTGACGCAATATACTTTATTCAATGTGATTTTTAAAAGTAATTGCATAATAATGTATTCTTAGCTTTTGACTTTTTTCTGCTATTGGGTCGAGTTTATTAATTTGGTAGTATCCACTAACGGCTGTCTTATATAGAAAGTTTTATTTTTATTTATTTATTTTTTGCAATATGCCGATCGATATGTGCAAGGATACCAATAAGGTTCGACATGTTAACCTACGAGAGAGTAGCGCGCGCACAGACACATCCACACACATATGAGCTGTGATACAGCGAAACACTCTGTCTGTGTATGACAATAAATATGCTCCTGAAAAATTATTTCGGTTGAGCTCTCTGGGGAGAAAGTGTGAGTTTTGAAACGGTGACTATCACTGTTACTAATGCAATACTCTCTGATAAAACAAATCAAGTTCTCTTAGTAAATGGCGTGTTTATGTAATATTAAATACGCTGAAACTCAACTTCATGCCTGCCGTGCGCCAATGGCTTAGCGTTAGATTCTCCAACTGACGCCAAATTAGCCGCATTTCGATCTTAGCCTAGAGGCAACCGGACGTATTATCACACTGATGAGCTGTGATACAGCGAAACAGTATATCTCTTGATAACATTATATATATATATATATATATATATATATATATATATATATATATATATCAGGAGTAATTGGAGTATTCTTAATCTTATATTTTCATTACTTCAAACGTTATTATAGCGAATACGAATAATACGTTTTTAAAAGACGAATTATCAGCAATAAATTTTATAGCAAAATTGCCAAAAATACATTTTATGTGTAGTTAATGCCACAAAACTATGTACAAAGTATTTAGATTTCCGTATTAAATAACCCACAGAGGTGTTGATATGCCGCTAAACAAAATCAACCAACCAAACAAGCAACAGGAAAGATCTCTTGCATGAGATTAATCCATATAATATCCCACAATTTCTTAAAGAAATCAAATAGTATATCAACAATATAAGTTCAACAAAATTACAGCTTAAAACACGCACATTACCCCTTCTGGTAAGTATGTCCACACAGACATGTCTATGAACAAAAGCTGGGCCTCGTCTGCCATGTATTCTATTATGAAAGTAGAATAACATTTTATTACTTCAAAGCTCCCAATAAAATTAGACACTAAATGGCCCATAAGGAAGTGATTGGTCAATCTCCGGCTGAGATCGCACCTGTGTTCCGATTTTTTCGAAGATTTTTCGAATTCTCAGACGTAATACACAGTGTTTATTGAATGAAAATAAGGCATCTCTTTCAAATACGAAGTATACACTAAAATAACGATTTAAATAATAGTGGTGCTGGCTTTATGCAGAACCAACCAAACTTTTTGAAGGGCCGAACACAGAGACCTGGTGCACTACGTGCCACATGTTCCCCAAACGGTCCTCCGCAGGTTTTGAATTCAGGTTTGTCCTTCTAGTTCAGTTGGAATCCAAGTCTATAGAACCCAGTCTGCCTTGCTATTTAGCCACAGCTGGGGGGAGAAGAGGATTCATACCTTTCCCAAGGGTATTATCACGTAAGTGAATGCAATGGATTCGACTGGAATTCGAACTCGGCTCTTCGATTTTTCAATCCGAGCCGCTATTCACTATATATATATATATATATATATATATATATATATATATATATATATATATATATATATATAGAGAGAGAGAGAGAGAGAGAGAGAGAGAGAGTGTGTGTGTGTGTGTGTGTGTTGGGGTGCTTGTTCATTCATAGTAGTAATTGGCATCAAGAGCGTTCTTGTCCCTAGATTTCTTTCTCTCTTGACGCTTATATCATTTTACATGTGTTTAAAAAAAACAATTATAATGTTTTTAGGCTGATAATATAAGCTTTATTAAGAATAGTGTTTTGTTTTTCCATGTCGATTGATTTGATAAATCTCTTTATGTAATTTTTGCAACAATTTCATAAGATAGGCCGGTAGTCGTGTAAATGTTTCATTGTCTATTTTAACATATTTAGTCTGAGAAAATTTGCAATTCTTTCTGGTAGGTAAAAAAATGCCAAACGATTTGGCAGCTTGATTACCAATCAACGCAGATTTAATGGTCAACGATAGAAAGAACGGTTTCGTTCAAACACCGGTTATGACAGCCTTAATTTACTTCAATTCAGACTATCAGAGCTATTTAGTAATTGAGATTGATTTGCTAGGTCTGGATGGTAAATGTTAGAGCCAAATTTGATCTTCAAGAATTTAAATGCCAATTGTTAGCTTTTCTCTTAATTCCTGTACTTTCATTGTTTTCTCTCTGTAAAAATGTGTTTTTTTTCTTTTTCTCATAGACTTCCACATTCGGTAACACATTTGCGCCTTAGTGGCTTTATTTCCTTGCTTGGTGGTGAAATGATTTTAAAAATAGCAAGAAGTGAACAAAATATCATTTTAGCAGCATGCTTGTTGAATTTGTTTAACGGCATATCAACACGTCTATGGGTTATTTAATAGCTAAGTTTAAATATTTTGAACATAATAATATAGCTTCAAATAAATAGATCTTGAACGCAATTGTATTCCTTCAACAACAGATAAATATATTGTTGGTTATTTTGCTATGAATGGGACATGATGATAATTTTTTATATAAAAATATATTGCTGCTATTTTATTATGAATTATCATTTTTACACTTTCATAGAGTTTTTGCGATGGTGTTCACTGTGGCATCCAACTGTTACGTCAAATTGTGACGTCAGCCGATCCCGGGTCTTATCCTGGTCGCGGCGCCAATTGTGATTATCTAACCTTTAAGTGATTCGGATGGGAATCTGGTTAGATTCGATAACAGCCTCGTCGTTCCCAACTCGCTTCCAACGTATGGTTACTGAAGTAACTACTTTGATCTCAAGTCTGCCTACCCACGTTGTGAATTGATCTTAGGCAGACGAAATCAATCAGCGTCGGGGCCGTACTGTAAGCTTGAGTTCGAATGAGGGCGGTATCGCACAAGTACGTGCAAAAGAAAATAAAATAATAAATCGAAAATGGTATCAAAAAAAGGATAACAATACTTTATATCTGGTTGCTGGATACATAGGACTGCGTCTATCTCCCGACCCGCTATATGGATTGTGACACGTGGTTTTTAGGCGAGTCTTAACATCTTAAATTGTCTGTTCCCTAATAAACTGGCTCTTGGTGTGTCTTCAGGCGAAATTCACAAAACTTATTTTGGTGGTGTGAGTTTAAGTCGTTCTTCAAAAAAAATAAATTGTACTTGGTTAGAAGATGAGTTCGAAATTTGCGCGAATCTTGGTCAGCTCTTCGTGGTGGGTCTTCAAAGCTCTCAACTGGAACTCTCTCTCAAACTCTCCAACTCTCGAACTGCTTTTAGCTCGCTGCGACTTTGATTATATGGACGCCGACCCAAACCGGGGTGGTCTCGTCGGGGTTTGAGGTTCCTTGATAATTCTAAATTTATTTTCGGTCAGGAATTTTCCACTCCTTTCCATTTTTGGAAGTCTTTTCTTACCCCCACCGTCTCTTATTCTCATATGGATATCTCACCATACTTCAGAGGGGCCTCAACGGTTTTCCCACTTCCTCGCAGGGACTTCTCATACCTACCTCTCAATGGGCGGCGGCGGGCTCCCTCCTTGCGTCACATGATCATCTCCGCCTGGATCCCGTTAACATTCAGCCAATGACGTTCAATTGTGTGGGCGTGACCAGACTACCCTTGTTCTTAAAAAAATATATATATTGCTCAAAGAAAAAAAATTATCTTTTTCTTTTCCTTTTCTTTCTTTTGTTTCTCTCTTCTTCTCTGGCCGCCAAGAGGACAATACGACCCATAGAGTGATAATCTCAATTCTTATCCTAACGTCACGGCATATGGAATTCTTCAATCAGATTTTCGCCAGCACCAAGAGGCTAGTCAACCAGATACACTCATTCTTCGGCGCCAACGAAATATTGTTTCGCTGTCATATTCAAATTCCAACACAGCCCAGATGTGTTTTCTCTCAATGACACCTCCCATCGACAAAGACCCAACCTAGAGATGGCTCTCTTTGTGTGTTGTCAACAGATGACCTATTAAATTGTTTTTAGACAGCATTGTTTGCCACAAAGACACAGTTAATTTTTTATCTATCTAAACAAAACAAAAAAAAACTGTGTATCAACCTGGACCTTGTTAGCTTTAGACTTATGACAATGGCCGACAGAACTCCCACCATTGTTTTCGACTATCAAATAACATTTTCAAATGTCTCTTCTCGTAGGTGACTTTATCATTAAAATTTCCTCGCAGGGAATGTCACCACTCCTGATAATATGTTTGCCACAAAGACACAGTTAATTTTTCATCTATCTAAACAAAAAAAAAACAAACTGTGTATCAACCTGGACCCTGCCAGCCAGCCCCAAGACAATGGCCGACAGAACCCTCACCATTGTCTTCCATTATCAAAATAACATTTTCAAATGTTATTTCTCGTGGGTGGCCTCCCGTTATCACCTAGACTTTGGTCTCGCCTCTCTTTTCCTTTCTTTTCTTTCTCTTTTTCCTTTCCTTCTTTTTCCCTCTTTTTGCGCCACTAAATGGTGTCCCATCACTATCTGTCTATAACGGAGACCATATGATGTCAACCAGAACAGATCAGGGTGGAGCTGACAAAGTTCAAAAACTCCAATCCCCGATCTGAAGCCTTGCCGACAGATGTTATCGTCAGATCCAGGACTATATCTGTCTATATTTCTGAGATGAGGTTTTACGTACACTGTTTACATTATTCGGAGTGTTGTCCTCATCTCGGTCGCCATATTTATTACAACGTCTTGGCCATTGTACGCTCCAGCAATCTTGAAGGACACATGGCACAGTGGATAAAAGCGTTAGTTCGATCCAGTGACAGAACCCAAAGAGTGTGAGGTCAATATCCGGTTAAGGCAGTGGAGAACTTGGAGAGAGGAATTAACAGGAGATAACTGATGACTGACATCCATTAAACATGGCACATGGAATTAGAACAGCCTACCCCAGTGAGCGAAATAAAGGGTTCAGTTTGACATTCCAACCACCTGAAGAAGGCCGGAGCGTACAACGATCGAAACGTTGTAATAAATATGGCGACAAAGATGAGGACAATAGTCCGAATAATGTAAATTGTGTAATATCCAGGACTATTGACAGTATGGCAAAATCTTGTCTGAATATAAGATTCTGATGAATATAAGTGTGTGTTTGGGGGGGGGTCTATTGTTTTTCGTAATGAACAAATCCCCCTATTAATTAACACATATTAATAATTAGAAATAAATAAATTTGGATCTTTGTGCCGTGCCAGACGTTTTTTTCTCTCCTGAGTCCATCTTTCAAATCTACAAACCTACCATTCGTTCTTGCATTGAATATATGATCTGGTGCCCCTGCTATTCATTTCGAGGTCCTCGACAAAATCCAGAGACGGATACGCAATGTGATAGATCCTGATCTGGCATCTCGTTTAGAGTCACTTTCTCACAGAGGTGTTGTGATTCCCTTTGTCTTCTCTACAAATATTTTTACGGCAACTGCTCTGACGGGCTATTTTCACTGGTACCCCAACTGCATGAATTTAAGCGTGCTACTAAGTTGGCATGGCTGTCCTAGCCTTTCACTGTCGAAACAGTTAAATGTAAACGCCTGTTCTACTCCAACAGCTTCTTCTCTCGCACTTCCCGACAGCGGAACTCTCTTACTCCTACTTGTTTCACTGATGGCTAGAATCTTCAAATATTCAAATGTAATGTCAATCGACATCTTCTGATGCCTTGACCTTGATGCCTGTCCTTCTCTTTACCCTTTCCTCAAAGAATATTCTTTACTGTTGCCCTCACTCTCTGTAATCCCTTGCGCACTTGTGGACACTCCTTCTTTGCTTGGGATGAAATGCTTAATTAAATAATCAAAAACATGTGAACAAATTTAAATTTGTATTCATCTTGAATTTGAATTCTTTTTTTTTTCTCTTCCTAATGTTTTTTTTTTTTTTTTTAATTTTTCTCATATTCGTTTGTTTCAGTAATCACTTGCGTCTTATTTACGTTATTGCCTTGCTTGTGGCGAAATGATAAATACGACGATTTGTACCCTTGTAAAATATGGGGTTTTCCCACAGCGCCCACTAATATTTCCAGATGAGCAGAGTGCAAAGAAGCGCAAATGTCAATTCTGGAAGTAAGAATAGCTGAAGCAAAACCTCTTTAATTTTCAATGTTCAGGCATATTTTCAAGTTGTTGCAGAAAGCAATGAAGCGATCTCAGACTTGAATTCAGAGTGGATTCAGAGTGGATGTAGTTTAACGATAATAAGAGTTTCAATAGTCTTAAAACAAATACAGGTGATCTTTGAAATCAACTGAACACTTATCAATGGCGTATCACTACATCAAATGTCATCGTTTGGAAGACATTCTCAATAATTTTATTTCATTTGGTGAATCTATACGAAAAAATGAGGCACGGTGGACAAATTTGTAGCAGCTCGGATTGTGGAATCGGAGAGCTGAGTTCGAATTCCACTCGACTCCATTACATTAGATTACGTACTAATACCATTGGGAAAGATATGAATCATCGTCACCCACCCCCAATAGGAAAATAGCAGGACAGACCGGGTCCCATAGCCTTGGATGGCAACTAGTCTACCGCAGAAAGAAATGGCAACCTACTGTGGGAAAAAATCTGGCTCGTCAGTCATGTATCGAAAGATACATGATCGCCTTAGTGTGTATCACACATGTCACATAACTGACTGACTTTTATCAGTTATAAAATGGACGCATGTTGGAGTAATGGATAGTGGCTCGGATTGGGGAATCAGAGAACGGAGTTCGAATTCCAGTCAAATCCGTTACATTCACTTATTTGCTAATGCCCTTGCGAAAGGTAGAAATTCTGTCCCTCTCCACCCACCTATGAGTAAATAGCAGGATAGACCGTGTTCTATAGCCTTGGATGACAACTAGTCTACAGCAAAAAGAAATGGCAAACTTCTGCGGGGGAAAAAACTGCTTCGTCAGTCATATATCGAAAGATACATGATCGCCTAAGCATGTATCAAGCATAGTGCATAACTGACCGATACGAAAAATGCTATGGATATTCCTGGGGACTTCTTCAACGGATTGCCTTTTCTAAACACAAAATATCACAGGTCATATGTGAGATATGCAGAGATAGAGCAATAGATAGAGATAGAGCCTCGTGTCAGCAAGTATAGTGGATCAAACTGATTACTTTAAGTGAAGTGTACTGAAATAAGTGTGAGTTTATTATTAGTATTTAGATATTTTAGACGATAGAAAATATTAGAAAAGCTTTGCAAGAAATTTAAAATATATTCATTTAAAATATATTCATTATTATTTATAAAATCATAATCACATTCATTTTGAATAAAAGTCGCTGAACGATAAAGCAAAATTTCGATTCCACGAATGAAGAATTCTGTTGTTATTCAGAAAAAAAAATGTTTAAAAGGCATTATCTTTGATTTTGATTTACGACAAATTGCAAATCCTACGTGCCAATTCGGTTTAATATGGAAGATAAAAAAAGGCGATATCAATCAAACTGTTTTATTTTCTTTTGCAGAGTGTGTCCTTGTTTTTTCATGCTTGAGAAGAAAACTATTTTCGTTTGGCAAAAAAGAGTTGACGTGGTAATCCTTCCATATACCTTATCTCGTAATGTAAGTTATATTTCCTATTCTACCAGACAAAATCAGAGAGGATCCCCAGTCAAAGCTATGTCGAAGGGCAGAGTCTCGTCTCAGGATAAGGCTACCCGACCCCGGGCTCGGTTACCCCACATTGAATTCGGCCTTGTACAACATCTGACCGCGTGGGGCGCTTGGTAGATATCCTGCAGTTGGAGATTCATTGTGGAACTCACTTGACTCACTTCTATCAATTGATTACTTCTTCGACGTGCCGCTGACGAATCTTATATGTGTTGTTCTTGTCCTGCGTATTATCGTTCATTACCAACCTCCGTGTGATTATTCTATTCAGCAATCTTCTCTAGGTTACGATAAAGAATTAGACAGATAAAGATTTCCAGTTTATTGTTATCCTAATAGTTATATGATAGATGGCAGTGGTTACATTTTAGATTATCCTGAAGGCTATTTATTAGTAAATACTTTTGATCGACACGCACACACACACACACACATCATCCGGGAACTGCATATATCAGCTGCTCCGGCCAGACATCATCAGTGACGTTTGACCCGTAGATCATTAGAGGTTTCATAGCTGACAATAACATACCCCTTAGCCACGGCGAGCCAATTGATATTGATTATATATCGACTATATGCCAGTCGTCAGCGACACCTCTTTCTATAATGTCATGCTCCTAACACACTACTACGAAATATTAGGTTGGTGCAAAAATAATGTCGTTTTCTC
Organism: Acanthosepion lycidas; assembly: GCA_963932145.1. Classification (NCBI taxonomy): domain Eukaryota; kingdom Metazoa; phylum Mollusca; class Cephalopoda; order Sepiida; family Sepiidae; genus Acanthosepion; species Acanthosepion lycidas. The sequence goes on along the minus strand of OZ010591.1, from coordinate 72,567,647 downwards.
ACATAGTAACATATGTGAGAATACGACATAGTTTTCGCACCAACATAATATATCTGTGTGCGTGTGTTTATTAATAATATCTACTATTTGTTATTCATTCACTTGTAAAAGAAAGAATGTTGTTAATTTGCAAGTTTTGTGTATGTGATGACGGAAGCCATGATTGAACCATATATTGACAAATAAATATTTCTTTGTAAACAAAGCTTTAAACCGGCCCTTTTTGCTTATTTTTGATTAAATATTTCTTTACATTAGAAGGGCTATGCATACGAATCTTGAGTCAAATTTGATCAGAGGATTAGCTTAGTTATTTCTGTAAAAGAATGGCAAGTTCAACACTTTCTTCTAAATAAAATAAAAAAAATAGAGAAACATGAGAATATAATGAACATAGATTAAGATCAGGTAAATTGCAAGTGAAGCAATGGTTACCCAGCTATTCGTTTCGTTAGGCCCATTATGGCCGAGTCTGAACTTCAAGGCTCAGTGGCTAATTAGATATGTGACATCGTGCCACATCTAAAAGTTTGATGGGAAAAAAAAGAAGCCAAGGAAGGAAAGAAATACAGCGTGTAGCTAATTTATAAAAAAGAAAGAAAAGAAAACATTGAAATATACAAATAAAGGAAGATATGAAGGAAAACTATACAAGAGGAGAAAAAACTGAAAAATAAACGGTAAGATCAACAAAAAAAGATATTTTAGAAAAGCAAGAAAGAAGATATAAATGCAAACCGAAAGTGATAGATATTCATATCGGCAGTCTTATATATTGGTTCAATGATCGATTAACAGAGAGTTTGATAGCAAGATATATATTACTACGTTCGAATTCAGTTGCGCACTCTTGGAAGATAAGTGCGAATTTGTAAACAATAAACTAATACTACTAATATTAGAAGCTCTTCCGGAATTGAGCACTCTCAGTCATTGGCGTGTTTATTCACAGAATAAGTACGTAAAAATTCGCCTTAATTTCAACATGCCACCGATGGCTTAAGTGGAAAATCAGTCGGGTTTCGATCCCGGTTTGAAGCAATCGGATGTCTAGCCACACTAATGAGCTGTGATACAGCGAAACGAGTCTCTTTTGTGGATGACAATATATATATATATATATATATATATATATATTATGACAAAGTCCGACTAATGTTTTAAGACATTTTTTTATGTCTATACATTCTTTTTATAGATACAAATATTTAAGTAAATACTCTGTTTATAATAAACAGTATTAACTACATTTACAGGCCTGAATGTCCGAGAAATTTTCATACAAAATATGCGTCCTCCGACAGGAATCGAATTTGTATCCTATACGGAACCGTCATCTAACCTGACGTGCTTTTACTGTTTGACCCACAGAGGAGCGTTTCGGTTAGCAAAGTCGATTTTACTGTTTTTAAACTACAATTCTCCATGATTTTCTCTCGTACATTCATACCTGCTTGATGCGTATCCAAACGTAAACAAATAACGTCACACATTATGAAATGAACAAAGTCTAAGACATTTTTTATGTTTCTATTTATAACGTATAACCATAAAAAAATGTCTTAATACTTAAAGGCCAAAGTAAATATTTGTTTATATATCAGCACTTAACTATTATTTCATACTTTTTGTCTGGTAATAATTTGTAAGTTTTCCTCTAAGTTTACCGCTTTTGCTGTTAATGCTTTTCAGGGCTGGCTTTGTTATAATTTCACATGTGATTTTGGTGGGTATTTTTTTTTTTTGAGTTGATATGTATTTAAATAGAATTGTGTTGCTAGAGTATCCATTAGAATTCAACGTTTTTTTTGGGGGGGGGTGTATTTATCTTTTCTTTTTTCTTTTACACCTATATTAAATTTTTGATTCTATGTTAATGTTATTATGTACGGTTACTTTGTATATTATGTTATTGGTTAAATATTTATTATAAAGTGGGCAATATGCTTCGTTTTTACAATTAAATTTCATAATGTTTTTTTCTGCTGATAGTTATTGCTATTCTTGCTGTGTATTTTTATTACAGATTTTATTTATATTTCTGATAATTTATTAGTTTTAGTTACTTGTTGTCCTGAATTAAAAGATTTTCCCTATTTTTTTGTTTTAACCTCCTGCTAAAATGTGGATTGAATCGAATATTATTTCGTTTTCTGTTGTTATTGTATTGTTTTCCGTTTCATATTCTAGTTTCGTTGTGTTTCCGCTTTTTCTTAGAATTGATTCATGTGTTAATTTTATTTTCATATTTTAATAATTTTTTTAAGTTAATAAATCTTGTTGAAAGTCTGTTATTTATAAATATGGATATTTGTTTGAATGCGTTAGTGGGTAGTTGGGTATTTTGTTAATATAAAGGGTGATTAAAATGTAACTCCTTATTTTATGCCTAAAAGGACAGTCAAGAGTCCTGCACACCCTATGACATTTTCCTTTGAGCTTGGTTAAAGGAGCAGGTCTAATTTACCAGAACAAGATTTTGGTAGAATTTGATGGGCGAATACAAAATGTTATATCTTCCATATACCAAAAGAGTTCCTGATGAAATCAGTTGACACGATTCCTGGGCAGCTCAAGTAGTTGATAACCAAATCTGGTGTCTATATTCAATTTTAAATAAAGACTCTTGCGAAACGCTTTTCTTCCACATCCATTTCTTGTAAAAATTATAGTTAAATAAATTATACGTATTTTAAAATTGGAGTTTAATTTCATTCACCCTATATATTTTGTTGTTATTTGGTTTTCCGCATTCTTTATATGTTCCGTTATATAAGTTGAATGTTATATAAAGGAAATTTACAATATCTTGGTTGGGTTTTATATCAATTGTAAATCGTAGGTTTCTGAATGTTTTCATCATTTTAATTATTTTCTTTGATTATGGCTATCGTTCTGTAGTTACAATTCGTTAGGCATCAGTACTCCATCGTGTATGTATAAACTCATATGTTTATTTTTAATTATAGTTACTAATTTTTTGTTTTTATATATTCCTATAATGTAACCTAAGTACCGTTATAGCTACCCATTGTTACGTCAAAGTACTTTTTGTTGCAGTGTAATATAGATTTTCTACACTGTTTTATTATTTCTATTCAGTCATTGGGGATATTCATATGTTGGTTCAGCTAAGGTTAGTGCGTTATTTAATATATTCCCTTTGATAGATGTGTAAAAGAATTATATGTCACACTTCTGAAAGAACAATTTTCTTAATTGTTAATATTATTTAAACAATTCTTGCTTTTGTGATATATTCCTTTGATTTCAGCATATTTTTCTATTATATTTATTTATTTTATCATTGTTACTTATTGTGAGCTTTGAAAATCTACATGCAGTTCTAGTCTGAAGTTGTTCTTATAGCATTTTAATTTTATTAATTGTTCTACTTTTGCTGGTATTTTTATTCTATTAACTAATATTCGTTTAGTCTTTTTCTCACTCTCACACTCTCACACACTCTAACTCTCTGTCTGTCTGTCTGTCTGTCTGTCTGTCTGTCTCTCTCTCTCTCTCTCTCTCTATATATATATATATATATATATATATATACATCAACTATGCTGAGCAGAACTTAGTTATAGTTTCTTGAAAAGAGTGTGTTATCTAGTGTGATCAACAATCTGAACAATGCCAGCACAGCCAAACCATCGGTCACGATGATTTGTGATTTCGTGTTAACACAACTGTCGACGGCCCCCAATGGTTACGTCTACCCAATTTCACTGATATGGCTTGGTTCAACCTCTGGTATGGTTTTCAGACATTTTCCAAAGATGCCACCCGCTGGGATTATCCTCTCCCAACCGATAACATGGAGAGATTGAAACCTGGGTTTCATGGTCAGAAAGCGAAAATTCTAACCACTCGGTCTCTGTGAGTGTTGAACAAGCACAAATGCGCCTGAGTGGACGTCTGCAACAGGAATTGGGTAACCTGCCGTTGTAGACAGGTCTCCGCAAATACGAGTGGCCAGTGATTATTATTATTATTATTATTATTAATATTATTATTATGTATGCATAGCCCTATCGATGTAGCTAAATCGTCGCGTTGTGTCGTATGATTATTCTGCTTGGACAGATCTTCTGTTTGCTGTGTCCCTTTAAGTATTGGGCGATCATTGTTCTCCACGAATCCCTGCCCCTTGTAAATGTAAGCATTATATGTCTCCTTAATATACATCTCTTTTCATCACTTGCTAACCTTCTGCTGGTTAGGTATGTTTATCCACTAATTCCTCCTGCCTATTTTCCTATCAATAGACCCTGTGACTATCAGATTTTCCAAACACACTTTCTTCATTATGTGACTCAGAAATGTCAACTATATCTTTTTCTGATTCTAAGAAATAGTTCTGTTCATTGTATTCTCAGTATCCTTCTGTAGCACCACGTTTCCACTGCCGGAATGTTCTCTTCATTTGATAAGAAATTGACCAGCATTCGCTGCCATCTCTGTTGATATTCCAAAACAGTCAAGTATATTTATATTTGTTTCTAAAGAAATTATCCTGTTTGTTAACATTGCTTAATTTCTGAGAGGTATTTTCATATCCCTATATAGAATATATTTGTAATATTTTCTATCGTTAGTTCTAACAATTCTTTGATAGTCAATTTTCTGTACTTGTTTGATGTTGAACTCTCCAGTTTCCAGCACCCTTTTTGTTTAGTCCCTCTTGCTAATATCCAAGTATTCTGTTTTCTTACAATTGACAGTTAGTCTTATCTTCATGCTTTCTCAAAATAATGTTTGATATACAGGGTGTCCCAAAAAATTGACATCGTTTTAAAAGCAATTATTTTGAAAAGGACGAACTTTAGTTCAATGAAATTGAACAGTTTAGGTGTTGAACATCACAAGTTTATCATGGGGCCGATTTTATAACTGTTCAATATGTGCACTGCCTGCGAAAGGGCACCCATCAAGTCGGTAGGTAAGCTCTTGCCAAACACGTTGTAGCATGTCTCCTGTAACATTATCCAGTGTGGAAGGGATTCTCTGCTTGAGTTCATAAATGCTAGCAAGAAGAGTCGTAGGTACAGGCTAGTCCCTTCACATATCCCTATAAAAAGGGACAGGTTCGTTGACCGCGGCGGCCATTTCATGCCCGAACCATCTCTCTGGCAGATTCTCAATGAGATAACCAAAATAAAAGATTAAATATAAAATATTAATCTGTTTCTATAAATTCTGTGAAGATTTTGAGGTTATTTCAAAAAGAATTGCCAAAATTATTGGCCTGCGAAATGATCTCAATTTTTTTGGGGGGTAACCCCCTATTTTATTTCCTAACATCTCTTTTGGTTATTGTTCAAATCCTTCTAAGTAAACCTGATAACATACATGAAAAAAGCGTCTGCCTTTTATGAATGACCGTATATTTAATCTCAACGCGCTATTCAGAATAATATTAGGTTGGTGCAAAAATAATGACGTAATAATGTCGTTTTTTGACGTATTTTTAACGTCAAAAAACCACATTATTACGTCATTATTTTTGCACCAACCTCATATTAAGGGCTATTTTCAAATCGGTGCGTTTTATGATGTATTTATTCTGAACGCTTATTCAGATAAATAGTATCGTATAGTTTTTGTTGGTAGGATCCACATCAAGGATTATATATTTTAAAAATTCACTTTTTCATGACCAATTGTTAATATCATTAGCAATGAAAGTGAATGAAAATCGGGCCGTAAGTTGATCTAGGCCTTCTGAGTAGAATAAGCTAAACGTAACAGTTCGGAATTCGTCTATGGTTATGGTTGCACGAAATCACAACTTCAAAAAAAGAAGTATTTATCATGTCAGTGTAAGCGCTCCTTCTAATGAACTACTACAACTATATATATATATATATATATATATATATATATATGTGTGTGTGTGTGTGTGTGTGTGTGTGTGTGTGGTTGGATAGATGTGAGCTTGTGACCCTGGGTTTCACGCTTTAAAGCGTGAAACCCAGGGTCACAAGTTCACATCTATCCAACCAAATATGTTAGCTCTAACTCTGATAGTGAGCTCTTTCTAATAAGTACCGCGCACATAATATATAAATAATTATACATATATATATATATATTATTATGAAAAATTTATCAGAGTTAACCTGTAGAAAAAGACAATATTTATAAATGAAAAAGACAATAGTAAAAAATTTAATAGTTGCCGACGCGTTTCGTCCGGTGTGAACTTTTTCAATGCAAAAAACGAACCAAATTCCACATCGGACGAAACGCGTCGGCAACTATTACAGTTTTCCTATTGTCTTTTACATTTATATATATTATATATAATAATAATAATAATAATAATGGACTCTCCCGTCGGTTTCGACGTATGAGGATCCGACATCTTATTTATTCAATTATGAAATTTTGTGCGATAATCTTAAGTGGCATTTAATACCCGCTAGTAATTTACAAAGGAGACCACATATGGAGCAAGTGTGAGAATTGTGAGATGAGATCACTGTTAGATTGGCTGACCTTTTAGATCTTGCTCTCGCTTCTTGAAAATGATTCAGACAATCAGATTGATAATTGCTGAGTCCACTGTAACACGTTGATCATCATTCTACTCGCTGCAAGCCTAAGCGCTCAAGGGTGCTATGTAGCATATTGACTGCTGACAAGTTGCGTTTCAGCTTGTCTTTGTATCATAGCCATTCTACGTTCCTGTAGCCCTGATCTAACTGGCTGTACATTAGGATCTTGGGTATCCTGTCATCAGACATTCTCAAGACATGACCAGTCCACCGTACTTGAGACCAGATCAGAAAAGTCTCGGTTCCTCCAATATTACACCTGTTAAACAGGTCTACGTTAGATTCATATCTTGAAGGTTAACTCCACAGAATACACGCAAACAGCATTTATGGAAAACATCTAAGTTGCGTATTTGGTACCTATATATATATATATATATATATATATATATATATATATATATATATATATATATATGATGGACTCTCCTCTCATTTTAGAGCCATGAGTGTCTTTCGCTACTAAAGAACTTTGGATTATTTACCTAACGAGTTCTTTCCTATTTCTATGTATTTTTACACACACAAACACACACAACACACACACACACACACATATATATATATATATATATATATATATATATATATAATGATCATGATGAACACTCCCATCGTTTTCTACGTATGAGTAGCATTCAGTCAGTATTTAATCCTGTACCTGTCCCCGTCGCCTTAATTTTCACGCCAGTGGACCTGCTGCTCAGGTGAAACAGCAAAGAAGGCACAGACAAGATTTGTTTAGAGTGATGAAGGCTTCTTATTGTAAATCCTGATAACAAGGAGTTAAGGGCAAATATTTGCCAAGAACGCAATGAACAACACACGTCAGTATTTATTATGACAGATTTATGCCTTCTCTGGTACCTACCAGTGCACAGAAGATTGCAGCACCGTTCGATGGAAATTTCACATGATTTAGCCCGCCTGCTGAAGCGGTTTACAGGGTTTGGCGCGTGGAGATTTAGCGGATGGGCGAAGACCAGTGTTGCCCGTCCATCTTAATAGTAAGGGCTGCAGCCGAGTAAAAATGGTACTACTTCTACCCACTGGAAAGGTACTACTCGCATAGAACATACACTGGATGTCGGAGTAAACAGAGCGTCATCAATGTGCAATATATTGCTACAAAGTATAGATTATTATAAAGTATAAGAGAAAATTTTATTATTATAAATTATTGTTGTTGTTTAAAAAAATTGAAAGTTAAATAATAAAACAAATTGACTAGTAGTAAAAACGAATCTAATATATATATATATATATATATATATATATATATATATATATATATATATATATATATATATATATATATATATTCCATTTATAACAGTAAGATTTTAAGGAAATATTTTTTTCATTCTTATATTACTAATTTCATCACTAACTTTACAAGGTCGACTGCCACATCATGGTAATTATCTAAGTTAAACACTGGATGTCGGATAATAGTAATAATAATAATAATAATAATAAACACATTTTCTCTTATACTTTATAGTAATATATATATATATATATATATATATATATATATATATATATATATATATAGAGAGAGAGAGAGAGATAGAGAGAGATTTACTCTACTGTTTAAAAGTTTGATGGAGAGCTCTGGTAATTTTTTCAAATTCTCACTGAAATTACATATTTTGTACTTTAAATAAGAGACATTTATTAGAGTTGGTTAAAAAAAAATCAGCGAGACATGATTTTTGATTAGAAATTTTATTATGACAAAAAGAAAAAGAACAATTGATAATTAAATTTTACTCTCGTCAAAAACCCTGACTTTAGCCTTGTTACTACAGCACAAACTTTGGGCACTGTTTTTCAAAAGTTTCCCAATTATAAGTTTGATAATTGGTTCCATTCTTTTTATTCAATGACCCTAAGAGCGCTTTTTCATTTTTTTTTTTCTTTTTCACTCTTCTGTCAAGTCCATCCCGTGATAATTCTGAGGATGCCTTCAGATTTGTGAACTCTAGTGTATATATGTATTGTAAATTGACAACTGCATTCATATATATATATATATATATATATATATATATATATATATATATATATATATATATATATATATATATATATATATATATATATATCCATATCCTCCGTTTAAGCGAAACCAAAACAATAATATTACTGGAGTAATGTATGGCTCAATATTCAGCGTAGGAAAATGTATTTTTCAGAACAAGGAGTGAACATTTCAATTAACTCTGTCAGTAAAAGACTTTCTGGAGCACACCCACGTACACAGACATGGCTGTAGAGATAGTAAAATTTATGTCGATGCATGAGTTTACAACAAATTGAACTGCACCTTAAGAACACCCACGAATAAGATTATGTCACATATTTTACAGAGGTTAGATTTTGTCTTGAACCAGCGATACTGTTTAATATAAATGATGAGTGGCGCCTCAGGTTATCGACGTTTACCTTCTCCGAAACTGGTTGTCAACAGGAACTAGAGGCTAGCATCGATTAACGGAAGGAATGAGGTTGATGCATACATATAACAAAGGGTGTTTGTGTGAAAATGGATGTAACGAACCCAACCAGAATTCGAACGTGCGTTTCCGATTTCTATTTCTCAGTCGATATCCATTACAACACGCGCATATCCATGATTTGATGGTTGATGATAAAATTCTTCATATCTATGGCTATCAAGAACATATTATTTTTTTTTATTAGGAAAATATAAAGTAATCTTCCTTTATGAAACGGGACAGTGAGTCTTGATCATGATCCCCGTCCTTCTCTATATCCATTCCTCAAAAACCCTCTTTACTCTGGCTTTCACTGACTGTAACCTCTTGCATGCTAGTGCCAATCTCGCCTTGCTTGGGGTGATATGCATAAAAAAAGAAAAATACACATTTTTAATTATATATATATATATATATATATATATATATATATATACACGCACACATACACATACACACATACACACACATGGATATATATATATATATATATATATATATATATATATATATATATATATATATGTACTAAAATAATAAGAAAGAACAGTAAGATTTATAAAACAGTGCACGATACAAACAGTAGAGCAAAAGATGATAATTATTTTCTTTTTTTAAAAAATATGATTCCATCGCGACCCAGAAAATTTCCATGTTTCAATATATATATATATATATATATATATATATATATATATATATATATATATATATATATATATATATACCAGATTTGTGACAGATCTTCTAATAACGTAAGTTGAAGATTCAATAACATAAGTGACGGAAAATAAAAGAAAATAAATAAAATTGACTCTAAAACTTTTCTTTTTACCAGGTACACCCTTTTCACAATATATCAGCCCAAATTTCAAACTTTGTCTGATTCAAAACGTGTATTTAGAATAAAATGCATATATTATTGAAAATCTTCATTCTTTTATCCATTTTAGTTCATAAACATGTATTATTTTTATAGAGTATTTTTTACGAATTTAATAGCATTGCCGGTGGATATTTAAACTTCAATGTACTGTAATTCGCTTTAACTCATAGCATAATTCAATTAAAAAAATATTCAATAGAATACCAAGGTAATGCAATTCATTAAAGATAATTTTGTTAATATAGAC
>OZ010591.1:72527447-72552447 GCA_963932145.1 Acanthosepion lycidas | reverse complement strand
TATTTACCACTAATATTATCTATATATATATATATATATATATATATATATATATATATATATATATATATATATATATATTGATAATATTAGTGGTAAATATGCATATATATGCAAAATCCACAGGTGCATATACACAGATGTATATTTTTTGAATAAAAAATTCCGAGAGGATAGAATCCAGGTAGATCTCAATGTCCAGGACAGAGTAAGGATATACTATAGATGTAATTATCTGTATATTATATGCGCGGTACTTATTAGAAAGCGCTTAGTATCAGAGATAGAGCTAGATATTTAATCAGATATATGTATATGTGTATATATGTGTGTATGTATATGCATGTGTGTATTGGTGTGGATATGTGGATATATGTGTATATGTGTACATGGGTATATGCATGTGTGTATGTAGATACACGTCTATGTGTATGTATATATGTTTATTGTGTATTTGTGTATTTGCATGTGTTTTGAACATAAAAATATAGGTCCTTGCTAGATTAGATAATCGTCATATTTATTGTTTATATTTGATTTGTAACCTGTAGTCGATATTATTTTTGTCAAATTTTCTCAATTACACAGCGTCTCTTTCAATTTAAAATTCGCCCGCCCTATCTTTCTCCCCCACCACTTCTTTCCTTACCTCTCCCTCCTTCTTTAAGATTTGATCGGCCATGGTGTGTGCATGTCACCACGAAATGTATCTTTAATGTATTTGACATCCGACAACATTCTTTTCCCCCTCCCACTCACACCTAGTTGTAAAAAATCCCTCTCTATTAAGTTTTAATCTCCCAAATGTTACCCATCTCTTTAGAACTAACATTCGTCCCACAGTCTCATATTCTATTTTTATTTCCTGAGTTGTTCTTTTCCGTTTTCTTTTTGAATTTGTAGGTCTGATGAATTGGATCGTATTTACGAGTCCAATGGAATAAATTATGACCATGGAATATTAGTGTTTAAGCCTCTTTATTACATATATATATATATATATATATACATATATATATATATATATATATGCATCTCCCATTGAAAACTATCGACAAGTTTTTATTTTTCCTATGAATCTAATATTTTTTTTCCGTTTTTCTGGGTTTAAATTATATAGGAATTGACCATAGTTATAATTTTTTCTAGTGGTTTTGTCTAATTCTCTAGCCATTATCAAGGATGTGTTTTTGGATGGTGAAATTCTGTATGTGGCTGCTACATAATAATTTCTCAGTTTGGTGTTTCGATCAGTTTCTCTGTTCCTTCTATATTCGTTACCCCCAGAAAAACTGATAAATGTTAAAATGTTTGAAAATAATCAGTAAAAGATTAAGTCTTACTTTTTAATGAAAGATGCAGAAATGAAAGGTTGCTGCTCAAATATGCATCCATATATATATATATATATATATATATATATATATATATATATATATATATATATATATATATATATATACGAATCTGACAAATATATTTAGCACCTTTGCTACATATTTATGTCTTCTTATTTGTTTGTCTTGTGGGGTTTTAGAATATAAAAGCAGGTTTCGTCTGCTTCTGATACCTTCGCCAGTGTTTGATAATGAATATTGTTTTTTTGAAGAAACGGTCTTAATTTCAAAACATGCGTTCTTTGAAAGAATCAGCAATTCTTTGCTGACGCTTCTTTTAATTGTCCCTTCCATCTTCTTTTTCTCCAAACTGGAATATTTCACTCTGGTCATGTAACGCCATGGCATGTTCGTGGCATGTATAAAAATTTCTTCATTATTAAAAATGATATCAATTTTTTGTTTTTTCTTTCGCGTGAATACAGTTTCTTGGTAATGACCATTCTTCACAGTGTTCTGTTTTTTAAATCACTTTTTATAATTTTTTTATACTATTTCAGTATTCTTCATAGTGTGTACTATATATAAAAATATCTGGTGTTTCTTAAATTTTAAATTTTACATATATATATATATATATATATATATATATATATATATATATATATATATATATATATATATGTCTCTCACCGTTTAGTGCATTCATATGTCTCATCGTCTTCCTATATATATGTGTGTCTCTCTCTCTCTCTCTCTCTCTCTCTCTCTCTCTCTCTCTCTCTCTCTCTCTCTGTGTGCCTGAGTGTGTGTGTATGGTTGTTTTTGTGTACGTGCGTAAGGCACTTCAAATTCATCAGAGGAGTGTCAACCTGATGCGTATGCTCCAGGACATTTGTTAACATGGACTGAAAAAAAAAAGATTGTTAACTTCTGGAAGAACTTTCTCGCATATAATGACTGACATTCGACATCCCTCTTGAGAATTTTAGTTATTGACTTATTAAACTTACTAAGTCAAGTTTTCCTTCAGAAGTAGGACTTTCACTTACTTGTAGCGCATCGAATCCTCATAATCACTTACCCAAGAGCGTGTTCTTCACCAGCGTGGCTATCTCATTATAGTGGGCCTAATTAACTTTTAATCTTCCAGACCTGAGGAATAGTGTGACTTAGAAAAAATATAGCCGATCCCTAATTATTGAGATACACTGTGTATTTTATTGTTTGTTTACTTGATATGATTGTGTGAACACGGGATTTCCTTTAATTGGTGGTCATGTTGTTTGCGCCGGATGTTATGATGAGGGTTGTACCTTGATTAATGAACGTGAAAGTGTGTTGTCCCGTGAGGCATTTTCAAAAAGATCTCCTCCCCATTCCTATCAACTCGCTTTACTCTAAATCGGACAGAGATTAATGCACAAAAATTAAGGATCAATATCTGAGAACATAGAGCGATTTACAGAGTAAACGAATATTTTCGTTCCGTTCATTTTCCAGTTTGATAAAATTAGTGACGTTAAACTAAATTTAATCAAAAAATTAGCAACAGAAATGAAAAAGAATTTACACGTATTTCTTACAGATCACAATAAAAAAGCATTTGACAAGGTACGACGCAAGGATCTATTTGAACAGTTAGATAAACTAACAGAAATACTAGGTATATTAATAGCTACAAGAGACAGGATGTTGTGAAGAGACATGATCGGCTATATTCTGAGAGCACACGGCCCGTAAGGAAGAAGACAGTAACGCGATTTTAACGGAATTGGGGGACCCTACCATGATTTAATATCGGTGGTCGTAATCTTCGCAATATATATTACACAGATGACTCTATTGATGACCGAGTAGGGTGGTAAACTACATGACCTTCTAGAAAAGGCGTAGAAGAATCCAAGAAACGAAAAGACTACCGCCACAGCTAGAAAAAGTCTAGTTGAACTGCTAGGAAAAATCAATCTATTTCGAAAAGATGTTAGAATTATCAGGAATTTATACTGGAAGCAAACCGTATGTATACGGCTAGAACATAAATACAAAGAAGCGTGAAAAAATATCTGTCTTCTCCCCAGATTTATTCGACTTCAACCTCTCGGGTCCTGTAGAAGGATGCTGAGGATACCATGGACCGAATATGATTGCAACGACGAAGTTTTGATGAAAATGAAAATAAAAAGGAAACAAATACTTAACATCAGGAAGAGACAGATTTTTGGGGCGCATAATGAGGAAAGAAGGCTTGGAATATCTGATACAAACGCATAACATACTTAGTGAGCTTGTATAAATAGGTGACGTCATTGGGCTTAGAAGAAATAAAAGAAATAATAGGTTTATTAAGAGCTACAAGAGACAGGATGTTGTGAAGAGACATGATCGCCTACATTCTGAGTGGACACGGCCCATAAAGAAGACAGCAACGCGATCGTAAAGGAATTAGGGAAATTTAAAAACAAATCTTTACCTCTTTTCGTAAGTTAAAAAATGGAGTAATGTCAGAATTAAAAATATACTTATGGGTATGTTTAGATTAACCAATTAAGGTCCACGATAAAATCTATATCTATAAAAGGCAGGGTGTGTGTGTGTGTGTGTGTGTGTGTGTGTGTGTGTGTGTGTGTGTAACGAATGCACGACCGCAATTTTCGACTGATTTGCACCAAAATTTACATGCACATGCTCCAAGTTAGCGGGAAGGCCACGACCGACGTTGCATTTCCCAACTCCCATCGATAGTGGAAATAATCGATTTTTTCATGCTTTTACGGCAGCTTTCATGTAGTTTGCGGCAATTTTGTACTGGCCAGAGTGAAAGCTGGCTGCCACGAATAGACAGGAAGATTGTATTGACCAGCGTGAGAGCCAATAGATGACTGACACGAATGTTAACTAGCATGCTAGCATGCAAAAAAAATCGATAGCTGCATTTGTCACAAGTGGAAAAAATTAAATCTGCATGGCACTTTACTCGAATAAGCTGATTCGCTTGCTTAAACTCAACGTTGATTCTGATTCCGCACAACTGGGTTGGATGTGAAAAAGTATTTGTTTTTAACATTCTTTTTTCATTCGGTTTTCCAGTTACGAGTCCTTTTTTAAAGCTGATCGTTTTATGTTCATTTTGTTTAGTTCTTTTTTCGTAACAGATTTAATGTTTAGTATAGATCTTAGAAAAAATTCGCAGTGTGAGATAGGCAAGAAGTAAGGCATGTAGCAACATCAGCACGGCAAAGGGCACTCCTTTAAAGGCAAGGAAGGGCAAAAATATTTTAAGTCAAGTGATAGCGATTGCTGTATGAGTCGTACGATTTTTAAATCAAGTACCGGCAACGCCGGGCCATGCTGCTAGTATAGAAATATAGTCAGAGGGTGGAGGTGTTTGGTTTATTCTTACATGTCAAGAAAACTGACGTTTATACATGTGATACATCGATACTAGGAAACAATTTCAGCGATAAATGTATTATTGGTGTATCCAAGTATGATTTGCCGATTTGTTGAAGTAGATATAAATTCATTAGAGACGGATTTTTAAAAAAATTATATATATATATATATATATATATATATATATATATATATATATATATATATATATATATATATTCAGGAAGCTTCTCATAGGGGCCAGTAGGTGCAATTAAAAATGATTTATTATCAGTGGTCGTAATCTCAGCATTATATGTTACGCAGGTGACTCTATTGATGACCGAGTCGGATGGTAAACTACATGACCTTCTAGAAAGAGCGTAGAAGAAACCAAGAAATGGAAAGTTTAACCCCAGCTATAAGAAGACAGAAAATATGGTCAATAGCAAGAGAAAAAGCCCAAGATGCGAGTTACCGAATTTGAGATATTACATCAAACTGGTACAGAAAATATCTGAGAGGTGTTTCACAAGAGGAGGGAAAATGCGGCACCGAGATCCGTACGCGCATTGGGCTGGCAATAGAAGTATTTCAAATGTGATGCAAGGTTCTGAGAAACGGAAACGTTTCGTTAGAATCAAAGAACGTAGTGCTGGATTGATATGTGGTTTCCGTTCTCGTATACGACTGGTCAATTTCTTCACGATGAGTTTAAAAAAAAATACAAGCACCAGAGATGTAGACCCACAAAAAGATGCTGAAAATTCCAGGAATAAAGCGTGCAAGCAACAAGACTTAAAGAATACCACAACAGAAAGAACACATATACTCAAAATCTGGAAAAGACAACTGAAAATCTTCGATACATGATATGGAAGAATGGCTTGGAAATATATAATTCTCACAGGGCATATTGAGGGCAAGAGAGATAGGTGAAAACAGAGGGCGACTTAACTGACGTGTGTGTGTTAAGGAATTGCAGAAAAAAACTGGAGGGGTTTGCAAATTGAGAAAGAAGAGCCACACCAAATAGGAAGTTGCGGAAAGCCATGATTGCCTATAACCTAAAAGGAAGTGGCACATAGAAGATGAATCGAAACGGTAAATTTTCAATTCGTACTTACAGGAGTCATATCAAAGCGTGTTTACTTTAGTATTTCACAATTGACGAAGGGAGTTAATCGGTTGTTGTATCGCGCATGTCAGAATTCAATCGAAGAATAAAATAGTAAATTTGCGTACCAACTAAAAAGAGAAAGGAAAAAAAAAACTAATGGACCGTTATAAGTAATATAATAAAAACTAGAATAAAAATCTAGAAATATATAACATAAAATCCTAGCAGCCAATCCTTTTCTCTACACAGTGAGTTGATTGGTCGATGTAGTCGGCGACGTACTGGCATTTAAAACAATAAATAATCGGACTTGCTTTGAAAATAGCTAGGTTGTACTTCCAGATCAATTTCAACATTGGTCGAGACAAGAATATTACGCATGGATTGGCTGAAAAATAACAGGTTACGTCGAGTTATGACGTGCGGTGAGCGACAACCGGTAAACTTGCATTATTTTTATTTTTATTTTTATTGACTTTCTTATTAAATATCAGTGTCCGTGTTATAGACCATAGTTAACCTTTGTACTGCAATCAATTTTTTCAAGTATTTTCAGTTCAGACATGCATTTAAGAAGACGTTAAATACCTTGTTAAATAGAGAGGGAAATAAGTACTGAATAATAAATTTGTTACATCACTTCTCGATTAACTAGAGCTAAAACTGAATAATAATCATTCCTGATAGTGTGCTTTTTGCAAATTAGGAAATATTAAAGGCCAATTATGACCAACACCATCCTTAAGTTTAGAGGTGTATTTTGGTCTTATAGGTGTTACGTGAACTTTTATAGAAGGTAAGCAAAAGAAAAGCGAGAAGAATAGACTACAAACAAATGCGGAAAGCATTGTTGTCAGTAAAAGGGACATTCCAAGATGGCAATTACAAATTAGAGACGTTAAAATGAAGCAAATTCAAAAATTTAAATATCTAATAATGTTTAAACAAAGACGGAAAATGCGACACCGAAATTCGAAGCCGCATATGATTAACGAAAAATACTTTTCAAAAGCTCAGCAAAGTATTAAGAAACAGGGAAATTTCATGAGAAGCAATGAAAAGCGTACTTAACTGTTATGCAATATCGATTCTCCTGTATGACAGTGAGTCAATAAAAATATTGTTCTACAGAAGGATGATGAGAATATAAAGAATTGATCATATGAGCCCTGAAGATGTTTTAAAAGAAATATAAACAGAATGGTCATTTATACTTAAGATCAAAAATAGTTGAAGTTTCTAGGGCACATAATGAGGAAAGTAGGATTAGGGAGTTTAACAATCGTTGGACATGAAAAGCAAGAGGGGCAGAGGAAATCACCGAATAACCTAGCTAATGTTTAGGAAAATAAGATAACGAAAATGCAAAATTTACTAGCAGCTACAATCAACAGGAAAATGTGGAGATCCGTGATCGCCTACGTCTTGAAGGGATATGTCACATATTTTCAAAGTTCAATCTTTTTGTTCGCTTTTTTTCGACTGATAAAGTTTGTAGACTCAGATTAAACTTTTGTTGATTCTCCGAACTGAATTTCCATAGAAGAATCTAAAATTTTCGTGTGCTAAGAGGTTTTTGTCGCAACAAATCCATTGTGATTACTAAACCAAATAAAGAGTCCGGGTTTGTAATTTTAAATTGTGATGACTATGTTAATAAAATAATGTCTGTTTTGGGGGCATAAGGAGACATTTATTAGGTTGGAGCCGCTGGAGCTGTCTGATAAAACCAAATCTATTGAATTAAATTTTCGCAAATATCTCTTCAAGTTTTTGTAAGATAATTTGCTTCGAGGTGACTTTTATAGAATCATTAGGCCGTTGGGGGTTTTGCCACTGCGTCTATACGGGTAACCTAAAACCCATTAGGTGAATATTACGGTTCAAACCATCTTGTCAATGATTGGATCTGCCCTTCATAAATTTGTCAAACGGCTGGTGGGATAGTTACAACTGGTCCTGGAATTTTATTCAATATATTGTATTAAAAACATATTTACTTTTGTAAATTGTATGCAAAATTGTCCTTTCTCTTTCTAAGGTTTGTTCACGTGTTCAGCTGACATCAGTAATTCATTTACTTGGCTTCCTCTTCAGTAAACTATAGATATATGTGTTGATGTTCTGTATCGTAGTTGTTATATTTTTCCCGCCGTATTTCTGAAACTGTTTTCGTAGATTTAATTAAGTTTGCTACCTTGTCAGTGGAGTTCAGCTTTAACGATATATGTAGAGACAATTTGACCGGATAGCTATGGGTAGTCCTTTGGGGCCCGCAATGGCAAACATATTTCTGGGTTTTTATGAATAAAATTGATTTTCGATTGCCTGTTAACCCAAATGCTTTGTACTTTATGGAGATGACACGTTTTGTGTGTTCACACTTGAGGCGGAGGCAGAAATGCTTCATGAAATATGGAATAGTTTCATCCTTCACTTCGGTTCACTTTTAAACAAGAGAGCGAATCTTCTCTCTATCTTTTCTTGATGTCTTCGAGCATGAAATTTGTTGCATCGGTTTACCGTAAGTCGACGTTTACAGTTTTATATGTTCGCTAGGGTACTTTTTTTTTTTCTTGGAGATATAAGATTAATTTGATGAAAAGCTTAGTTCATAAGTTTCTAATGATTTATTCTCCTAATATCTAGAACTAAAATTTATTAATAAGATTGGTGCAAAAATAATGACGGTTTTTGACGTATTTTTTAACGTCAAAAACCGTCATCATTTTTGCACCAACCTAATAAATATTTTCTCATAACGGCTACTCTTTTAAGATTTTGCTGTCGATTTTATATGCAAAGATTGAACAATTCGTCAGGCTAAATGCTTTGGCCATGAAAAAGAAAATGCGTCTACTTAATACTGCCTTCGATTAGTGAGACTGGCGCGAGTTTTGCTAAGCCAATCTCGGTTAGTATTTTAATTAAGCAATTTCCTACTATTTATTATTGCTGTATTTAATTCTGGATATTTAAAAAAAAACTTGAGATATTTTCTTTTAATAATCCTTTTGTTCAAGCTTCTTATAAACTTCTTCGTCAATCTACGCTTATGTCTACATGATGTATTCATATATTTTCTCTCTCTGACCTTCCCTCCCTCTCGCTTGCCGTCTTCTGAACCCTTAACTTGAAACAACTTTCTGTTGGTCTTTTTTTTCCCACTCTTACTTTATTATTTTCCACTCTGCTAACCCTGACCCTCACGGACAGGATGTGGGAAGCCTCTCATCGTTCTATCGCTGCCTCCATGGGGAGTACAGTGACGAACTGCATTCCTTGGTTCCTAGAGTTCGAGCATTGACATCGTAGCAAACCACCATCATTGACTTCGCATTTCATTGGTAAGTAGTAAGTTCCACTCAAACAGCTTCACCCATATATATTTATATATATATATATATATATATATATATATATATGTGTGTGTGTGTGAAAATTTTTAAGAGTTAACCTGTAGGAAAAGACAATATGTACAAAGGTAAAAGACAACATTTCTTGAGATAGTTACCATATTAAAAGAATTAATAATTTCTCAAGCCAACGTACACAACTACTATATAAAGAAACCAAAAGAAAAGTGTTGACACGGCAATAAAAAAAGACATTTCTACTTATGAATGTACTTGACGTAATTTTCAGTGACAATATTAACACAATAGCATTTTATAATTTTTTCTTGTCGCTAAGAAATATCCTCAATTTTGTTTGTTGATAATAGTTATTTTGTTTTCAATTATTCATTTGGTTTTTGCCTTGAAAAATTCACATATGACGAAACGCGTTGGCTATTAATACAGTTTTCCTATTTTCTTTTAACTTTATAAATATATATATATATATATATATATATATACATACATACATACACACGCACACACACACACACACACATATATATATATATATATATATATATATGTGTATAATATATATATAATGTAATATAATGTATAATGTCATCCACAGACAGACTGTTTCGCTGTATCACAGTGCGGCTAGACATCCGGTTGCCTCTAGCTAAGATCGAAACCCGACTGAATTGGTATCAGGCGGATATTCTACCACTAAGCTGTCGGCGCACGGTTGGGATGGATGTGGATTTTTAGCGTATTTATTTTTGGAAACACGCCCAGTGACCGAGAGTGACTCAATTCGGCTTGCGAAGAGTCTCGCTATATAGCTATAATAGTCACTGTTTACAAACCCATACCTCAGCCCGAGAGTGCTCAACTGGAATTAAATTTAATTCAGGAGCTAATATAATGTCATCCACAGACAGACTGTTTCGCTGTATCACAGCTCATATATATATATATATATATATATATATATATATATATATATATATATATATATATATATATATATATATATATATATATATATATATGAGATAACTATATATATATATATATATATATTCTATATATCAAGAACAATATTTGGAAAAATGTATGACAAAGTGGCAAATGTTTTCTTGTTTTCCACCGTAACGAATCTGATCCCAATTTTGATATAAAAAATGTTGCATTGATGAAAGAGGAAAGCAATTCGCTACGATGAAAATGTCTAGAGAGTAATGACTAAAAAAAGAAATAGCAATAAAAACAAACAAAAATGCCCTCCCTCCTCAATCATATGCAGCAGTGAAATAAATAAGAAGATAAAATGGATATTAGATTTTTAACTGTTCAAATCCTTTAGTTTTGGAAACAATGCTTAATTTCTTGTCCATTTAGTTATAAGATTTTGATTTCATTGTTTATCAAAGTAATCAACTATTAATATAATTACGAAACTTTGTTAATATTTATCATAATAATGTTCCTACGCACTATCTTCATTACTTCATTAACAATTACAATTGTCTAGTAAAGTAGAACGTACACCATGTATGTATATATATATATATATATATATATATATATATATAGTGATTAGTTTTGAATAAATTATATACATACATACATATATATATATATATATATATATATATATATATATATATATATAGAGAGAGAGAGAGAGAGAGAGAGTATTATACGGGGAAACATGCTATGAGAAAAGAAACGAATACTATTTTATATTTCAACTTGAAAGACTCGGATTCGATAAAGAGAGTCCAGTCGGAAAGCAAGAAAAGACAAAATAAAAGAAGATGGAAATGATCTGTTGAAAATTAGAGGCTAACAGTTCAGTCGAATGCTGGTTAAAATACAGAGAAGAAATTGTAGACACAAGTCGGAATATCAATTGTTATTGAAAAACCCGCGCCAGTAACAAGGAATGTTATGTTTCAAGACCACCTGATAAAGAGAGTTTGGCTGAAATATAAAAGATTACTCTCATTATTTTGTACGTATTCCAGGATTTGTTTTATCGATGTGATACTTTACTTTATAAAGCTATATATTAAAATTCCATTCACATATATACACAGAGATCTATAGATTCCATGTACAATTTCATATATTGATTTGCATACATAATCTCATATATTCACAGAACCCTGCACATTTGCATGTAAAATTTCATATATTCATACAAAAATACAAATTTGCACAGAACCCGGAACATTTGCATGCACCATCTTATATATTCCCAGAACTCGACACATTTGCATGCGCCATCTTATATATACCCAGAACTGAGTACTGCTTCGAGTCTATATTAACGGCTTGATTTTGCTAGTATTTGGTATTGTTTGTGAGTTGCTGTCTCAGGTTTTGGAAAGCATATTCGCTATCTCAATGCACCTTTAAATTTCAATGTCACACATTTCGTCTTCTGTTAAGACACTTCTCAGATATTTTCATTGTTGTACTTGACTAATTTAGATCTTTCCAATTTGCAATTTGCAATTTGCATGTTGATCTGTACGTTTTGCTTACAACAATACATTCTGTCTTTCATTACTATGTTTAAAGTCAGGCCTCCCGAAAATAAATATTAGTAACAACATTTGGGTGAAACTGAGGTATATCCCTCAATTTTTTTCAATTTGAATGGGAGTGGCCCTGAAAAAGGAACGGTAGAACGGTATAATAATAAATAATATTATTGCAATAATTTCAACTATTTATTTTTATTAATGTTTTTATATGAAAGATATATATATATATATATATATATATATATATATATATATATATATATATATATATATAGATAGATAGATAGATAGATAGATATAATGGATTCTCCCGTCGGTTTCGACGTATGAGGATCTGTCAGCTTATTGATTCAGTTATGAAAGATTATGCAATAATCTTAAGTGGCATTTAAGACCCGCTAGTGATTTACAAAGGAGGCCACATATAAAGCAGGTGTGAGAATTGTGAGATGAGATCACTGTTAGATTGGCTGACATTTTAGATCTTGCTCTCGCTTCTTGAAGATGATTCAGACACGCAGATTGATAATTGCTGATTGCTCCATTCTACTCACTCCAAACTAAGCGCTCAAGGGTGTTATGTGGTATATTAACTGCTGACAAGTTGCTTTTCAGCTTGTCTTTGTATCTTAGGCATTCTACATTCCTCTAGCCCTGATCTAACTGACTGTACATTAGGATCTTGGGTATCCTGTCATCAGACATTCTCAAGACAAGTCCAGCGTAACTGAGACTGTATGATAAAAGTCTCGGTTTCTCCAATATTACACCTTTTAAACAGGTCTAAGTTAGATGTACTATCTTGAAGTTTAGCTCCACAGATTGCACGCAGACAGCTTATATATATATATATATATATATATATATATATATATATATATATATATATATATATATATATATACAAGAATATATAGTAAATAGTAAAACGTTGCTGAGAGTTATAATAGACAGGAACTAGTGGAGAGACATTGTTATCAACAATTTAGACTCTAAACCGACATTGAAGAATTATCTATCAAAAAAAATTGTCGAAATCGGATGAAAACTGTGGAAATGCATAAGCAACATCTGAGCACATGCACACACACACACGCATACATACACACATACATACATACACACTCACATTTTGAGAATTATAGATATAGAAAAGTCTTGGAAAATTCATAAACTTAAGGAATCAGCACATATGCTAGGCCACAAAAATCTCCTGAGCCGACCAAGCATAGAAATAAATGCAATATGGGAACCAGTAATAAGGAGTGCCAGAGAAAACCGATGATAACAACATATTGCTATATGAGCTCTGGTAAAAAGAAGTATGATAACAGCAAAAATTGCAATATGAGCACTGGTAAAAATGGTTGCTGATGACATTAGGTTTATAATACCCAAAAATTCATACACAGATGTCCTCAAGGACATATGGCACAGTGGATAAAGGCGTTGGTTAAATCCAATGACAGGACCCAAAGAGTGTGAGTTCAATACCCGGTTAAGGAGATTAAGACAGTGGAGAACTTTCAGAAGGAAAATTAACAAAAGATAACTGATACCTGACATCCATTAAACATGGCACGTGGAACTAGAACAGTCAAGCCCAGTCAGCGAAATAAAGTGTTCAAAACGTTGTAATAATTATGGCAATAAAGATGAGGACAATAGTCCGAATAATATAAATAATGTACATAATACCTCATCTCAGAAATATAGACATAGATAACTCTGCTTGTACCATAGTTTGTTCGTTATCATGTATGTGTCACCCTGCCAATACCTCATAAATAATGAAGTATTCGGTTTTGCTCGCAAAGAAAGACAGAAAAGACAAATCAGAAATGGCATCTGTTTTCACTGAACGAAGGAATGAAATTAACTCTCATATTTGAAACGTCTGTTTCTGTGACATGAACAAGCATGACAATTTCAAATCTTTCTTTATACCATCTGACTTATTTAAATAATACCCAGTGTTAGCATTTAGGATGGTGATTGCAGTGTTTTTTTGTGGAACACCGGATAAGGCTTTTTATTCAGTTTTCTGAATGGTGTTCTTATTTCAAGTTGGTGTACTAATTATTTACGAATTAGATATACATTCAGGTTCCATGGCTTCTTCAGCTCCATACGTAGATTCTATTGATTATCTATCTTTTCAGTTTTTTTGGAGTTCACTCTTGTATCCATACGAAGAGCAACACGAATGACATTCCTTCTTATCATTACGGGGGAAAGTCGAAAATTATCTGCACTTTTGCCATCACATGCCAGTGTTATGAGAGCGGATAATTTTTCACTTTCATCTTCTTCTTCTTCTATCTTCTTCTTCTTTTTCTTCTTCTTCTTCTTCTTCTTCTTCTTCTTCTTATTATTATTATTATTATTATTATTATTATTATTATTCCTCTGATTTCTGGTCTGTACTTATTTCTTTCCGGGTCTCGTCCAGAGACCTAAGGTCATGACATTTTCCACTGACCAATTAAAAAAACAAAAAAAACAACAGAAAAAACAAACATATTTTAGATAGATAAAGGCCTTTTGTATTTTTTAAGGTAGAAGCTTCCAGGAATTCCTTCAGTGAGTCAACTGGAACCGTTTCCAACCAATCCGAGGGCTCCAGCTACAACAAGGATTGTTGATATTCCCATGTTCCTCATTTTTAAGATTTCGATTTCAGGGTCCTTGTATTTTGATAGCTTTGTGAAGATCTTCAAAAACACATTGCAGTCTGCAGGGGCTGCCAAATCAATAAGGAGGCATTTTTTTCTTTTTTTTTTTTTTTTTTCGGTCTCTAATAACAATGTCTGGGCGGTTAGCTTTGATTGTTCTGTCTGGGTGTATTTTGTAATCCCATAAAATTTTAACAGGTCCTATCTCCTTAACCGCATCTGTGGGGTGTTCAGTTTCCATCCCGTAGAAGATACAGATTTTCCAGTGCAGATATTGGCCAACTCTGTCATGCCGGGTTTTATATTCAGTGGGTGCCAAAACCGTGTAACCTGATACAAGATGATCAATTGTCACAGAATCTGCATTTTGACTTAACACAATATTTTAGTATGTGTGTTTAATAATTTCTAGTTATTATTATTATTATTATTATTATTATTATTATTATTATTATTATTATTATTTCTGTTGTATACACATTTCCTTCTAGGTCCCAAGCAAAGCCCTAAGGTCAGAAATGGCCTCATTATATTTTACTGGTCAGAAAAGGCTTCATGATATTTTTGTAAAAAAAAAAAATGTAGCAAAAGATCAAACCTATTTAACATAGGAAAAACTTTTCGTAATGTGTTAGCTGTAATTGTGTGTACAGTCTTTTGTATTTCTTTAAGGCATAGGCTACCAGGAATCAAGGTAACGTGTCTATCGGAACCTTTTCCAATTAATCCGAGAGCTCCAACAAATTATTGACATCCTCACGTGCCACGTATTTTAGAGTTCCACTTCAAGATCCTTGTATTTTGATAGTGTTTTGTTTTTTTTTTTTTGTTTTTTTTAAAGATCTTCAAAGATACATATGCAGGGAGTGCGATGTCAGTAAGAACGCACATTCAGTTCTTGTGGTTTTTGATCACCATATATTTGGTTTGATAGTTACGCCTGTGGGTATTATGAACTCCCGTAAAATTGTTACTGTGCCTATCTCTGGATCAAGGTAATGTTAATACCAGTTTCCTGTTGTTAGCTTCCCATAAAATTTGCATATTTTTCAGTGCAGATATCGGTATACTCTATTATAAACATTTTTTTTTTTTACTCAATGGGTGCTAATACTGTTCACTCTGAAACAATATGTGGTTATTATCATTATTTTTTTTTTTTTTTTCTTTGATTTCTGGCGTTTACGCATTTCTTTGCGGGTCCGCCCAGGGAGTTAAGGTTAGAAATGGCATTATAACACTTTCCACTGACAAAAAATAAATAAATAAATAAATAAAAAATAAAAATAAATAAAAAAAACACATATTCTACATAGATAAAGTCCTTCGTAAAGTGTGGGCTGTACTTGCCAGAACAATTTTGTATCTCTTTGAGGCATGGACTTCCAGGAATCCCTTCGATTAGTCGACTGGAATTTTTTCCAACCAATCCTAGGGCTTCAACGACAACAGGGATTACTGATGTTCCCATGTGCCACATCATTATTATTATTATTGTTATTATTTTTATTATTATTGCTCACTTTTTCCTATAAAACTGACGTGTTTATCTCTTTGTTTTCATTTTCGTTTTTGCCGAAAATATATATTTTATTTCTAGTTCTTTAAGCTCGACATGATGTATAAGTTAACTAAATCGAGAAAAAAATTTTTTTTTTGGTATATAAACTGTTACAAATATGGTTATAAAGTAGTGCCTATATCTTTCAGAGTACTTGAAAACTTTTTCCGAAGTAACTTGTAAAAAGATTGGAAGAATCTTAAGAAGAAATGTTATGCGTCCGGCAGACAGCAAGAATTCTGACAAAATATTTGGAGTTCAGATGTAAGCTAAGCTGTCACGATGATTTCAGCCGGAAGCGACCTCACATTATTCAAGTTGTAACGAACGTTATAAACGAGCAAAAATTATCCAATCTATTCTACAGTAATTTACAACAGAATAAACATGCAAAACGCTTCCGCACGCAAACAGTCACGCATACACCACAACTACAGCCACCACCACGCTTACACACTCAAACACCCATTCTATCGCGCGCACACGTCGCTTTTATCCACAGTTGTAGGAATCCATTCCATGCTTCCGTTTTTGGGGGCCGAAACGCTAAAGTAATAATATCGTTTATTTTCCATTACTTTTATTTAAAGTTTTTGTTATGTTATTCTTATCTTTCGATCGGATGCCGGTTTTCGCTCTTGAATGCTTAATGCCTTTTCTCTTTCTCTTCGTTTCCTTAATGTGATATTTGCATTGCAAAATGTAAGCCATAAAGGTGGCATCAGCAAGGAATAAAGGAAAGATGAGACATAAAAAAAAAAATATAATGTTAAACAGAAGTAGGGTATAGGGATAATAGGTTCCCCGTTCAATAATGCTGACTTCGGAGGATTTCGATACAGAACATAAATAAATGAAGATCGCTTTTGTAGTTTGTTTGCATCTATTATATCTATCTATCTATTAGATTCTGCTTATGATGGCCTAAATGTAGTCTTGTCAATCTATCTATCATATTTGGCTTATGTCGACCTAAAGATATTCCGTTCTATCTATCTATCTATCTATCTATCTATCTATCTATCTATCTATCTATCTATCTATCTATCTATCTCAGCTTGTTTATCTATCTATCTATCTATCTATCTATCTATCTCAGCTTGTTTATTTATCTATCTATCTATCTATCTATCTATCTATCTATCTCAGCTTGTTTATCTATCTATCTATCTATCTATCTCAGCTTGTTTATCTATCTATCTATCTATCTATCTATCTCAGCTTGTTTATCTATCTATCTATCTATCTATCTCAGCTTGTTTATCTATCTATCTATCTATCTCAGCTTGTTTATCTATCTATCTATCTATCTATCTATCTCAGCTTGTTTATCTATCTATCTATCTATCTCAGCTTGTTTATCTATCTATCTATCTATCTATCTATCTATCTATCTATCTATCTATCTCAGCTTGTTTATCTATCTATCTATCCCAGCTTGTTTATCTATCTCTCTATCTATCTATCTATCTGAGACTGTTCATATCTATCTATCTATCTATCTATCTATCTATCTATCTATCTATCTATCTATCTAAGCCTGTTCATATATATCTATCTTTCGTCAATCCGAATTTATCAAGGCAAGTTTAAAAGCGAAATGTCTAAGAAATATTTACCAATAGTCTTTTTCATCTAATTTTTCTTATCTTCAGAATTACTGTTAGAAACTTAACAATATGTAGAAAACTAAAACAAAATCTTAGTAAAAAAAATAATTACCAATATCCAGAAACCGGCTTACGCAGGTGCGTTCCCTTTTTTAATATTTTGAATTTGATGTAACAATAAACATATTATTATTATTATTATTATTATTATTATTATTATTATTATTATTATTATTATTATTATTATTATTTTCAATTGTCTCCCAGTTTAGATGTTTTGGATGGATGATAGCAATACTATAACAGTTCGTTCCCGCAGCTTAGAGAGAAAGTATATACACGAGCATACGGACCTTTCCAATTGTGCTGTCCCCTGTACGCTATTAATTAAGTCAAGCACACCTAATGCGTTTTATGTAGCAGAAATATGTATATAAAACACAAAAGTGGTGACTTAAACTGTTGCTGCTTGCTAAATAACTCTGATTTGCCTTCTAGGGTATTGGTACCTCTCTATTCTTGACTCCTCCACTTTTACGATATTCATATTCAGAACATATCAGGACGATTGGCCTCCAAAAGTTTTTCAGTCAAAATATTCATAGCACAGATAAGCTTCAAATGCTCATTCTCAGCTATTATTATTATTATTATTATTATTATTATTATTATTATTATTATTATTATTATTATTATTTCATTGGATTTCTGTTGTATGCACATTTCCTTCCGGGTCCCAAACACAGACCTGAGGTCAGAATTGACTTTATATCATTTTACATTGATCATTTTTATAAAAAAAATTAAAAACACATTTTAGATAGATAAAGCTCTTCGTAATGTATGAGCTGTATTTGTGAGTAGAATTTTTGTATTTCAGCCCTTTGGTAGTTTTTGGTAATATCCTGAAGGAAACGTTACAATCTGCAGGGACTCTCATCTCAATAATAAAAAGGGCATTCTGTTTTTGTGGTCTTTGATCGTGAGGCCTGGACGAGTAGCTTTGATTTTTCCATGTGTATTGTAAAGTCCCATAAAATTGTTACAGGTTCTATCTCTGTAACCGGATCAATTTGATGCCTTCTACCAATTTCTTGATGTCTCCTTCCCGTAAAATTCGCATATTTTTTCATATTGGCTCAGTGTATAATGCCGAGTTTTATATTCAGTGCGTGCTAACACTATGCAACCTGATACAAGATGGTCAATTGTTTCTGGATATTTATCACACAATCCACGTTTCGGTTTAAGCTTTTGTGTGCTTGATAATTTCAAGTTAGCAGGCAGGAAAAATAAAATATTCCGTTTCAGGTTTTAAAGCCGCATTATTTAACCATTGATAGACACGGGGTTTGTCTATATCAGCTACTTTGGTACGCGGAGAGTATGACCTCAAAGAACTTTATCTTGCCAATGTATGTTGCTTTTTGTATATTGCCTTTGATTGTGCTTTCTTTTATGTTCTTTGCCGCTGCAGTAATTGTGCTATAGTTATTTGCATTTCCTTTTGAATTTGTTGCCTTCTTTTATTACTGAATAATGTTTCTTATTTCTTTTATGCTCTTTGACACAGATCATCATCTAGTCTTCTATTGATTCCAGGTATCTTTGAAGACCAATTGTTGTGGTTTTGTAAGAACTTCCTAGTTGAACTAATCCTCTGCATCTTTATTATTATTATTATTATTATTATTATTATTATTATTTTCTTTGATTTCTGGCGGGTCCCCCCCAGAGACCTAAGGTTAGAAATGTCATCATGACACTGGCATTATGACAAAAAAAAAAAAAATTACATAGATAGAGCCCTTCGTAAAGTGTGGGCTGTACTTGTCAGAACAATTTTTTGTATCTCCTTGAGGCATGGACTTCCAGGAATCCCTTTAATTAGTCTACTGCAATCTTTTCCAACCAGTCCTAGGGCTCCAACTACAACAGGGATTGTTGAGGTTCCCATATGCCACATTTTCGAGATATTCTATTTCAAGGTCCTTTCATTTTGACAGCTTTTTGAATATCTTCAAAGATACATTGCAGTAAGCAGGGACTGCTATATCAATAAGGAGGCACCGTTTTTGTTTGTGGTCTTTAATAACAATATCTGGGCGGTTGGTTTTGATTTTTCGGTCAGTGTGTATTATGTAGTCTCATAGAATTATAACAGGTCCTATCTCCCTTATTATTATTATTATTTTTTTATTATTATCATTATTATATTATTATTATTATTATTATTGATTCTTTTGATGTATATTATATACTCATTTCTTTCAGAGGTCAAAAATGTCATCATGACATTTTCCACTGCATATTATCTAAAATAAAAAAAAAATAAAATAAAATAAAAAAAACACCCACGGATTACATAGATAGATCCCTTAATAGAATGTGAGCTGTACTTATGAGAACAAGGTTTGCATTTCCTTAAGGCTTCGAATGCCAAGAACCCCCGTCAATCTGTCTAGCAGTACATTTTACATTGAAACTCAGGGCCCCAACAACAGCAACTATTATTATTGATTCTTTCAGTTTTTCAGAATTATCTTTTTGAAGATCACTGTATTTTGATAGTTTTTTGAAGGTTTACAAATCTGCCTTCCAGTCTGTTTGAACTGTCATGCCAATAAGAAAGCACGTTGTTTTTGTGGTCTTTTAATTAATATGCCTCGACGGTTATGTTAGATTATTCTGTCCCTATGTATTGTACAGTCCCTTAAAATTGTTGCTGGTGCTTTCTGAAACCAGGGCTGGGTAGCGCTGATAGCAATTCCATGCAGTTTCTTTCCTATAAAAGTTGCAGAATTTCTAGAGCAGATATTGACCTACCCTGTCATCCAGAATTTTACCTGAATGCATCTCACATGCAAGCTGGCACAAGACAACCAATTCTTGATATTCATCACAAAACCTGCATTTGAAATCAACACATTTTTTTTTATTTCTGATTTTGTGCTATTTTTAGGTTCTTTTACGCGGTTTCAAACTGTTTTGGTCTTCTTCATCTACTTACCCCCCCTTATTGGATATGTTGGCTTCTTTTATTCCGGAATAACGCTCCATATCTTCATTAATGTTCTTTGAAACATATCCTAATTAATCGCCTGTAGTTTGAAAGTATCTGATGCCCGGATGTTGCAGTCTCTTAAGACAACTGTTGTCTTCTTATCGGGATACTGAGAGGATCAACATTGGCCTTAGGATGACGCATGCCGTGGCAATGATGGAATTTATCTACTTTGGTTTTCGAGGCTTTGATTTTAACCTGCCAGTTTTTCCACCACTGACAAGTTAGTGTTAGTAGCCGATCTCTGATCATCAAGGGTTTTAGAGATGCACCCGTATATCGCCATACGTGCTTGCAAATGTATATTCCTACGCAGATCATTTTGTAAATCAAAACGATGGTTGGTCTAAGATAG
This sequence comes from Acanthosepion lycidas, assembly GCA_963932145.1. Taxonomy (NCBI): domain Eukaryota; kingdom Metazoa; phylum Mollusca; class Cephalopoda; order Sepiida; family Sepiidae; genus Acanthosepion; species Acanthosepion lycidas. Next base: position 72,531,451 of record OZ010591.1, on the reverse strand, counting down.
GGAACGCCTGCGGTGACCGCTTGGGGCCCGAAGGACACCTTTGTTAGCAACTACCTTCAGGGTCGTACCTGTTAGGAAGTTCTTTATAACTGATAATACACACATATATATATATATATATATATAGACATTTTTATGTTTAACATTCTTTTTATAGATACAAGTATTAAAGTAAATTCTCTGTTTATAATAAACGGTATTAAATAACATTTACCGGCCTGAATGTCGGAGCAATTTTCATAGAAAATATTCGTCCATCGACAGGAGTCGCACCTGTATCCTATACGGAACCCTCATATAGCCCGACGTGCCTTACCGCCCGGCCACAAAGGATCGTTTGGTTGGCAAGTTCGAATTTACTGCTTATAAACTTCAACTTTCCATCTATCTCTCACATTCATTCATAACTGCTCATAGCGTATCAAATCTAAACAAATGATTAATTTTTTAAAATTTTGGGTTTATGTAGATTGCGTGTATTGGTGTTAATATGGAAGTGGGGGGGCGTCGTCGTGATGTCATCGTGCTAACGCAAACATGTAGTTATATATATATATATATATATATATATATATATATATAGAGAGAGAGAGAGAGAGAGAGAGAAAGAGAGAGAGAGAGAGAAAGAACCAACACCACTCAGTTAAGTGATAATTTTTCCCCACATTAATTCTCTCTCTCCATACATATACATATATATATATATATATATATATATATATATATATATAGAGAGAGAGAGAGAGAGAGAGAGAAAGAGAGAAAGAGAGAAAGAGATGTGTTTGTGCGTGTGTGCCTGAATCAATAAGTCTGTAACCACATTTATCCTTATTAACATAATTATTTCTGCTCAGAAATAATACTCCAGTTTGATCTTATTCAATATACATTAATTATTAGCTTAAGTGCCTTGACAACGGAGGGGGTTATGTTGAAAAATAAATATTTTTTTTTTTTTATAAAAGTAATTTTTTTCGTGCAAGAGCCTCTATATTTTATACCCTCTGAAACCTTCTGACTTTCTCATTTGAAATCATGTGACAACTTTGAGAATGAAATTACGTTGGCTCTCCCTGTGGATGCGTGATATTACTTGCCACCGAATACGCATCAATGTCCACGATAAACCCACATCATTCATTTTATCTTGATAGAGATTTCACGAGCATAGAAAGAAAATAAAGAATAATCATATTTTCGCATATGTGTGCAAAGGATACAAAATGTTATTGGCTGAGCGTGAATTAGGCTTTGCTCTTACAGATGGAAATGAAAACAAAATCGAAATTGTGAGAACAACTTCCTACTAACGAGAAAAAAATCAACTCTACGTTACACAATGTCATTCTGCTTTTTCGCGATGAGAAAGATTCATACGTTCATTTTTTTTCCTTGTTGGATTATATGGGAAAATGATGAATAACGGGAGCGAATCATTTTTATTTGTTTTCTTTAGAAAGAACATTCATATTGTTGTTTTAGACGAAACAACAGAAAAAAAAAACAAACAAACAACGCCATCTTAGATATATAAGCAAATGGTGAAAACAAAAACTACGCATGCGCAAAATATGCAAATTGCTTAACATTTTAACGAAAATATTACCGTGAGTGGATTATTTACTTGAGCGCCTAATATAAAATGAATGAATCCTTAGATATGCAGCGACTAAAGAAATATTAAGTGTAAAGGAATACTTTTCATTTAAGGAAGATTTTTGATTCAGAGAACCTTGTGAGCTTAAATTCAACATAAGCATTATTATTACCCACTGTCAAGCGTTTAACTATCTATCTATACACTAACGTGCCAAAAGAAATGATATAAAATATGTCCTCTTATATGGCAGTGAATACTGGACAATCTTCTCAAAGATGAAGGAGATATTTGAAGCATCAAAAATATAGTACTACAGAATGATGCTGAAGATAAGTTTGAACGATCATGTGAGCAACGTCAAGGTTTTAGAGATAAAAGGGAAACTTATACTTAATATCAGGAAGTGACTGCTAAAATTTCTAGGGCACATACTGAGGAAAGATGGCTTGAATAATTGGATAATCATGGAAGTTATACAGGGAAAGAGGGCGAGATTGACATAGCTAAACAACGCATAAGTTCATTATTCATAAGTTCAAGCTTAAGTAAAAAGATTGGGGCTAGATTTAGAAGAAATAACAGAAAGTCAACATTTATTAGCAGCTACAAAGGACAGGAGTGTAGTGATCGTCTACGTCCTAGTGGGGCACGGCACATAATGGACAGAACTTATATATATATATATATATATATATATATATATATATATATATATATATATATATATATACGGGGGTGGTGGTCTCTCGTATTCGTAGGTACCGGACTACTAGGGAGGATAGCCAATCCCTATTGCAGATGCCTGCTGAGGCAACACATTTTTGTTTATTCAACAGCTACAGATCCCACCTGTGGTTTATACTGCTGAGCAAACCTTACTTACACTTTCTAGGAAAGATCGTGTTATCTCCCGTCATCAACAATTTGAAAAAGTCGAGCACCCTCAAATATATATATATATATATATATATATATATATATATATATATATATATATATATATATATATATATATATAATTAACTAATCTGAAAAGGATTTCGTATGACGCGTACGGCCTTTAGGGCATTTTTGGACTATAGACAGAGTCCGAAATGAAGAAATGCACCACTCTAAAATAGTTCTTGATTTAAAAAATATATATATGCATCAAGAACATGAAGCATGATAACTTCATTTAAGTGTTGCATCTATATTTACGCTTATCTTTTAAAAGTTCAACAGTAACGATGACGCCACTTAATTTAAAGACAATATGATGCACGTAGATGCTTTCTTTCCGTAAAAAAAAACAATTATTTTATTTCAAGGGACACTTTCTGTGGATTTCTCAATTAATTTCGATTATTCCCAAATTTATTTCTAAGCTATAAAAACAGTTACCGTACAAAAAAAAATCGTCGTAAAAAATCACGTAAATGATCGTAGTAATGAAAATTTGGGAATGTAAAATTTCAGGAGTGTGGAACCGAATCCGGCCCTGAATGTTTCTAATTTGCTCACGGAGACGGCCTGGTTTCAAAATGGTATCATATGATGGGCTACGGCATATAGGACTAAAATTGGAAAAGTGTGACACAGTGACATTCTCACTTATTTTATTATATGTATATATGTATATGGACATATATATATATATATATATATATATATATATATATATATATATATATATATATATATATATATATATATATGTATATATATATATATATATATATATATATGTATATATATGTATATATATATATATATATATATATATATATATATATATATAAAATTTGTTTATTTAAGCAGAAATCCTTCTTTCATGCACATTTCATTGAAAACGACAGACAAGGTGCTTTTATTTAGTTTTTTCATAAGCAATCTAATATTTTTTTTCTTTCCTGATGATAAATTATCTAAAAACTCTTCGAATGTTCTTTTTATCCGAGCGCTTTCGGCTATACATTTAGCCATTTTCAAGGATTACATTTTAACTGTTAAAACAAGAAACAGTTTGGTGTATGTTTGTTTTATAAAATGTTTTCATTTTTCAAAATACGGTCAGGATATTATGTCCATGTTCCAAGTTAATATTATTAAGTGTTGGTTTTCTTTTTTGTTTTGTTTTTATTAATAGGGCTTCCATTATTTTTAGCCTTATCATCCTAAAAGAAAAGAAATATTAGATCGCATGAGAAATTGTATAAAAAACTAAATAAAAGCACCTTGTCTGTCGCTTTCAATGAAATGTGCATATATATATATATATATATATATATATATATATATATATATATATATATATATATATATGTGTGTGTGTGTGTGTGTGTGTGTGTATCTGTGTGCTGTGTGTGTGTATCTGTTTGTCTGCCTGTCTGTCTGACAGATACGAATCTTACGATTTTACTAT
>OZ010591.1:72504947-72522447 GCA_963932145.1 Acanthosepion lycidas | reverse complement strand
TCAATCTCATAATATCGTTTCAAATAAGAATATGTTTATTCGTATTTAGGATGGAAATATATATATATATATATATATATATATATATATATATATATATATATATATATATATGTGTGTGTGTGTGTGTGTGTGTGTGTGTGTGTGTGTGTGAATAACAATTAATGACATTTAAATGATTTACCTCAGACAGATGATCATTTCGTCCATGGGAAATATTTTTCCGTGGACTTCTCAATGCAAATACGTTTACTAAAAAAAAAGATAAATTAGTAAATGTATTGATAAGTCCCGAAAAATCAACTACTTACCCATGGATGAAAAGGTCATTTTTACGGGGTAAATCCTTTGGATTTCATTAATTGTAATTCACTTATATGCTCTATAATAAAATTTGTATTGAGCTTTCTTTTGTTAATCAGTTTTTATATTTTATATGAACAGGATCAACTTGTATTACTTTCCTCCCCGTATATATATATATATATATATATATATATATATATATATATATATATATATATATATATATATATATATGTAGTTTCTAAAATAATATCCGATAATGCCAGACCTGAAAAAATAATATAATATTTAATTATTTTAAACATAAATAAATGCTTATTACGGAATGCATTTTTTATCTTTCATTTGATGAAACCATGTAGGCGAAATGTATTATCAGATATTATATTCGAACCATACTTTAATTCAAATATCAATAACATAACTATACCCAAATTTATTATACACACACACACACACACATGTATATATGTACACACACCTCACACACCCGTATATATATATATATATATATATATATATATATATATATATATATATATATAATGGCATTCGCATATCACAGCTCATCAATGCGACTAGACAACCGAATGCTTCAAACCAGTAATCAGTCGGAGTTTCTACGCCAAGCCATAGAGAAAGTCGAATTCTAACGTATTGTTTTTATGAGTATTCTATTTGTTAATGAACAGCGATTTTGACGAATATTTTGACCGAGCGTTCGGGGTGCTACACTGGGTGCTGCACTGGGTGCTGCACTGCGTGCTGCACATAGGTTGGACGGTTGAACATTTAACGCTTTTCGAAGCGGTTTACATCAAGTTTCTTCGACCGACTTTGGTGGAAAGAGATCTTTCTTCGTTCTCCGTGTCTCATTGAATAAGGGGTTGTAAGTAAAAGAAATTATGACTTATACTCACATGGATCTTATTTACACTCATTTGTTGTTTGAGTAATAAATTTATTTTAGTCGTGGCTCCTTACTTACCCCACCTCCGCGATGTTAACTTTTTTCAGTTTTGCTATTTCAATTATTGTTGTTACGACGAATCTTTCTGAAGAAGTGTTAGACGAAAAAAGCGTCTTTAAATGAATGCGTTCCATCATATTTCCACCCCCATATATATATATATATATATATATATATATATATATATATATATATATATATATATATTCATTCATTCATTCATTCATTCATTTTTTTACGGATTATCAACCCTTTGTATGTTATTTAAAGCCGGAAAATAATTTTAGATTGTATGAATCTTATTGAGAGAATAATGATTTACTAATAAAAGTCTTACTAATTAACCCATAACTGGGGGAGAAGAGATGGATTCATAATTTTCCCAAGGGTATTTGTGCGTAAGCGAACACATCTGGAACTGGATTTGGAACTCGCCTCGCTGATTAACAATTCCGTTCCATTTTCCTTTACACACCTGCATTTTACAGCACCTGGTAATCTCAAGCCGTCAACCATCTAGATACTAACTGGATTCAACATTGCTTAACTTCGGTGAACCTACGGAAAAGTATAAGGTAAGACATGTTTGTTTGCTTGCTTGCTTGTTTGTGTGTGTGTGTGTGAAATTTAATCTTTTTCTCATTTGATAAGGTTAATTTATACGTCAGGTTTTCCTCATATCTCGCTATTCCTTTCCTTTCTTTTTTTTTTTCATTTTAGTGCTCTCAGTCTATGGGATTTTCAGGTTAGAAACACTAGAGTCAAGCAGACGCGGATGTTTAAATAACTGCGAAGCGTTTTGACAGAGGCCGCTTAGTTCGACACCGAGATCCGTAGGCGTATCGGGATGGCCAAGGACGCATTCCAAAAGCTGGGAAGAGTATTGCGAGACAGCAGGATTTCTTTGGTAACAAAGAAAAGAATAATGAGCTGTTACGTGACATCTGCCCTCCTTTACGGCAGAGAATGTTGGACGATTTCCTCAAAGATGAAGAAGAGACACAAGGCGATGGAGATGTGGTTCTACAGAATGACGCCAAGGATATCATGGACCGAGAATGTGAGCAACGATGATGTCTTAGGGAGTATGCAACTAAGGAGGAGGCTTATACTTAACTTTGGGAAGAATCAGCGATGTTTCTTGGACACATAACGAGCAAGGACGGTCTGGAGAATCTGATACTCGCGGGTCGAATAGAAGGAAAGAGACAAGTGAATTCAACGCATGGCATACCTAACAGGCGTAAGCAAGTGGATGACTAAACGTGGTTTGGGGGAGGTGGCAAATGGTAAGAACTTGTTGAGAACTGCAAAGGATAGGCGGAGGTGGAGGGCCATGATCGCCTACGTCCTGAAAGGCCATGGCACATAAAAAGAAAGAAAGGAGTTTGAATGAGTGGGCGATATAACGGATAATAATGGGTGTGTGTGATGCATAATTTTACACTTTGGAAAGATGTGAAACGACATCACCTCCTCCAACTATGCATTAATTAGTAAGACCTGTATCGAGAAACCATTTATTGTGCAAAAATAAAAATATTTCTTGGACCGTAGATAACCTAGTTCATTGATAAACAATAAAAAGGAATCGATCAACTTTCTAAAATTGACATAATTTTGGTTATATTTTTTTTATGCTTAAGACTTTTAATATTTGTATTTTTATACGATGTAGCTTTGTGTTATTGGTAAAGATTTTGTGGATTTCTTGTTAGTTTTATATAGAAACACGCACCAGCTATGCGTTGTACTTACACTGTCAGACATGAACCATTTATCTATACGGCTATACACAATCACTGATGTTTAAATATGCGTTCTAGTTTAAACATATATAACTTCCTTAATAAGATCATTTTTCTTCATTCTTAATTAAAATCTTCATTATCAATCTTTAATTACAAATACGATAGAAAAATCAAAAACTATTTGAATAATGTTTAGGTTACGCGAAACCGCCATCGATCTTCGACCCCGAAGAATAATCCAGATGATAAATCCTTTCAATCATCGATGGCGATCAATCATTGAGCGTTTCAAAGCCTATCATAAAAGTGAAAACAGTTTACGATTCAATTTTCCTATTATAAAGAATACAACACGATAAATGATGATTAATTTACAAAGACAGGGGAAAAATAAAAAAAAAACAAACAATGGCCGGCTTACGAAAAGAACCACCACACACAAACATATATATGTGTGTGTGTGTCTCTCTCTCTCTCTCTCTCTCTCTCTCTCTATATATATATATATATATATATATATATATATATATATATATATATATATATATATATACATATATATATATATATATATATATATATATATATATATATATATATAAGTATACGAGGCGACGGGTTGTTTCATGCTAGACGCAATCGTTAGGCGGCCAGACGATTCCGTCTAGCATCAAACTTTTATACTTATATTTAGAAACGCGCTATCTCTAATATTGAGACTTTATCCGATAAAAATAGCACACCTTAAAACTATATTTCTTCATATATATATATATATATATATATATATATATATATATATATATATATATATATATATATAATCTTGCGGTTGGGAAAATGCAAAATTTAAAAAGTTCTCAGTACAAAACAATATAGATAGCATACATAGGGATTCATACGTGCTAAGAATTACCAACTGGTCCACAACAGAGTTCTCCATAGTTAAAAACGTAATATTCGCGCGGCATTTTCTTATTTGTATATATAGAGCTCGGGTCAACTTTTCCTCGCTAAAAAGTTTGAAACTAGAATAGTAGTGATCATTTTAAATTTTAAACTAAACATAGGGTGACCATAAAGTCTCGATACATAGGAACTCTTATTAACTGTATTTTTACCTCCACAGATTAAACATGCTTTTCACGAGAGAAGAATGAACTGACTTCTTTTTTTCTGGTGTATGCTAACGAAGGTCTACTCAATGAAAATCACAGAGGCAACACACTTTTCCCCTGAAAACTCTTTTTCAGGAAAATGGAACTGTCATCACTCGTTCTTGTATTGTTCCTGGTAGTATAGAAGTATAGAAAATTCTGCTAGTTACCTACGCTGACCATTATATTTGTTACTGCTCTCTGAGGCATTCAAGTGCTATGGTTCTACGTTTCTACATTCACTATAATGGATCCATATAAGATACCAATTTACGTATGAGAAATTTCAGGATTACATATTTGTTTACACGGTGCATTAGCACATGATATAACCATCTGCTTCAAGATGTCCTTTTGATTCCAGGCTTAAATATGTGTGTATGCAATTCATTGTTAGTTATTCTACTATTAAGTAAATAATGATTTGTCCTTCAATATTTTACAAGTATATTACTTACATAAAAGTCCGGTTATCCGCCGATACCGATATTGTAGCTACGTATCGCAGTGTTAAGAGCTGAAACTGGAGGTTTTATTCTTGCTTCACAGGACTAGTGATTGCTAACTAGAAATTACAAAGCAAATATACTGAAAAATGTGTCTATATTTCTGAGATGAGGTACTATGTACACTATTTTCATTACTCGAACTATTGCCCTAATCTTTGTCACCATATTTATCACAACGTTTCGGCCGCTGTACGCTCCGGTCTCCTTCAAGTGGTTGGAATGTCGAACTGAACCCTTTATTTCGCTCGCTGGGGTAGACTGTTCTAGTTCCACGTGCCTTGTCTAATGGATGTCAGTTATCAGTTATCTTCTGTTAATTTCCCTCTCCAAATTGTCCACTGCCTTAACCGGGTATTGAACTCACACTCTTTCGGTCCTGTCACTGTATCTAACCAACGCCTTTATCCACTGTGCCATATGTCCTTGAGGACATCTGTGTATGAATCTATAAACCTAATGTCTTCAGCATCATTTTTTTTACCAGTGCTTATATTGCAATTTTTACTATTATCATTACATGTTTTTACCACAGCTCATATAAGTGTTAACTGATATCCATTAAGAATAGCACGTGGAACTAGAACAGTGAGCGAAATAAAAGTTTCAGCTCGACATTCCAACCAAATGAAGAAGGCCGAAGCGTACAATGGCCGAAACATTGTAATAAATATGGCGACAAAGATGAGGACCATAGTCCGAATAATGTAAATAATGTAAAATTGTATTATCCCAAAATGCGGATTCCGTGATGAATATTCAGAAACAATTACCGATCTTGTATCAGGTTGAGCGGTACTGGCACCCACTGAATATAAAAACCAGCCAATATCTGCACTAGAAAATCTGCAAGAAATTGATATGACCACTACCAAGACCCGATTCCTGAAATTAGACCTGTAACCATTTTTGGGACATACAGAACAATCAAAGCTAATCGCCCAGACATCGTGATAAGAGGACGCAAAGAATAAAAGGGCCTCTTTATTGATATGGCAGTCCCTTGCAGACTGCAATGTATCTTTGAAGATCTAAAAAAGATATCAGTATGCAAGGGCCTTGAAATCGAAATCTCAAAAGTGAGAACATAAAAAATTCCAGTTTTAGTTGGAGACCTGTCATTGATTGTAAAAGACTCCAATAGACACATTGAAGTGATTCCTTCTAGACCGTTTCTTAAAGAAAAAGAAAAATTGTTTTCATAAGAATAGCCTACACCTTACGAAGAGCTTTATCCATGTAAAATATTTGGGATTTCGTATTTCAAATTTCTCACTGGAAAACATCATGATACCAATTCGGATCATAGGTCTCCACAAATGCTATCAGTACACTCCAGAAATTAATGGAATTGAAGTAATAATAATAATTGTAATTATAATAATGATAATAATAATTTCCTTCAGGCTCAAAGTTTTCTAAGCAAATTTAATCTTCAACAAATTTAAATGTAATGTCAGTCGCTATCTACTCTTCTCCTGATTACGCTTTTTTGTTTTTGCTCATTATTATTGTTTCTAATCATTACACATTCGTTGTAATTTAGTGGCTTTATGCTTTGTATGGGGTGAAATCGATTAAGAAGTTTTGCTGCACAGAATATATATATATATATATATATATATATATATATATATATATATATATATATATATATATATACATATATATATATGCCGTCAACCCCTCTGTCGTGATCCATAAATGGGGGTCAGCATTGGATAGTGCCTTTCATTTTACATTTATGCATGCTTGCATTTTGTAATTAAATTAAAGACATTAGTTCCATTTCATCCTCAAGCGAAGACTCCGCAATTTGCTTGAGGATGAAGTGGAACTAATGTCTTTAATTTAATTACAAAATCAAATTCGGGGCTTTTAGCTTCCATTTTTGAAACATGGTTAGAACTGTGTAGAGAAAATAACCATATTTTAAATCAAATAATTTATAATATTAATGCTCTGTAAATTTACATTGAGCACTATTTTGTAAAAAGAAAAATACCTATAAGAACACCGGATTATATATATTACTGTTCTTTCTTATATATATATATATATATATATATATATATATATATATATATATATCCGAAAACTGAGTTGACACAAAGAGTTGTCACACCGCAACGAACAAAAAATTAGCCGTTTAACATTGCCATTTAGCTAAAAGTGAGATCTCCCGAAATGGCATGGTACATGTAATTAGCACAACCTACCGCCGTTGACATCAGGGTTCAGTTCAAAACTCCTACAAATATCACTTTGTAGGCTAGAGTTTATAACCGGTTGAAACGTCGTGAATGTTGCAGAAAGAATAACAGTCCGAATAATGTAAATAATTAGGATACCTCATCTAAAACATACAGATCTATCTATCTATCTATCTATCTATCTATCTATCTATCTATCTATATATATATATATATATATATATATATATACATATATATATGTATATATATATATATATATATATATAATTATTTATTTAAAAATATGATTCCAACGCTACATAAGAGTTCTCATGTTTTAAAACAAGAGCTGAAAACTTCAATATAATTATTTGAATTAAATTGGATTAAAGTACCAAGCTCTGTTCCATCTTCAAGCGAAATTTTTTTTTGAATAACTTATTCCTGAAATTTACGCGTTTTATAAGCATATTCATTATTGAAATTTAAATTACTATGGTAACGGCTAGAGCAATTGTTTAAAGAAATAGAGCGTAAGGGTTAATAATTTGTATCAATATCTCAGTTACATTCAAAGACGTCAAGTCAGGGTAAGGTTGGGGTGTCTAAATTTAAAGTGTGGTTGATGTCTATGGAGATTTATTTATTTTTTTATTTTATTTTTTTATTTTTTTCTGAAAGTGCTTTGTGTATATACAAAAAAAAACTGTCATAAGCCGTTAAATTTTTTTTTTTTTGACGACTTCATAAAGGTTTATTTTTTTGTAGGGTATTTAAACTGTTTATTTAGACTATGAAATTTAAAAATTATTTTATTGTTTGTTTGTTCTTATTCTAATTATTCAATGTGAAAAGTTGATGATGTCGGCAAAAAAACCGTTAAACTCATGTCTACTGTTTAATAGATTTTTATTATTTAGAAACTTAATAATGTGTAGTTTATTATTTAGAAACTTAATAATGTGTAGTTTTTCATGTAGGCATAAAGGGCATGGGTCATCCCAAGTTTTACAAGTTCTAGTTTTGTTTATAATTTTCCATTTTATTTTTGGTGTTTTATTCATTTCCTTCAAATGCCAAAAATATTTAGATAGAGAAGTCTGATTTCTTTTATTTATATTGTTGAAAGAGCACTTATGCTGCCTCCATCTGGTTTTAAATTCATTCTTCGTAGACCCAATGTATATCATATTAATATTAAGAGTCTCAATGGATGAGATAGTACATTATTTTTAATAACACATATTCAAACGTTATTTTAGATGGCTTCCGTGAAGAACTGTGAACTAAAGTATGGACCCTAAAGTAAATAGAAGCTAGTAGGTTTATCATGGTTTTGCTCAATTTTACCGAATCTTGGCTTGCTAATACTGGTTGTATTCCCCTTGTATTTAAGTTCATTTTAAAATTCATAAGCATAAATTTTCATCCGTTTAATTTTTTAATTTTTTTTTTCTCAACCATCCAACTTACCTACTTTCCTGAGAATTAGTATCCAAATAGTATTCCCTCCAAATCACTACCCTGTAATTTCATGCAATTAAATGTTTAGAAAACGGGATGTGTTTTGTAATTTTATAAGATTTTAAGATTTTATATCTTTCCTTTCATCGGATTATTTTGATGTTATCCACAACTCTCCAGAATCTATCTTACATATTTTTTAAAACTATCATTTGTCCATGCTTTAAATATCGCTACCACATATGGTCTGGTGCTCCCATAATATATTTAAGCATTCTTGTTATTGGTCCTAACGTCACTTTCTCAACGAGGTAAATTGCTTCTCTATGATTCTTTTATAAATACTTTCATGGTAACCTTCCTGTGAGTCTTCGTCTATGTTAGCTAGACTTTATTAATTTAAGCGTAGTGCTAGATTGGTGGCAATGTCTCATCATTTTACAGTTTAATTGGCTTGATATAACCATGAGTTCTTATGAGTAGAATCCATACTAAACATGTGTAAATTGTAGGACAGACTAGGTTCTATAGCTTGGGTGGCAACCAGTCTAGGAGAAGGAAAAACTCTGAATTCAAAACTGCATGTAGTCTTGGCGAAGCACATACTATGCAGTTAAGCACTGCATCGTTTGCATTGACTTGATGAACTTTACTTTGTTAGAGTATTTTTCGGACTTGTTTTCCGCCATTCTTTTTTTCAAATTACTAATTGCAATATCAAACGTTGTCTACTGTCCTCTTATATTCTTGTCTTCTTTTGTGCTCTCTCTTTCTCTCTGTCTCTGTCTCTCTCTCTCCTTAATAATGTTTGCCGTTTTTTATTCTTTCACACTCAGTAAACTCTGGTTTCTTAGCGGTTTCATTGCCTTGCTTGGCGTGAAATGATTAAAACATCTCTGTCTCATTTAAAGAAAGAAAACATATTGAAAATGTAGAAGAGAGAAATACAAAATTAAAAATACACTAAAATTAAAAAAAAGGATAAAAAAATTAAACAAAACGATAAAAAATTAAACAACTAGTTCTTGCTGTTTAAATAGAATGAAAGTTGTTTGTATGAATATTTGTTGCCTAAATATACATTATATATGTTTGTATATATTCTGATTACTCAGATCATAGTCACGCATGCGCAGTTACAATGTTCTGAGACAGCCATATACAAAAGCACCGTATACGCATGGACGAAAACGCCTTTTGTGCAAATTAAGGTCAAAAGATAATTAAACATTGCGCTGTCAGTTAATTAGTAATGTTTTATTTTTGTTTTTAATTTTCGAAAGTGCTTGCTAAATGATTTAGTGACGTCACAGCGTTTGCAGGAAAACGAACGCGATGACCCAGTGCACTGAGTAACATTATTTGGCATCGATATACTAGGGGAAATGTTAATCCGTTCAGAATATAGGAACCCTTGTGTTGGGGGAGACCGGTTGTCAAGCATTATTATTTATTAAGCGTCGATGATGAAAGTAGTGTAATTAGATTGTGAATTGAAACAAGAGAATACCCCGAACAAATCTCTTCTTGAAAGAGTCTAAAAATATATCTAAATTTATAGAGCCATCTGGGACGGGAGAGAATGAAGAAAGAAAGAAAGAAAGAAAGAAAGAAAGAAAGAAATGAAGAAAGAAAGAAAGAAAGAAAGAAAGAAAGAAAGAAAGAACAAGAGTTTGACAAAAAATAAAGTGAAAAAGATAGAAATGTTGAAAAATATAGTGAGATAAAAAAAATAAAAGATTTAATGATAAAACTGAAAGAAAGAAAGAAAGAAAGAAAGAAAGAAAGAAAGAAATGAAGAAAGAAAGAAAGAAAGAAAGAAAGAAAGAAAAGAACAAGAGGTGGGAAAAAAGAAATAAAGTAGAAAAGAAAGAAACTTTGAAAAATATATTAAAATAAGAACAATAATAAAAGACTGATTGAATGATAAAACTGAAAGAAAGAAAGAAAGAAAGAAATAATGAACGAAAGAAATGAATGAAAAGAGGAGAAAAATGAAAGTTAAAGATTCATAAATAAAGAAAACGGAACGATATGTAATATTTAAAACATATAAAACAAATAAATCAAAAATGAAGTTAAGATGAAAGAAATACCGAAAAGTGATTGAATAAGAAACATAATCTAGGAGAAGTCAGAGAAAAAAATGAATAAGAACAAAAAAAGAATGAAACAAACAAAGAAACAAATAAGCAGACTAACAAGCAATCAAAGACATCCGGTTAAAAAAGAAAGAATCTTTGAAAAAAAAAAAAATTAATGAAGAGGAAGAATAACAGACTGAATAAAAATGGCGGTAAAAATATAAAACTGAAAGAAAGAAAGAAAGAAAGAAAGAAAGAATAAAGAAAGAAATAATGAACGAAAGAAATGAATGAAAAGAGGAGAAAAATGAAAGTTAAAGATTCATAAATAAAGAAAACGGAACGATATGTAATATGTAAAACATATAAAACAAATAAATCAAAAATGAAGAAAAAAAGCTATAACATATTAAGAAAGAAAGAAAAAAGGGAGATGAATGAAAACGTACAGAAAGCAAAAGGAGTAACCAAAATAGAAATTAACAATTGACAAAAAAGGCAAGAAGTAAAGAAAGATAGATACAACAACACATATGAAAAAAATAGAAATGCACCAACGGTAAAATTAGCAGTTTCATTATAAGAAAACATGGCAGTCATTGCAGGTAGACAGTACTGCTTTTGGTTAAAATGAATATAATCAAATTCTTAAACAGTCCTGTTGCTCTTTGCAGTACTGATGGGCGTTTCCTCTTTGTTTGGCCTATTGCGTAGCATTTGCATCTTGATTATGTTATTTTCTCTCTAAGTTAAATGAGATATCCATTTCTTTTTGTTAGTGCCGTTGGTAGTGCTCATTCAAATACTGTTTTCCTGTATAATTCATTGCTTTTGGTTCTGTAACTTCAGGTCTACGAATTTCGAAAGAGAATAGTCTCCATCACTTTGTTTCTTTCATAGAGATACGATACAGTTCGTGGTCGGTGATATTGTTTTTTTCGTCACACTTGCGAAAAAACAAGGGTTATTAAAATTACTTTAATGGGGTTGGCCTATGCAGTTGAGTGCGTTTTAATATAGTTGTACGTGGAATTTGATTATTACAATTTAGACGAATTTTCCATTTGAAAAACAAGGCTAAATTTTAATTGGAAAAGGTAAGCTTAATTTTCCATTTGAAAATGTAAGGCGAAATTTCAACTTGAAAAGGTAAGGGTAATTTTCTGTTTGAAAATATTAGGCTAAATTTCAATTTGAAAAGTTAAGTTTAATTTTCCATTTGAAGAAGAATGTTAAATTTCAATTTGAAAAGATAAGGTTAATTTTCTATTTGAAAATGTAAGGCTAAATTTCAATTTGAAAAAGTAAGGAGCATTTTCAATTTTAAAAAGTGAGGCTAAATTTTCATTGGAAAAATCAGGATAAACATTCATTTGAAAAAAAGCAAGGTTAAATTTATAAGTCTGTTTAATATCCATTTGAAAAGATATTAGGTTGGTGCAAAAATAATGTCGTTTTCTCACATAGTAACATATGTGAGAACACGACATCATTTTGCACCAACCTAATAAATCTAAATTTTCATTTGAAGAAGTAGGTTAATTTTCCATTTGAAAAGGTCAATCTAAATTTTCATTTGAAAAAGTGTGGCTAAATTTACATTTAAAAAGATAAAATTACTCATCATTTGAAAGAGTATAAATTTTCATTTGAAAACCTATTCCTAAAATTTTCATTTGAAAAACGTAATGCTAATTTTCCATTAGAAAACCTGGTGCTTAATTTCCACTTTAGACTTTAAATTTATATTCATAGAAATAAGTGCCAAAAATAGTCTAAGTTCGAAAGGAGAAAAAATATTCTTATTTTATATCATGGCTTTTCGTATATATAATAATATATAATAATATATTCCATAGAAAAGTGTTAAGAAAAAAAGGGCACTTCTAATCAGAAAGATTGTTAAAATCTGAGTTCATATAATAAGGTAAGAGGACTTAAGGAATTTGACATTTGGAAAATTCTAAAATCAAGTATGACAAAAGAAGGCAGCGATTGAATTATTTAATTCGCTTGTGCAAATGAATGACCGAAGCTGGACTAAGAAAGATAACGAAAATCTACCACTAATTATTCAGTAGATAAGAATTTGTAGAGAGCTATGATCGGCCATATAATGAATGAACACAAAACACAAAAAATACGAGTTAATCTATCGTGACCCGCTGTAGCTTGATAGTTAATAAACCAGAATACGTTCACCTATCATCCTGTTCCCACTACTTCCGGGTCTTTTGAGCAAGAGTAGATGTTTATTCCTTGTTCCCTGTTTAGGATTGCGTTTCCGGTTTCTTGTTTTTTTCTTTCTTTCTTTCACTTTCACTTTCACTTTCACTTCCAGTGGTTTTTGCGTCTTAGTGGCATTATCGCTTTACATGGGGTGAAAGGAATAATAAGAATATGCCTGTATGTTAAACTTAGACCCACACCCAAACAGTTTTAAACCCAGTGTTCTTCTAGATTGTCAGGCAACGATAGAAATTAAAGTCAGTCCTGCAATTAAAAGACCTGCAATTAACCCCTAAGTAGATTAAATTTAGATGTTTTCTCACGTTTACCAAAGGTATTTGTACGAAAATTGTAAAAATTGTTATACACAACCATTATTTATGTAATGAGATCGTCGAAAAAGATACAAGAGGCAATGGATTAGAAACTCTTCATGTATTCTATGGGTGTTGCTTAACACCATAGCAGTAGATATGAACTTCGTGTTCCCGGATGTAGAAGCATACTTGACAGAAAATAAAACGTTTTGAGATAGCAAGAAAAGAATGTTAATTCCATACAATTTATTTATATTGTTCTTGTGTGTCAGTGTCTGTATTTTTATGGTTACATTTGTTTTATGGCACATGTGATAAAAGGGGGAAATTACTCGGTGTTGTTATACGCCATATCACAGAGAAAATTTGGACACGTGTTGACCGTAACAAGGGTTGTGGTGAAGAGATTGAATTTAACGACTTTCGGGGAGATGTGAGTATTTCCGGCATTTTTTTTTTTTTATGCTGGGTTTATTTTTTATTATTTTTAATTTTCATTTCATTTATTTTAAACAACATTTTTATGTTATAGTTTTATTTTATTTATAATTTTCGTATTGACTTTTAATTTGTTGTAGCCTGTTCAGGGGCCTGAAAGAAAGACACGGAAGACGAAGGTAGGATTAAACAAGTGTATTGATATAACAGATATATTCAAAGCAAAAGTGTTAGTAATAAGCAGATAGAGGTGTACGTCCGAACGATAGGTTAACACTGCGTCTCGGCTATATTTAACAGCCCCCACCCACGTGAGTTGTATGTGGCACAAAGCCGTTTTTACCGTGGGTTCTCCGAGCCCGTAGGCTCGGCAAAAAATATTCCCTTAGAACCCGTATAAACGGGTTTAGGGCCTGTATACCTCTCCGGACGAAACTCTACCCTTCGGCATAGCTTCGTCCGGGTTCCTCTCTGCCAAAGCAGAGAGTTCGACAGAAGTTGCACACGCTCAGAGACTGCGTCTCCGCGCCCCAGCCGACTCATGCAATTAGTATTTATGAGAGGAGGGAGAGTTCATTCTACTGTAGGACGGTTTGCAACCACATAATTTCTATTTTATTTTTATTTATAATAATAACTTTCCTATAATTCCTTTACAACATCTGAAACAAATAAATGTTTGTTTAAATGGTAAAATGAGCATTGAAAAATTGGATAGAATTAGAGATATTAAACAAAGAAAAGGCTACTTAATTATTATGTAATATCTGCCCTCGTATAATGCAGGGAATGCTGGACAATCTCCTTACAGTTGAAAAAGTGTCTTCAACGCAAATGTGGTTCTACAGAGGGATACTGAGAATACAATGGCCTAAAAATGTAAATAACGACGAAGATTTAGAGAAAATCGAAACTAAAAGAACTTATTTAAGTTAATACCTGGAAATACTGTTTTAGAACTTATTAGAAAGTCGTGACTGGAATAATTTGATACTCACTGGATAGATTGTAAGAAAGAGGGCATAATACTGCATAACCTACCTAGAGAGCTTAGATAAGCGCAACAAGTTTTTGGAGAGATAACAATGCTATTAATATTTTTAAGATTATCTTCATAATAATATAATCTTTCTCCGAAAGATTATCTTCATAGCTCCTAGTATTTCTTTGATTATTAGTATTATTGTTCTGTTCTTTTCTTTCTTTTGTTTATTGGAAACTTTGTCTATTCCCTTTATTGGCCATTTCTGAAAATTATTCTTAACCATGGCCAATTACTCTATAATTATTAAGGAAACGTGTAAGCGAAGATTATGTAATATAGATAATAATTGAATAAAATAACGTCCTGGATATGACGATAAACTACATCTGGCAACGAGGTCTCTGATCAAGAGGTTTTGAAGAGCGGAGATCACCTTTTAATTGCTGTTGTCCCCAGGTTCACTCTGGCCCGGGGTGGTAGCAAAGGGTTAAAAAAAAAATCTATGAAAGTGTAGAAATACATTTTTATATTAAAAAAATACCAGCAATACATTTTTGCAAAGAAAATTAATAATGCCCCTAATAAAGTTTAATTTCAGCATAAAATTACACATAAGGTGTTGATATGCCGCTAAACAAACAAACAAATTCATTGAAGAGGTTAAAATTGTAGTGACCGAAAAAGCATTCTCTCGGATATCTGTACCAAGGAATAGCAATCTGGGGGGAACTTCTTAACAATACAATGCAACGTTAATGTTCATTATTCGACCATATATTAGTGGCATGTTGTATCCGAGTTGCAAAGATATGGGTTGGCGGAACTAAGAACTTTAGATTTCCTGAAGATTTTTCAGAGAAATACAGTTAGAATAGAGATAGCGTCCCGAAGAATCGTCTGATAGATTGATTTCTTTCTCAAGTGTATTTGAACTAGAGTGAAAGCAACGAACTCGGTCGGAATTGGAAATCGTTTAGCAGATTCCAACTTCTGAACCGATAAGCACAACTATCTCAAGTCTTTGTACAGTTACTAAATTGAAATTAGGCTGTCATAGATTCTTGCTGGTATGAAACCGGTGGAGGACGGAATCATATATGAGATTAAACTGACTATACAATTAATCCGCGACGGAGGCTTATCATTAAATTCCATGCTCTGAATTTCAGGGTGGAAGTTCGTTGTCCACACGTTTAGAAAACTGGAAAATTCAACGAAATATATCAGCTTACAATTAACGTAAAAGAAATCGTTTTAACAATGAAAAAAACTAAAAAAATGATGAAAACTATCACTTCAAATACAGATTAAAGAAACGCTGTAAGAGATGGTCTTCTAAAGATTGTCATAAATATGTGTTTAAAGTCAACTATCGACTCGATATGATTAAGTATGGAGAAACAGCACCGTTTCGTCTCAAAATTGAAATCTATAGGCCAAACAATAGTTGTACACTCGATTGATGCTGGAAATTTCAACATAATTGTTGAAACGATTGGACATTTTGATATATCGATGGAGTCTCTCTTCACGCTAGGAAAATGTAAGTGGTGGACGGGCGGGGATTGGAAGGTTTTATGGAGCAAGGCTTGATAATGGCCCGTTAGTTGGTATAAATCAGTGTTCTATTTCTTCTTGTTTTTTTTGTTTTTTTCTTATAGATTTTTTTTGTGTTCTGGTATTTAATTGTGTGTATGCGTGTGTTGGCACAAGAAAAAAACAAAACAAATACATTCGCCCACTTACTAAAGAATAACGCGGACAAAATTGCGTTGTGTCAGATGGCTGGCTTGTTAGTCATGGAAGAGTGAATTAAATATTATTTGATCAAAACAGGGGCGTAGGCAACTAAGATGAAAGAGAATGAGAGAGACAACTATAAAAAGAGAAAAATATAATGCAAATAAAAATAAAAGAAGCGTTTAACATCGGTGAAGATCAAAGTAAACATTTTAAAAACAATAAAAGAAATAATACATACATACACACACACACATACACACACACACATATATATATATATATATATATATATATATATATATATATATATATATATATATATATATATTAGGCATGAAAATGAACAAGTCTGGGATAATGCCCAAAATAAAAGCGAGAGACAGAAATCAATTACAGCCAATAATCTTTAAAATATTAGGATAATAATGACGGATATATATATATATATATATATATATATATATGTATCTATATGTATATGTGTGTGTGTGCGTGTGTGTGTGAAAAGTATGGGTATATAAATATAAATATATATATATATATATATATATATATATATATATATATGCGTATGTGTGTGTGTGTAAAATATTATATATATAGTTATTTATATATTATATGAGGGTACTTATTAAAAGGCGCTCAATATCAGAGGTAGAGCTAACAATCGCAAACTCATGTCACAGACTCACATCAATCTAACCAAATATATATATATATATATATATATATATATATATATATATATATATATATATATATATACGTACGACCTTAAAAAACGAATACACCCTATACTACAGCGAGCATAGGCAGGCCCAAATATGCATTTTAATTTTTAAATTTCGGTAAATTTATGTGATAAGAATGTTCACTATCGGAGAGAGACTGTTTCCATATATGGAATATGAACATATAGATCTACAAGATACACTGTAACTGAGAGTTTAACAACTTAAACGATCATCAGATGTTTGAATGATCTTATGTATCTATCAGTGGCGATGTCTGTATCAACATTTTGCTACTATCTATTCCAATATATATATATATATATATATATATATATATATATATATATATATTTGGTATGAAATCTAGATGATTTCATTTCGATTCTTTTACTTTTTTGTGTCCACCAGTTTTGTTATTAGATATCTCAGTGAGCCAGATAAATATTTGTCTTTATGTCATAAATGTATATATATATATATATATATATATATATATATATATATATAACAGAAATTAATGCATTTTTTAAATTCTAACTGGTGAAAAAAGTATTCGTACAAATCAATTATTAGTATAAAATAAGCAATTATGAAAAAAGTATATTCTAGAAGGTCCCAGTA
>OZ010591.1:72417447-72499947 GCA_963932145.1 Acanthosepion lycidas | reverse complement strand
TTTTCCAGGACTTACTGCCATACAGGAGGACATATGTCACGTAACAGTTTAGTAATCTTTCAGAAAACGATATTTTAATTAAAATGGAATATTGCTCTGCTATTGTATTGAGGCCTTTTTAAAATTAATGTTACGAACGTCTGAATTTATATTCGATTCGTTCTCATTTCATATAGATAGGTAGACAGATAGGAAGAAAGGGATATAGTTAGATACATAAATATGAATATGCCGAGATAGATAGATAGATAGATAGATAGATAGATAGATAGATAGATAGATATAAATAAATATGCATGTGCCTTAATAGATAGATAGATATATAGATAGATAGATAGATAGATATAAATATGCATGTGCATTAATAGATAGATAGATAGATAGATATAAATAAATATGCATGTGCATTAATAGATAGATAGATAGATAGATATAAATATGCATGTGCATTAATAGATAGATAGATAGATATAAATAAATATGCATGTGCATTAATAAATAGATAGATAGATAGATATAAATAAATATGCATGTGAATTAATAGATAGATATAAATACGAATGTGCATTAATAGATAGATAGATAGATAGATAGATATAAGTATGCATGTGCATTAATAGATAGATAGATAGATATAAATAAATAAATATGCATGTGCATTAATAGATAGATAGATAGATAGATAGATATGAACATAAGAGATAGATAGATAGATAGATAGAAACAGACTGAGATAGATAGATAGATAGATAGATAGATAGATATGAACATAAGAGATAGATAGATAGATAGATAGATAGGTAGATATAAATAAATATGCATGTGCATTAATAGATAGATAGATAGATAGATAGATAGATAGATAGATAGATAGATAGATATAAATAAATATGCATGTGCATTAATAGATAGATAGATAGATAGATATAAATATGCATGTGCATTAATAGATAGATAGATAGATAGATATAAATAAATATGCATGTGCATTAATAAATAGATAGATAGATAGATATAAATAAATATGCATGTGAATTAATAGATAGATATAAATACGCATGTGCATTAATAGATAGATAGATATAAATAAATAAATATGCATGTGCATTAATAGATAGATAGATAGATATAAATAAATAAATATGCATGTGAATTAATAGATAGATATAAGTATGCATGTGCATTAATAGATAGATAGATAGATATAAATAAATAAATATGCATGTGCATTAATAGATAGATAGATAGATAGATAGATATGAACATAAGAGATAGATAGATAGATAGATAGATAGATAGATAGATAGATAGATAGATAGATATGCATTATTTAATTCTTTTTTTTCACTCAGCTCAATCAATAAAGCCATAGAAATATTGCTCGTATTTCACAGTTTCACTGCTCATAAATTCACCAAACAAATTGAAACAATAAGAAAGAAACAGAAAGGCAATAAGGCTGGTAAGGATTTACGATAAATCATCAATTTCCTAAAGTTAAAAATATCAAATTGCCTAATAAATACATCAAGAATCTGCATTGGATTTAATTATTATTCAGTTTCACTTTCACTATCGTTTATTTCATTTTGTTTATCAATGTGTCTATTTTTTTTTATTTCTCGCTATTTATCGGGTCTCCGTCCTGCAACATTATTTTTGGATTTGGTTTTATTTGTTTTATTTTTGGTTTCTTTTGCTCTAGTTTTAGTTTTATTTATTTATATATTTGTTTATTTATTATTGTTATATATCAAATTCCACGTATGACCAAACCTTTTCCTTCCACTGCCTACCATTATGATGTTTTCCTGTGGAGTTTAATTAGCAAGAATATATGACGTTTGGAATATTCAATATATTCTATCATCGCATGTTTTTATATTTACGCAACACATCACAACAGAAGCTAAAATAATAACGAACATATTGACGTTTGAAATGACCAGATTCTAGAAATTCTAAAAACAGACAAGTTAAAATTTTGCGAAGAAAGGTTGCCATAGTTAATCCGAATTTTTCTTATGAGTCATTATTAAAAGTGAAATAACATTGGTTTTTGATGAGTTGGCATTTACTTTTATTTTATGTCTTAGTCGAATGAGATGTATTTATGATTACACTAGAAGTTTTTTTGTTTGTTTGTTTTTTTTTTTGTTTTTTGTTTTTTTTCAATAATGTTTTTTACAGGAAGGTTGGTATAAAGGTAATTTGACCTGAGTACGCCTGTCATATTAGTTTTTCGACCAGAGTTCTTGAATATTTAATATATGAAGCGCTGAATTTTTTTTCAACTGTGGTGTCAAATTTTTCCATAATTTTTCGTGCCCACAAAAAAAGCTATGTGTCAAAATGACGGATTTCTACTTGACAGAACTATCACGATAAACTGTCTTCACTTCCTCGGTAATGTTTATTGTTGTAAAAAAAAAACGATGATTAGAATGTTATACAAATTAAAACATGAACACAATATATTTTCTTCATTCTTGAGAAAATAAAGAGAGTAAACACTATTTATTCATTAGATTGATAAAAATCATAGAAAATAATACATAATGCGTTGTTTACACTTTACATAATTTGATAATCTTGTAAATGTTTATAATTTTAAAATAATCTTTTCATATCAATTTCTTTATAAGAAAAAAGGGGGGGAATAAACGTTAAATAATAAATTGTAATTGGAGTGTGTCTATATTTCTGAGATGAGGTATTATGTACATTATTTACATTATTCGGACTATTGTCCTCGTAAATATGGTGACAAAGATGAGGACAATAGTCCGAATAATGTAAATAAAATTGTAATTGGTTTACATATTTTTATAATCTTCTAAATAATCCTTGCCGAGGGAGTCAAAAGAGCATACTGTAATAGCAGTGCCAAGGGATTAACAGTTCTTTTGACCTACCGTTTTATTCTTTTTTTTTTTTTTTTTTTCAGCATGAAGTTTAACCATTTCCAAATTGTTGTAATGGCTTTCGCTATTCTATGAGTAGCAATTCCAGTTCCAGATAAGCTAGGACACATTAGAATAACGCCTTTGTATGTCCTAAGTAGTTAGAAGCACACAAACTATTAAAGATTTAGGACGCTTATATTTCGAATCAGAGAAAGACAACTGGAATTTCGAGGACAAATAATAAGGGGAGAGGGATTGGATTATTTCATAACTAAGAGTAAGTTGGGGAGATCCATTGTATCCATATCCTCAAGAGAGAAGGCACATAAATGAAGACTTTCCGTGCAGACTAGATCAATTTTTCTTTAATTTGCAAATGATATAATTGGATAGTACTTATAAATTTCTAACGAATTTCAAAGTGTATAGCATAACATGCAAATAACGAAAAAAAATGTTCTAAATGTTTCCACAAAGTTCTAGAAGGCACCAGAATGATATAGTACTATTATGCGTATATATGACTTTAGCAATTTCGTATTGGGGCGACTTTAAAAAAATAACCTGAACAAAACTATTCTTCATTATTTTTTTAAAACAAAAGTTTATCGGATTCTGATACAGGACATCAAAAATTACGCAGAATTTCAAAAAGTCATAACACTAATACATATATTATGAAATGGACAAAGACATTTTTATATTTATACATTCTTTTTATAGATACAAATATTTAAGTAAATGCTCTTTTTATAATAAAAAGTATTAACGATATTTACTGGACTGAATGTCCGAGGAATATTCACAGAAAATACGCGTCCTCCGACAGGAATCGAACCTGTATCCTATACATAACTGTCATATAGCCTGACGTGCTTTACCGATTGAGCCATCATGGAAAATTGTAGTTACAAAACATTAAAGTCGACCTTGCTAGCCGGAACGCTTTCTGTGGCTAAATCGATTGCTTCGATTTTCTCTAAAACCTGGTCGGTGCTCACTTGTTCCATCGTATCCCAAGGTTTCTTCTGTAAAAGTATATTTGCCTAAAGTCTCGTCTTTATCAGATTGTCCAGCGTTCACTGCTTAATAGGAGGGCAGATATCTAGTAAGAACTTAGTACTCTTTTCTTTGCTTACTGTTCTAAAATCTAACAGGTAGCTCAAATAAGTTTCTATCCGAATATATATATATATATATATATATATATATATATATATATATATATATATATATATATATATATATATATTATGAACACATTCGCTCATACCGTTCTAGAAAGTATATAATCAACTTTTCCCATGATAATCAATACAAGTTTATTGTACAATTATTTGTTTCTACAGTATTTAATTTACTTTTTCATTCTCATCTTTATTCAATTTGCTTATATATTTATGCCTGACGTCATCAAATTTATTGCCATAGTTACCTATAAAACAGTTTAATTTTTAAAGTAATTCATATGTAATAATCGATATTCAGCGTATATCTTCCTTACCCTTTTCTTTCTTTTTCTTCCTGCGTCAATTTTGTGACGAAAGAACGCATCAAATCAAAACCGAATATTTACCATAAACCATAGAAATCAAGTAACGGCAGCTATGCAGAGAACATTACCAACATAAGAGAACTTATTTCCTTAAAAAAAAAGAAACAGAAAAACAAATGTCTGCTTCACTGCAAAAAAAAGTTTGATTAAATATATAACCCATAAAATGAGAGAATAATATATTCTGCAACGTTGCTCATGCAAAGACGACCAGTGCTGGCGTTATCAAGTCACTCGTTCTCTCATAATCATTAAAATGGCGGGATTAAAACTCAGTCCAACTCGCGTGATATTGCGAGATATTACGAAATCATGTGATTAAGCACGCATCGCTAAATATCGCACGATTCATTAAGAACACGTCAGCAGGCTTATCAGTTTGCGTAACAAGTATGCAAATGGATGCATCAGAGCGTCTTTCGAGTGTTATTTCGAAGAACACGTGCACACGTCCCTTCTTCGCTGCATTTCGAGGGACCATACTACCAGAGATTAAGAAACTCTCTCCAAGCCACATTATTCCTATTATGAAGAGAACTTGAAATAACACGACTTTGTCACTTGTCCAGTCTAGACGATTGGTGGTAATTATGCTATGACCATTGTTCGACTCGAATTAATATAAAGAAAACGAATACATTTGTCTTTCATTCAACATTTAAATTTCACTGACCACTAGGTTTTGTTTGATTATGCTTAGTCGCATATCAACTAATATCTAAATATCTTGAACATAGTTTTATGGCTTCAACTACAGAAAAATATATTGTTGGTAATTTTGCTATAAAATCTATTGTTTATAATAGTGTTTTGACAATGAATCGTTGGTAATTTTACTGTAAATATGTATCGTTGGTATTCATACTATAGAAATATATTTTTATAATTTCATGATGTTTGGCGGTTCAATATTTGCCATAGGTTACACATCAGAACAACAGCAATTAAGTGGTGGTTTCACGCTCCTCAAAACTTCTAATGTCCCTTTCGGAGGCCTTGAAGCCGGATGTAGTTTACTGTCATATCCAGGGCTACTGAGCACTAGAAAGACAGATTACGCTATATTTGCATTGGAACCATGTCATAAAATCGCTAACATATTCGGCAAGGTCACTACAGTCGAATAGAATATGTCACGTTATATAACATTTGATATGGTATGTATTCAGGAGGATGTTAATTTTCATAGGGGGAATGATGAAGTGATATAAACGTGACGAATTAGGTTGATTTATTTTTTCTGGGAAACTGAATGAACCGTGATGAACCATTCTTCTGGAATGACATTAATTTTTTTTAAAAGGTTCATTGTTTCTGTGGTTTTGCCACGTTATTAGAATATATGAATATATAGCTGCTTTGACGTCTGTATAGTTCTTTTTCAGTTTTTAAACCTGCTTTTTAACGGATCTTGTTATCATGTCTGCTTCTATGGTTGGGGGTAATTTTCAACCAGCCCACGTTGCAACCAAATATGACACAAAGTAAATTTCTATTAGGTGTAACGGTTATACTATAAAAAAATTATGCCGATACGTCGAGGTCCACAGCAGAAAATACGTTTTGTTTACATGTAGATGTTCCCTTTTAGTAATTAAAATATTATGGTATTATTAAGTTATTTGTGATTTCTGCTTCACACATGTACGGACGGATAGTGAATATGAGATAACTTTGAAATTATCTGGTTCATAAGATTAATGTAAATTAGTTGAGTTATAGATTTATATATTGTGAGTAATAATGGCTCACCCAATGGAATAAATCAAGCTGTACTACACTATTATATGCCTATATCATCATGCATACATATATGTACATTTACATCTTCATACATAGATACATACCACTATACGTACACATACACCCCAACATACATACAAAATAACAGAAACATACAAACTAGATAAATACAATAGGAAGACGTCCGAAATGTACATATGCTCTGATAAAATAAAAACATCGAGCTATCTGTGGATCAGTTTTAATAATTAATATTTCTAGGATCCACCCGGATTATATACCAACGATTACCTGCATTATATATATATATATGCATATGCATATATATATATATATATATATATATATATATATATATATATATATATATATATATATATATATATATATATATACGTAGTTCTCCGTTAGTATAATCCAGGCGAGTCTTATTAACACAACATAGAATTTGAAATATGTTAAAACTGACTCGTAAAAGAGCGCTCAATGTTTATTTGCACTGAACAGAGCAAATTTTGAATTAAGATACCTTTGGTAAGTGACCATGAAGCGACTCACATAATAAAAATGTTCGATGTATAATGTTGGGTTGGTACATAATTATCTGGCGAGTTATTTTTTTAATATAAAATGGCTCTTTTCTTTACTTTTTTTTTTAATAAAAATATTATTTTATTTTCCGGTTATAAAAATGCGTGTCGATGATCAATATAATTTAAAAATGTTATTGTTGAATTGTGATGGTACTTTTCTCATAACAAATATAGTTTAAAAACGCCTGATAATTATGCACCAAACCACTAACAATCAAGCAGCACCTGACGACTGCGACATACATTAAGCTCACATTATTTTTACATGAATTATATAGTAAATTGTTGTACTGTTCATTAATATTTGTTTTTAAGTTTTGGCTCAAAATTTGTTTTATACGACCTTCCATCACTTTAAAACGAATTTTACATTTAGAGATAAGTATTACATTTGTTTTCTCGACGAGTATATTTCCTATACACTTTTGTATGATTCTGTGCTGTGATGGACTTCTGTCATGTGTTCGAAAGTTTGTCATAGCCTGGGGTGATAGTGAGGACAAGCTCATACTGTCTATAAAATGCTTCTGTCGCATGCGTCTCAAATGGACAACTAAGTCCAACTTCAAGCGAATAATGGTTTAAAGCGGCAAACTGGCGCCTCATAACCACCTGCTTCTCGGCATCTCAGGAAGGCTGTCGATCTCGGGGAAGAAAAACCCTGATTTTAAACCTCCGTCGACTTGCTGTCATATCCAAAACACGGAAAAGGCTATGGATGCAAAGCCAAACGAAAATCCCGAAGGTCTCCGAAGGCAGCCAAGCCGTTCCCAAATCCCCAAAGGTAATGCCCTATATTTAATTATATTACCAGTACAGCCGACAGTGGGGTCATGTAATCTGGAGAACGAACAGCTTTCATATAACATCGAGAGTTTGGGAGATAGGAGAAACTCTGTAGTTCAGACCATCTGTTCCCTTCAACGTCTTAACATTTTAATTTCTGAGGGGAGGTATAAGGTAACCTCAACATCTTGAATGCAAAAGAGGTGGCAAAAAATTGCATTATTATGCCTCGACTGTGACTATGAACGACAATTGCGATAGGAAGAAGAGTGGTGACCACATCGGCATAAAATTTGCAAATTAAATAAAAGAATGAATAGTAGATAATTCATTACATTTATTACAATGCCCCTTAAGGCAAATTCATCTCATGTGTAATTTTGCTGTGTGGTTGTTTACGATAAAATATATTGACATCACTGCTATCTTGCGTCTTTAATACTTAAAACAAAAATGATACTCGTATTTAGAACCAACAAGTGACAATTGAGATTTCTAGGGCGTATAAGGATTACAGACGGCTTGGAGAATTTGACACTCACAGGCCATATTGAAGGCATGGGGAACAGAGGAAAGAAGCGAATAGTCTACCCAAGGGGCTTATATAAATGTTTTAGAGGGAAGGGACCTGGATGGATATCAAAAAGACAAAACTAACGCAAACTTAAAAACTACAGTAAGTTGTGGAGAGCCATGGTCATATTATGAGTTTATTACATGTGTGTATCTGAAATAAAAAACAAACATTAAATCTATTTGTGCCGATATATACAGGTGAAAGTTATGTGCAAAGATTTATTTTAAAATTGATGTTGCTATAACATTCTCATAAAAACCGACTCATAATTCAAACTTGTCATTAAAATTTGTTCTCAGTATAGATTCTAAGTTTCAAAATTAATCCTATGTTCTTGTGCAATCAATATCCATATTATAAATTTTTATTTCATCACCTTTCACTACAGTATTTTAATTTTTTTAGGCATGTCAATGTTTGCATAATAAAATTTGTATTAACCAAAAAATGTGTTAAATTTCCAGAACAGATTTATAGTTATATAATGCATTAACAGCATAAAATTCGGCTGTATAAGATTACATATATATACATTTTTGACATTAAATAACCGAGATTGTTGAAATGACGTTAAAACAGCAGTTGACCTAGAGAAGCGAAAGCCATATTGATTACATTGATAATTTTTTATGTTCAGTCGTTCGTGATTACATAACACTCAAACAAGACCTCCCTGACAAATTCTCTATTTTTAGTGTTAAAACAATTACAATTGACCTATCTTTAGACAACACATAATGAACCAGATAATTCCATAATTATCACATATCCATTATCCATACGTATATGAGTGAGGAAAACCCCACAAATAACAACTTGATAATACATTAATATTTAAATTGCTAAAAGGAAAAATCTGCAAGTAAACTAAATGTATCTTCTCATGCAGACCTCGCCATATCGGCATAATTTTTTCATAGTATTACCGTTACACCCAATTGAAACTAACTTTTTGTCATTTTTGGTTGCGACGTGGGTATGTTGAAAATTACCCCAGCCATAGAAGTTGACATGATAACAAGACCGGTTAAAATGCGGGTTTAAAAACTGAAAAACAATTATACAGACGTCAAAGCAGCTATTAACTCATACATTTTGATAAAGTGGCAAAACCGCAAAAACAATGAAGCTTTTAAAAAAAATTATTCCAGAAGAATGGTATCATGGTCTCAGAGTTCCTCAGAAGGAACGAATCATACTAATTGTCACTTCTATATCTCTCCATCATTCCTCCTATGAAAATTAACATCCTCCTGAGAGCATAGCATATCAGGAGGTATATAAGGTAAAACCTACTAAAATCGTTGACGTATTGGGCTAAGGTCACTACAGACCTTAGCCCAATGCGTCAACGATTTTACGATATGACGAGTTTAGAAGACATATTCAAAAAGAAAAAGGTAAAATCAATCGGAGCATACTTGAAAGAGGTTGGTCTATACCAGAAATTATAGAACTGATAACTCTGTTCTAGAAGCATAACTGTAAATTGATGCAAACATCGACACAAAGGATTCTTTAAAAGCCATATATATATATATATATATATATATATATATATATATATATATATATATATATATATATATATATTAATGCATGTTTCATTAAATAATATAGACAGGTTTTGTCTAATTATTTTATGCAAATTCCTTTCATATTGTCTGATAAGCTTAATAACATTATCATTGAAAGACGAAAGAAAATCACCATATTGATACATGTTTTTTAATCCTATCTAAGCATTCGGTTAACATAAGCCATCATCAAAGATCACAGTAACATTACAATATATTGAACGATACACGGGCATGGAAATAATGATAGTCTGTTTTTGTTTGCATGGAAGATTTCCAAGCAACGATAAATTCGTGCATACGAGACGCCGGAAGCGAAAATCGCACCGCAGCTCATGACATCACACCTGATCACGCGAGAGTGAAAACGAGGAGTGTTAAGTATGGAAAGCCGATTGTATAAACCAATGGCTTCTTTTTATCAGTTATAAGTATTTAAGTATATTTGTGGAGTTTTCAAAGTTTATTTTGTTCAGGTTAGGTTTCATCTGTTTTATGCATATAGCTTCAAGAATTTTTAGTTTTTGTTTATTGTTTTCATGTTTAAGTATAGCTGTGTTTGCCACAAGGATTTTCCGGAATTGTGTATGCGGCCAGGGATGTTCTTTTAAATTCCTTTTAAATTACAGTTAGAGTTATTATTCAAATATATATATATATATATATATATATATATATATATATATATATATATATATATATATATATATATATATATATAAGGATTGACATGAAATTAAATCAGCATTTGACATCCAGAAGCCGGAGCCACATTGCTTACCTGAAAGAAGTTGTAAGTTGAGATACGTGCCCAATTTAGAGCTGATAAGAGCCTATAATATTTTGTACAAAAATTTTAGAATGCTAATATATATATATAACCTTTCCTGCCACAATTATCACGGTTAATTGTAATATAAGTATTAATATTTACCTTTTATTTAAATATTCGACATTCTTTGTCTGAACAGCCAGTATTACGTTTGGCTTAAATCTCTATATAAAATTCTGTGACTTTTGTTAGTTCGTCCAACAAACCATCAAAATAGGCATACATTGGACGAGCGAAGACAAAGGTTATAAGGCTTAGAAGAATTATTTATTGGTATCGGTTTATTCTCTCGTATTATTGCAAATGATTAAATATATATACCGAGTGTGCTAGCAAAATTGTCCTAATCGTTCAACATCATAACTTCCCATCCCACAAAAAGCTTAATATCTAAAAAAAAAAAAAAAAAAAAAACTTTAACTTTCTTTAATCCAGGTTTTCAGATAACACGTTTGAGCATCCTGACACCCTTTGTCGTAGGAATCACTAAAAAACACTTTCAGATATTCAGCTAAAAATATAACAGTTAAAATAGTTTTGTGTCAGCCCTACTGTCTTACCAGTTTAGCAATTGTGAGAGGAAAAAGATAATTCAGGCCTTCAGTGATGATACCAACATTCGTACTCTGACTTCTGTCTTCAAAGTTCATTCAAGAACCAATAAGAGAATGGCAAATTAGTTTCTAAAAGAGGGGACAGTAGAGAGGAAAACTGGATCAGGAGGTGACAACGGAAATAGGGATAATCATTTCAAAACAGATCAATTAGAAAAGATCCACCTGAAGCCTTGAAACATTTGGCATGTGAAAGAGGAGGTTCACCTATGACAGTCTAACAAGTATGGAAAAAGACTTGAAAATGAAATGTTACATGAAACATATAATGCGCCTTGTTGTAACTACAGGACAGAAAGTTAGAAGGTTAGAGTGGGAGAAGAACATCTTGAACAAAATGATCCTGGAATATATATATATATATATATATATATATATATATATATATATATATATATATAAACAGACCACTTTAAGGTTCCATGTCATAAATTATTTCTCCACAGCCCTTTTAAAGGACTGCGGATCATCAGATTTTACTTTTATCCTCCTTAGGTTTACCCATATGGATTACCTAGTTTTTCATAAACTAACTATCTATATATATATATATATATATATATATATATATATATATATATATATATATGAACCTAATGAGCCAGACAAACCTACCCAGGTTTCACCTAAGCGGATCGTCAGGGAAAGCTGGCTAAAGAGGCAAAGGGAAACGTATATTTATAGGTGATAGTCAAAATTATACCACGTGATCAAAGATAAAGAAAAACGCAAAAACACCGTGGTAAGGGTGTTTAAAGATTTATTCAACTAAAAGGGGAGGGGATATTAAAATATGAACATTAAGGTGAAATGACAAAATAAACGGGAAAATTCGTCTTAATTTAGTAACCAAGATTTTTTATGCCTACATATGTTAAGAATTTCGGTTTTGGAGTTTAACAGCTGGTTAGGTTGATTATATAAAGCTATGGCTAATTTCTCCTCTGTACATAATTTACAAATTTTTGGGCCTGCTTTATATTTGGGGCATTTTTTTAATATTAATAATTTTATTAATATTTTCCATTTAAGGATGTGGTCTTTATCGTTTTGTTGTCTAATTTTCCATACATAGGTGGATAGCGTGGTACTATGTCTAGTTGTTTCGTTTTTTAAACTTCTCGTGTGGTTGTAGTATCTTTTTTTTTAATTATCCCGAGTAGCACCTATGTATATTTTAGGATTAGTATCCTCCATATCCTTATAAATTTTCAACTAGTAAACCACGCATTCTTGCTGACATTTTCCCTGTAATGGGCAGATATTTTTGTTCCTACAATCACAAGTAGGAGAGCTACTGCGTGGATTATCCCTAGTTTTTTTTTTTTCTTATTAAATCCACTAATTAAGGTCCCTACATTAGGCATGCAACAGTAATTGAGTTTTACATTATTTTTATTGAATATTTTATGTAACTGAGTTTTTTGGTGGGGAATATTGCTCTAATAAGTCAAAAAATATTTTGCCAATTTTTGTTTTTACCGCCAAAGATGCGAGGAGAACGAAAGTAATATATAAATTCTAACGCTCCCATCATTAATCCAAAAGAGGCCTCGATACCAATAGTAGAGCGATAGTTATTTATTTATTATAATTTTATCATAGAGACAAAACCATTTTACTCACTACAAAGATGCTACTTGGTTTCAGTGTATTTCAATTTCATTCTTTTTCGATTGCCACCCGTCGAAGTGCAGTTGAAATGCACTGAAACTAAGTTGCATCTTTGTAATGAGTAAAAAGGTTTTGTCTATATGATAAAATTATAATAAATAAATTATATATATATATATATATATATATATATATATATATATATATATATATAACTTTATTTAAATCTTTCATCAGCGTCAGACCCTTAGCTATGATTAATTAATGATGAACATACCATTTTTCTTTTATGATCGATTTATTTACGATTCTACAGTTAAGCTTTGAGAGTAATTATACAGATTTTTTTGTTCAAAGTAGAATCTAATAGTGTTTTAAGAACCACGGAGAATTCCAGTAAGACATCTTTAATCATTCTATAATCCGTACCTATGAACACTAATGGATATGTAGCAATCCTCAAAAATATGTTAGACACTATTGTAAGTGGGGGTAATATGGTGTCTAAGTATTCCACCACTAGCAGTGGTTTACCTACTTCACACCGCTGGCGAGTATTGTATTTTGTTGATGTTATAAAGATTAGCAATTCATTGACAACGACCATTTTGGTTATTCCTCATTCAGTAACCTTTTCTAGGTTACAACAAATCATTTCTAAGATATCACGGTACAAATCTTAAATCTAACAAATGAACAATTTTGATTTATACGATTTGATCAATTTTCCTGTTACAACGGGTATATATATTGTTATGGGACCTTACCCATAATAACATAATGGACTATTCCATACGTAATAAATACTGCGCCTCAAGAGGAAGTTGGGAGTTCAGGCCGAAGGTTGAACTCGCTGCCTTCGGGCGCGGAGGAATCCGAACGAGGCTACGCCGAAGGGCGGAGTCTCTTTCGGGGAGATAAACCGACCCTGAACCCTTGTATAAGGGTTGAAAGGGCATATTGTTGGCCAAGCACACGGGCTCGGAGATCCCACGTTAAACCGGCCTTGTGCCACATGATGCCCTCGTGGGGGGTTGACTAAATACCGTTCAGTCTGAAGTCTGGAGTGAAGTCTGTCAGAAGTCTGTCAGTCAGTCAGAGCGAGCGAGTCAGTCAGTCGAGTCATTGACAATTACTACTAAACTTTATTGTTCGTACTAACCATTTCTTCTTCTCTGCATATATATTGTAATATCTCTGTGTTATTCCATATATGTGTTCGAGTTCTTCTTTATTGGTTCTACCTTGGACTATCACCGTGGTACAAGGAACCGGACCATAACAGTGGGGACGAGAGATTCGAACTCATTCGGTGGAAGGAAATAAAAACTTTCCCCACAGCATAACGTATATATATATATATATATATATATATATATATATATATAATAGTCACTGTTTACAAACCCATACCTCCTCCCTAGAGAGCTCAACTGGAATTAATTTTTATTTCAGGAGCCAATATAACGTCATCCACAGACAGACTGTTTCGCTGTTTCACAGCTCATCCGGTTGCCTCTAGCTAGGATCGAAACCCGACTGAGTTGGGTTCTGAGTTCTACCACTAAGCCGTCTGCGCACGGCAGGGATGTAGGTGGATTTTTAGCGTATTTATTTTTAGAAACACGCGCAGTGACCGACAGTAACTCAATTCGCTTTGCGAAGAATCTCTTTATATATATATATATATATATATATATGTGTGTGTGTGTGTGTGTGTGTGTGTGTGTGTGTGTGTGTCTGTGTGTCTGTGTTTATTTAGGCAGAAATTTCTCTTGTAAGCATGTCTGATTAAATAAATTACAAATATTATGTCTGCTTTTTTTAGCATAATTCTTTAATATTTACCAATATTTTTCCGTATGTTACAATCAAATGATGCAAGAAATGCATTGTAACAGTGATAATCATATTTATTTCCCACGTACTTTCAATCTCTTTCTGAAATCATCATCAGGGGTGCAACTTTTAAGGCAAAAAACTATGTGCAGTTATCCATTAATGAATTATTTTCTTTCTGCGTTTAAACTGAACGGCTTACAGTTAAATGTTTTATTGTTCATTAGAACGTGAAAAAAAATCCCCACCATGGATTTTTTTTCTTTTATGTTAGAATGGCATGGTCAATCGCGCATTAAAGCGTAGAAACTATTCTTTTTATAGGCATTTTAGAATATTATTAAGGTATTCGTAGAGGATTCTGTTCAGTGTCGGCTTCAATTTCTAATGGAGTTTGCTTCGGGGATCTGTTGTTTAATTTTTATTTTCTAGGTTGTAGTATAGTTGTGCTATCAATCAATATTTTTCTGTATTGTTAATGCGGACATGGATGTTGGTATAAATGTCTCGCAATGGACGACTGGTCAGACATGTGTAGAGTAAGACGTCTTGATAACATATATATTTTTTTTTCTGTCGGAGATAGATTCTCCCAATGGGCATATGCATTGATATCTTATGTTGGATTTGCGTAATACATCTTTTGGTTAGGATGAGTTATTGCGAATAATTAAATCGGTTGTATTGTATTTTGTATAATATATAATTAATTTAAATTTTTTTTATTTAGATCCATGAGAGATACATTATTACGAATGAGTTTTTTTTTTTTTTTATGATTTTCTCATCCTGTTTATAGTTAGCATGCATCTGGTTACAATATAAGAGTTTAATATATTTAGGGTTCTTTGAAGAAGTACCATGTTCTATTAGGTTGGTGCAAAAATAATGACGTAATAATGTCGTTTTTTGACGTTAAAAAATACGTCAAAAAACGAAATTATTACGTCATTATTTTTGCACCAACCTAATATTTGATGTGTGTTGGGATTTCTTGATAAATCATCGTATTCGCTCATCTACAATGTGGTTTGGCAAATCATAATTAAAAAAAGAGTCTGTTTAATATTGTTTTTAGTCTGGTTTCATGCTTAAACAGACTGACGCCGCTGGGTGTTGATTCCAATGTCCACTTTTATATTTATATACGCTCTGTCCCTAATAAATGATCCATAATTAAGTTTGGGAATAAAAGTACATTAGCCACAACATTCAAAACATATTTTAGATATTAGAACAATATTTTTATATATCACTAGAAATTTGTAATGATCTAGAGGGGGCCTATATTG
Organism: Acanthosepion lycidas; assembly: GCA_963932145.1. Taxonomy (NCBI): domain Eukaryota; kingdom Metazoa; phylum Mollusca; class Cephalopoda; order Sepiida; family Sepiidae; genus Acanthosepion; species Acanthosepion lycidas. The sequence goes on along the minus strand of OZ010591.1, from coordinate 72,484,019 downwards.
TGTCTATAAATAAATATATAAATAAAAAAAATAACTATACTGCCATAGTGTTGTGTACATAAACATGAGTAACAATTTATTAAAGTCTAAATAATATTTATAATAAAATAGTTATAGCACTTATAATAATAATTAATTCACTCATTCTGAACCAGTGAGAATAGATCCCACTATTCTCCTCTACACACACAAATAGGTGACATCCTTCCTATCGGACAAGCAGTTTACACGAAAATACCCTTAGCACGTGCGTCAACGAAAATATCGTTTTCATTCTCAGGCCATAATAGTAATATTTATCATTTGGCACTCAAAGAAATTCGAGGTAAAACAACCTCAGTCACATCTTGTATTTTTCCAGCTTTCTGTGGACACTCATTGTACATACCTATCAAAAAATAGCATACGAGAAAGATTGTATACACTTTACTTAATCTTTAACATATCATTCTGACGGATCCAGATCCATAATTGATTGACATTTGACCCCGAAATAACAATTTTTCTCAGTGTTGATGTCTATCTTTTTCTCGAACACTACAATACAATCAGATAATTAATTTTTCTGATTCCCCATATTGCAGTTTCATATTTTTACGAGTATTTTTGTATATATAAATATTAGGGTTCCTCACGCCAAAACAAGGATAAAAGTCCATAAAAACATATATCCGCAGAGTTACTATGTTGAAATAAATTTGTCTATATCTCTGGGATGAGGTATTATGTACACTATTTACATTATTCGGACTATTGTCCTCATCTTTGTCGCCATATTTATCACAACAGTTCGGTCTTTCAGTATCTATCTATATTTCTGAGATGAGGTATTATGTACACTATTTACATTATTCGGACTATTGTCCTCATCTCTGTCGCCATATTTATCACAATGGCCTTCTTCGGGTGTTTGGAATGTCGAACTGATCCCTTTATTTCACTCACTGTGGTAGACTTTTCTAGTTCCACGTACCATGTCTAATGGATGTCATTTATCATTTATCTCCTATGAATTCCCCTCTCCAAGTTCCGCACCGCCTTAACTAGGTACTTATTGAACTCACACTCTTTGGGTCCTGTCACTGGATCTAACCAACGCCTTTTATCTACTCTGCCATGTGTTCTTGAGGATATCAGTGTATGAATTTCTGGGTATTATAAAACTAATGTCTTCAGCAACTATATTTTTACCAGGCAGATATGATTTTTACATACAGCCGTGCAAATGGCAATGGACGCGAGGCTTTACGGCTGTATTAGATTACGCTTCCAGATCGAAGGCAGCCGAATCATCGAACATTTGCTGCTGTTTATCATCGCCTTGCTGAGACAGATTCCGTGCCGCTACAAACTATGGATCGGGGAATACCGATATCCGCTCGTACGCTTGTCTTTAAGAATACATTTTATATGACCTTTTGGCCATATGTTTTATGGATATTTTATTTTGTTTTGGTGTCAGGAACCACCGCTCGAAGTTTATAAAAATATTTTTGATGCACCCTATGTATGTATATATATATATATATATATATATATATATATATATATATATATATATATATATATATATGTGTGTGTGCTCGGAGATCCCACGTTAAACCGGCATTATGCCACATGATGCCCTCGTGAGGAAGTGACTAAATACTGTTCAGTCTGAAGTCTGGAGTGAGGTCCGTCAGGAGTCTGTCAGTGAGAGCGAGCGATTCAGTCAGTCGAGTCAAGAGTCGAGTCAGAGGCAGTCCGAAACAGAATCGCGTTCAGACAATTACTATAAGACATTGGAATAGTGATACTGGTGGAAACTACATTGTTCTCTCTACTAAACCTGATTGTTCGTACTAACACTTTCTACTTCTCTGTATATATTCCTGTTTGTAATATATCTGTGTTATTCCATATCCGTGTGGAGTGAAGTCCGTCAGAAGTCTGTCAGTAAGTCAGAGCGAGCGAGTCAGTCAGTTGAGTCAGAGACAATTACTACTAAACCTTATTGTTCGTATTAACCATTTCTTCTTCTCTGCATATATATTGTAATATCTCTGTGTTATTCCATATATGTGTTCGAGTTCTTCTTTATTGGTTCTACCTTGGACTATCACCGTGGTACAAGGAACCGGACCATAACAATATGGTAGGTGTACGTATGCGTGTGAGTGTGCGATTGTATAAGAAGTAAGATTAAATATAATTAGAAAAAATATCGAAGAATTGCGAGAGAGAAAAATGGGAAACACCAATAAGAAAATAATGGATAAAATCAAACAAAATGAAATTGAAATAAAAACATAGGGGGGGAAAAAAAGTTTACAAAACACTGTGACAAAATATCGACAAATATCTCCATCTGAGAGAAATTCAAATAGAAAGAAAGTAAAGCAATAGTATGAAGAAAAAAAAAGAAAAAAAAAAGAAAGAGTGTAAATTAAGAGAGACATAGTTAAAGGCATAAAGAAGAAAACGATAAAGAGTGGTGATTATGTGATTTGTATTTGTTTACGGTTTATCAACCTGTTGCAGGTTATTTAAAGCCATAAATTATTTTTAGATATTTGAAAATAATAATTATTTACTGATACTAATAATTCATCCCCATTTTTGATTTGATAAAAGGTGGATTCATACGCCTCCTGATGGTATTTATACGTAAGTGAATATAATGCTACAGGACTGGAATTGGAACTCGGCTGTCTGATTTCCAGTTCCAAAAATCATAGTACCTGGTATTCCCAAAGGATCATCCATCACGATAATGACAAGGTTCGATAATTCTTAACTTCTGTGATCAACGGGAACCGGTGCTTTTACGGATAATGGCCGTATGCCAAAGAAAGAAAGAAAGAAAAAGGGACAGAACAAAGGGAGAGCAAAAAAAAAAAAAACAATAAAAAGAAAAAAAATGTAAAGACAAAGTAAAATAAGAAAGAAACAAACAGCAAAGGAAATATGGGAGATAAAAATTAAAAGCAATATTAAACGGAAATAAAGAAAAATAGACGATAGATTGATAGATAGACAGAGAGACGAGCGATAGAATAAGTTATGTAGAAAGATGATAAGAGAAAAAGAAGCGAAATATGCAAAGGAAAAACGTGAAAAAGAAAGAAGGAAGACTAAGAAAGAAAGAAAAATAATAGTATAATAATTTATATTTTTCCTTTAATTTCAGATGTTCATATTATTTTCATTACACTTGTGTATAAGCATATTTATGTTGCCTCAAGTCTCTTCTTCATCTCTGACCAGATTTTCTAACATACAATGCCAAGTAAGAAGACCTATATGAGAGAATAATACACCACTCTTACTTTGCGCTGTTTTGCATATCTCTGCATAGTAGTAACCGTAGTACATTTCTCCGTGTCCTGAATAGCAAAAGGTTTTGCTAGGCATAGCCCCTCTATGTTCGCCAGTTGTTCTCTATCTGAACTTGTCTATCTAATTTACATACGATACTACACTTTTTTTCTAATGTAATCATCCCGTTGATTAATACTTTGTTTAGCTTTTGAAAGACATACTCGGTGTCTTATTTTACGTCCTCTGTTAATACACTAGCTTGATAATTACATGTTTGTACTTGCTTGATTTTGGTGTTTCCAATTTGTAATTCTCATGTTGGGCTGTTCTTTTTTCCTGACAATCATACATTCCGTCTTCATAGAATTTTGTAAAGCTCCTACTGAAGCTTAATATGCCGATAGTCTTTCATGGAAAGGTTTTGAAATTTTAAAACATATAACCCAAATAACAACCACTGTATGTTTTAATCATTTCGACCTTTTGGATTATTTTATTTTTTTTACTATTTTGTATTTAAGAAATAAAATAGTTTCCATGTATAGACATCAGTTGAAAATAAATTCTGTACATTGCTTACATTTTTGTATATTTTTGTTTTCATATAAAATAAATAATTTATTAATAATAATAATTTATTATTCAATTATTACTCATTCTTCTGTTTAGTTAAAACAAATTAAATGGCATCTTGTTTAAATTAGATCCGCTAAAATACCGCCATGATTTCTGTTAGGTTTTCTCTCACAGTTACATATCATTTTCTTTTCAAATGTATCCACTTATGTAAAAGAACGGAAATATATTATTTATGAAAAAGTTACTTGCATCATGAGAAGATATAGTTTTCAGGTTTTAAATGTTCTAATTTGGCAAATTCTACCGAAAAAAACATCTAGGGTGAGCTGCAAATTTCATAGGGTGACTATGAAAAATTGATGCAAGAGCTGTGAAATCTTGCATGCATTAACTTAAATTCATGTTTTTTTTAACGCTGTTTCCTGCATTTTTTCCTTCCAGTTAAACTGACGTCTGACTGTTCAGAGAAGATTTTATAAGTACCTAGTAGCAACTTCTCTTGAAAATATAAAAATAACTTGGCATCGTGGCAAATACCTGCAGAAAAGGGGTTTGGCTCCGAAGGACATTTATGTTGACAAGGTTGCGATATGAAGGGCTCCGGCTTTATCAACAGTACAAAAGTCGGCAGGCAAAATATTGTGTCATTCCTCTAAAGAGCCTATGTTAGATTCTTCCGCCTACTATATGTTTAGTAGGAGAGAAGGGACAGAGAACAATAAATAGATTGAGCTCTAGTTCATTCGATACACTTTTACTTGTCGTGTAATAATCTTCTGGTGTACTTACTGTTTAATATACGGTATATCTGCAAAGCTGGTTTTGTTATTACTTTATTTACTTAGTCACAACAGTATTCAACGGAATCTTGGTTATCTCATAGGCAGCACTTGATTCTTAAATATGACTGAGTCTTTCTCAAGGGCTTATACAAAAGGAACTGCGGCCAGTATATCCACAATTTCAATCCCCATATACAGGATATTATTATATTTAATTTTAAAAAAAAAAGAAAGACTCCATACGGAGTCATGCTGAAAAGGGTGGTGTTGTGGTGTCCTCCCACTAAAGAATCGATGTTAGACTCTTCCGCCTACTATAAGATTAGTAGGACAGAAGCCTTCGGAGAACAGTAAATACATTGTAGGAACAGTCGTTCAGATTGTTCAACTGTCAAAACTCTCTACCTCGGCAGAGAGGAACTCGACGAGGCTTTGTCGCAGGGCAAAGTTTCGTCCGGAGAGTTAGACAGTCCCTGAACCCGTCTAAGCGGGTTCAAAGGGAATATTTTTGGCCGAGCCTACGGGCTCGGAAAAACCCACGTTAAACTCGGCCTTGTGTCACATACATTCCTTGTGGGGGGACTGTTAAATATAACAGTGAATAGATTGAGCGCTAGTTCATTTGATACACTCTCACTAGTTGTGTAAAACTCTTCTGGTGTACTTACTGTTTAATATACGATATGGTTTTTGTTATAGTCACAACACAAAATTTAATAAAGAAAGGGAGCATCTTGAAGGTAAACCACGGACTGGACGTCCTGCGACTGCCACATCTGAGAAAAAAAAACAAAAAAAACATTGAACATGTTTAACACGTACTGATGGGTGACAGGCGATTGAGAATATATAATATAACCAGTGCTATTTGCATATCCCATGAAAGAGCTGAGAGTATTCTACACAATGAACATGGCATAACGAAGGTTTCTGCTCGTTGGGTACCATGTCTTTGATACCTGGGAAAATGTTCTCTTCCCGGGAGAATCTGACAGTTTTTCTGCCAGATATAGCTGGTTTCCAGGAACGTTTCTTAATGCAGGGTGAGTGTCGGGTTCATCATATTGAGCCAGAGACAAATAGATGCAGTGGAAACATACCCACTCACCTGCTCCAAAGAAGGTCAATATCGTTTCATCTGAAAGTGAGTTGTAGATTTTTTTTGCTGGGGATACAAATGCATTAAAAAGCTACACCCCTCCAATGGATAGTACTAAGCCAAATTACTGAGACAATTTGCAAGAGACTATAAAGACGAAATGACCAGGAAAACTGAAAAAGGAAATCTTGTTTGGTTAAAACAATGCTTTGGTTTCAATCGTTGGTGTGCGTGACTCTGGCTTTGAACTAATGGATTACCCACCATATTCTCCAGATTTGGCTCCATCTCATTATCATCTGTTCCCCAAAATGAAAAAAAAAATACTTGTCTCGGAAGAATATCACAATATTGATGACGTCATATGTGCTGTTGATTAATTTTTTAACCAGCAGGATGAAAGTTTCTTTTTAAGAATCTAAACATTGCAACGCTGATGGAAGACGTGCGTTGAACTCAAAGGCGACTATGTTTAAAAATAAAAAACAAAAACAAAAAACATTTGGTCATATTTCATGAGAGAATATTGGTAAGCCTGCGAACTTGTCAGCCCACCCTCGTATATAGAACGTTGTGACACCATTTAGGTTGCTAGAAAGAAAGAAGAAAAAAAAGCCGAGAATTAAATTTAGGTGATAAGAAGCCACCACGAAAAGAACCCTAAGCGATGTTGTCTTTTTTTTCTAACAGAGAAAAGTGCTAAAGGTTTTTATTCTCATTAGTGAGGAAAGTGGGGTCGCGGTTGTGTCGGATTTAAATCAATTTATGACAACGATAATGAAAATTTCAAGTTGGACAAGAAAACTCCCGCAGAATTCTAAAGAGATAAAAATAAAAATGAATTAAGCACGCACTGACTGAAAAAACAAAATGCCCGCAGGGTGCTGGGAGATAAAAATTAATTAGGTCAAGCTTGACCGAAACCAAAATGTCCGTGGAACCACCACGACGTCATTTGGGAAAAACACCTGTTTATTGTCAGGACTGGCTATGGTAGCGAAATTTTTTTTTATCAGAACAGTTAATTAGCAACAGAATGCAAATACGTCCAATTGACCACCCACTTGTTTGGCGAAGGCCCCGGGTGATAAAGTCCAAGTGACATTTGACTAAGATAAGAGTCTAAGGTTTGTTGCCGGGCAAAAGGAAAGAAAGAGAAAGAAAAGAAAAAGAAAAAAAAGAAAAAGGAAGATAATTTTTTTTTTAGCAAGATTTTGTAAACCGAGGCTAGTCTGGTCTCACCTACGCCGTTGAGCGCCCATTGGCTGGATGGTGGCATGAGCGTTAGGCGGAGATAATCATGTGAAGAAAGAGGAGAGGCCTGTTGCGCCCCCCTGAATGGATAGGGTGAGATGCCACTGTGAGAGAGGAGAAACCCGTTGACACCCTCTGAGGGTATGGTGAGATACCAATATGAGAACAGAAGAAGGTGGGAAGACGAAAATGGAAAGTAACAAATTTTCCTGACCGAAAACAAAGAAGTTGATTGTGGAGTTAGAATTATCAAGGAACTTCAAACCCCGACATGCCCACCCCGGTTTTGGTCGGCGTCCATATAAGCAGAGTCGCAGCGAGTAAAAAGCAGTTAAGTGCCAGTTCGACTTCCAGTTGAGAGGCAGTTGAGTGAAGTTCGCAGTTGGAGTTGCACCCGCCTCGCCGATAGCTGACTTGAAAGATTCCAGGCATCACAATCTCAACTTCTAGCCACGAACAATTTATTTTTGAAGAACGACTTTGACTCATACCACCAAAACAAGTTTTACCAATATCAACTGAAGATACACCAAGAACCAGTTTCTTAAAGAACAAACAACTTAAGATTTTAAGACTCGCCTAACAAACACAAAGTGTCACGAATCCATATAGCGGGTTTGGGAGAAAGACGCAGTCCTGTATTCAGCAACCAGATATAAAATATTGTTATCCTTTTTTAACACATTAGAACTTTTCGAGTTAGTATTTTATTTTATTTTACATATAGTTGTGCTGTGTTACCCTTGATCGAACTCGACTTGCATTACAGCCCGGCGACTGATTGATTTCGTCTGCCTAAGATCAAATCACAACGTGGGTAGGTTAGACTAGAAATCAAAACAGTTACTTCGTTAACCAGACGTTGGAGGCGAGCTGGGAACGACAAGGCTGATACCGAATCTAACCAGATTCCCATCTGAATCACCAAAAGGTTAGAACGTCACATTTGCTGCCGCGACCAATACCAAGTCAGTTGATCGTAACAGGACAGGATAGCACGACGGACGTGGCCAGGCAGACGTCACATTTGGCGCAGCGACACCGGGGGACGTCACAATGTTATATGCAGTGTATTTATATGTACGTATATATATATATATATATATATATATATATATATATATATATATATATATATAGATAGATAGATAGATAGATAGATAGATATAATTATATGTGAGAAAATGATATATACAATTTTATACACAAGAACAATATTAGGAAAGTTACTGACAAAGTGGGGAAAAATTGCGTATTCCTTGTTTCCCCTTCCTTGATTCTGCTGATACTGTTCTACAATATGCTATACATGCGTTTTTATATATCAGAAAATAGGCAAATTAATAGCAAAGTGGAAAGATTTTCTGTAGCACGCATCTTTGGACGAAAATAATGGTTTTGTTGATCGAATGATATATGTGTAGGAATGGGACGAAGCTGTACAATAATTACAACCGACGCTTTCATTTTTATTGCTACACCAATTTCCTAAACAGATAGAATTAGATCAAAAAATATTACTTTAATCCGATGAATATTTTATGGGCAAAACGCATCCAACGACATTCTGTTACTAAAATATATAAATATATAATAAACACACAAAAAAATCAACTACCACAGATTATATTAAAAGAGCTCACCGAATTAAAGTGTTCAATTTCCAAAATATTGCCAAAACTCTGAATACAAAAGAATGGAGAAAGCAACAGAAAATTACTCCATTATTTTTTTTTATTTTATTTTTTGCAAAGAATGCATTACAATTCACAGATAACAAAGAAAAGTAATCTATGACGGATCATACTCGCCGATATCCTGAAGGTTGAGAACATTAAAAATGTTTCTGTTAAGCTATAGAAAATTCTGAATAATAATAAATAAATAAATCAATGAAGAAAGCATCAAGAAGACAATATCTTTCCCTATGAAATCATCGCAATTTACAAATATTAAATAAAGAAAACTTTGGATAGCCATGATAGATTTTAGATTATATACCATTCATGATGTCCAAAAGGCTCATGATATTTCAGATAAAAGAGTGTTACAGTTCTGTAAGATGTTTATTCATTTATTCTATTTCTACGCTGAAGCAAGCGAAAAGTTTGAGATTATTCACTTGAGTCACAGTTGCATTTTTGCTTATTTATTTTGTTCTTCAAGAAATAAACGTACAATTTTTTTGAATGCCACACTCCACATTTTTTGTAATGCCTTGTTGCCGCTTATCAGATATTTATTCAATACTTTTGGATAAAATCTCGCATTCATTTTTCAATGAATTCGTAATTTTAGTTTTCAGTAAAGTTTTCTTAATTAAAGGATTTTGTTTTGTAGCAATGATCAGTTGGTAAAATGTCAGGTGAATATTCTTACAGAATGCTGTCTTATGTTTTCTACAATAAAGTCTATTGGTTAAGGATCCCACCTTCCACGCTCTTCTTCCAGAATAACAATATAGCTTTCACTTCTCTATGTCATCTTCTAAGGGATTAATAAATATTGGCATCTGTTATGGTCCGGTTCCTTGTACCACGGTGATAGTCCAAGATAGAACCAATAAAGAAGAACTCGAACACGGATATGGAATAACACAGATATATTACAAACGCGAATATATACAGAGAAGTAGAACAATCAGGTTTAGTAGTAATTGCCTGAAAGCGAATCTGTTTCGGACTGCCTCTGACTCGACTCTTGACTCGACTAACTGAATCGCTCGCTCTGACTGACAGACTCCTGACGGACCTTACTCCAGACTTCAGACTGAACAGTATTTAGTCACTTCCTCACGAGGGCATCATGTGGCACAAGGGCGGTTTAACATGGGATCTCCGAGCCCGTGTGCTCGGCCAAAAATATGCCCATTGAACCCGTATAAACAGGTTCAGGGTCGGTTTACCTCCCCGAAAGCGATTACGCCATTCGGCATAGCATCGTTCGGGTTCCTCCCCGCCCGAAGACAGAGGGTTCAACCGATCAGCCGGTCAGCCTATCGCCTGAATTCAGACTGAACTCACTGCTTCCTCTTGAGGTGCAGTATTTATTACGTATGGAATAGTTCATTATGTTATTATGGCTAAGGTCCCATAACATCATCTTTATACAAAAACTGTGAAGCTCGAGCTGTTCCTTTGTATATCACGAAGGCGTTCGACAGGGTGTGAATTACTGGTCTTCTTCACAAGTTTAAAAGTCATGGTATTTCACGGCGTATTATTGAGTTGATTTAATCTTTCTTATCAAATCGCGAAAAGAAAGATGTCTTGAATGGCCACTCTTCTAGATCATTTTTCATTAATGAGAGTGTGCTCCAGGGCTCTGTCCTTGGACTTACGTTGCAACAAATTTTCATCAGCCTTCCTGGTGTCATCTGTTCTTCAGACGTTATCTATGTTCATGGCACAACTATTAACTCCTGTCTAAATAGTAACTATGATTGTTTCGCTAATGTTAAATTGGCAGCTGATATAGTGAATGGCTTACGATCTGTTATTTATCTAGAAGAGGTAATATTGTGTCAATTTTAACGTCACTAAAACAAAACGAAATTGCCTGACATAATTCTTTTTGCCTTCTATTACCATGGCTGATGCTAACCTCCAGGAGAATGTTTCCTTGCGCCCTCTCGAGCTAACGTTTCTGCTGACATGAAGTGGAACCATTATATTGATACGATTGTTACGTCTTCAGCTTGGGCACTTCGTTTGATACATCTTTTTAAATGTTAGACAATTCTTCACGTTAGAACATTTCTCATACATTTATCAATCTACCATTCATTCTTGGCAAATTATAATGACTCTGCAATAATATCGGTCCGTTACTTGCATCTCATCTCCAGCCACTTCCCAGACGTGTATCATATCTTCCGTCTTCTTTTAACATGTTCATGACAATTGTTCTGATGAGATTACATACATGCATATATATATATATATATATATATATATATATATATATATATATATATATATATATATAGGGTGTTCCAATAACGTGGATCGATTTAAATGTGAATTAAGTTTAAGTGTCCAATGATTTTTTTTTTTGATTTAGCGGATATTTAGGCGTTATTATTTTTCATACACAATTGCCATGACTTAAATAATATAATCCAATATAGAAATAAATAAATTTTAACCAATAACAGATTTATTTACTGCTAATTTATTATTATTATTTATTTATTTACATCTGTCTTCATCAAAGACCGTTATATATACTCCGTCTTAATGAAACATTATATATATATATATATATATATATATATATATATATATATATATATATATATATATATATATATATATATGTATGCATGTGATATCCATGTAAATAATCTGTTAAAATAAGTGTACATATGTTCTGTATTAGAGTACTGGGAAATAAATAAATAAATTTAAATGATAAATATTTTGATTTTTCTACTGCTTAAGTAGTAGTGGCTGTCAGTTTTTAAGCCGTTTAGACATTTTAATGATAATTTCCTCAAATATTGCGTATTCATCAAATCTTTCCTTTTTCTTTTGTAAATTTGTTTATTTGGGGATTAATATAATCCAAAAATTATTTTCTACTGAACAACATTTATAACAACACTTAACGAAAACTTTGCTATAACTCAAAGCTTGGACGATAGACAAAATTGGTTTATGGACCATGCGCATAAAATCTTAAATCATTTTAGTTAAATGTATTTACTAGTCTTTTCGTTTATTTTCGCACGAATTCTGCTAGTAAAAGGCATGAATCCACTCTTTTCCCTCTCCTGCAGCTATGGAATAAATAAAGCGAAACTGAACATTGTGTGTTAACCAGACTAGGACAATGACTTCAGAACGGGCAATGGGACATAGATCGGGAGTTCCTGTTCACCAATTGCTCGCTATATTTAAAAATGTGTATTTTGATTTGGAAGTTGGAGGGCATTCTGCGCTCGGTGATGATAAATAGAAACAAATATCCAGTCATTTTAAGCCATTTTTGCAAGCACAGAACATTTCGATAAAACATGTGATTTTTTTTCCTTTGATTTGTTATATCCTCGTTTCCTTCCAAAAATTTGTGCAACCCCCCCTCAAAGAACCAAATATCACACATATTTTACATACATGAAGCAATTCTAAAGGTATGAGTACAATATTTTTATTTCTTAAAGGCATGAATTACCAGATACCCCTTCAATGCGTCTAGCGGAAGTGATTCTAATGAAATTAAGAGCTCCAATTACAAGTGAAATTATTGATGTCCTTGATCTCGTATTTCGATATTTTTTTGAAGAACTTGAACGGTATGGTAAAATCTACAAAACTTCCATGTCTACAATGAAACATTTTATTTTTGTGATCACGATGTCTGGGTTATTAGCGTTGATTGTTCTGTGTGAATTGTAAATCCCATAAAATGGTTACAGACCCTGTCTGTGTAACCCGGTCTGGGTAGTGTTCATATCAGTTTCTTGCATTTTCCTTTCCGTAAAAGTTGCAGAGTTTCCAGTGAAAATTTTGGCCTGTCATATGTTTTATATTCAATGGGTTCCAGTACCATTTAACGTGATGTAAGATGGTAAATTCTTTCTGGATATTTACCACAGAATTTGCATTTAAGTTTAACACAATATTTCAGCGTGAGAATTTCTAGTAAGGAAGCAATGGATTCTTTCAGCAAGAATAAAACCTTCGTTTCAGCTTTTAACCCTGCACTACGTAACCACTGATGAGTTCGAGATTTGTCTACATTAGCTTGTTTGTTACGGGCAGAGTATTGAACATGAAGAGTTTTATCTTGCTATCATTTCTGCATTTGACACATTTCATTTGCTTTTGCTTTTCTTGTTAGATTCTTTGCTGCTGCAGTAGGTGTATTATGTTTATTTGCACGTCTTCAACCACTTGAAATTCCCTTGAAATGTGTTGTCTTCCTTTATTACTGAATAAAGTTTATTATTTCCTTCGTGTTCTTCGACACAGATCATCATCCAGTCTTTTGTAGTTTCTAGTTATCTTTGAAAACAGTCGGGATGTTGTAAGACAGATCTAGTTGAACTATTCCACTGCCTCCTTCGGATGTGCACACATACAGGCGATCAACTTCCAACTTAGCATGATCCATACTGTTGAAACTAAGAATCCTAATGTCGGTCAATGTTATAGTGGAACACACCTGTTCAATAGTTAATAGACTCTCCCACCTATAATAAGTAAGAGTAGTAAGAGTAACGAGGGTCTCAGTGGGTCGGTCAGTCAGTCGATGCCGGACAACCGTTAGTCGGATACTAAAGTATCAGCGACCACAACTAGATTTCTCTGCGTCATTACCTATTATATCAAGTTCCTAACGTTTTGTACGTCGAGCCTACTTTAGAAGCGACTTAGTACAAATATAAGCCTTTACTGTGAAACCACCCCATAACACACTTGCTACATATGTAGTATTATTTCTCTCGTTCATTTGGGTATGCTGTATTCCATATCCTTCATTGGCTCTTAGGTATTTATATGTTTTTCTAGTTCCAGTTTCCTTAACTTTGTGATAAAATCACGTTCTACTGAGTGCGCTTCTGTAATACTCCTTTCTTCAATGTTACTACTGCACATTTATCTAAACCGAAATTCAAACCGATGTCATTACTGAAACATTTTACAGTACTGAATATACACTTCAACTCATGGTCGTCTTTTTCAAAGAATTTAATATCAGTCAAAGAATGTGATATCAGCCAAAGAATTTGATATGTCAAAGAATTTTATATCCGTCAAAGAATTTGATATCCGTCAAAGAATTTGATATCAAAGAATTTGGTATCAGTCAAAGAATTTAATATGCCAAAGAATTTGATATCAGTCAAAGAATTTGATATCAGTCAAAGGATTTGATATCAATCAAAGAATTTGATATAAATCAAATAATTTGATATCAGTCAAAGAATTTAATATGCCTAAGAATTTGATATCAGTCAAAGAATTTGATATTAATCAAAGAATTTGATATCAGTCAAAGGATTTGATATCAGTCAAAGAATTTGATATCAGCCAAAGAATTTGATATCAGCCAAAGAATTTGATATCAGCCAAAGAATGTAATATGCCGAAGAATTTGATATTAATCAAAGAATTTGATATCAGACAACGGATTTGATATCAATCAAAGAATTTGATATCAGTCAAAGACTTTATATCTCAAAGAATTTGATATCAGTCAAAGAATTTGATATGTCAAAGAATTTGATATCAATGAAAGAATTTGATATCAGTCAGGTGACTAAAGACTTTCTTTTTGTTCTTTGCATCTACAGTTATCAATGTTTAGTTCATGCGAAAGGGAGATTAAGGACAGATTAAGGAGATTAAGGACAGACAAAACAAAAGGAATCTCCTTGAAGGATTGCCCGTCGGATATTCAAATAATTGGAAGTGGCAGTGCTTTTGGTGTAATTAAGGTATAATGTGGTTTTCCACAGTTCCAGAGAAAAGAATAATGACAGTTTGTCTCGAAGGACATGGTCATTTCTGGGGTCCGCGGCAATTTTTGGTCGCGGTCAAGGTCGAACTGGTATGAACATTTATTCGTAATCATTGTAATTCGTAGAATTTTGCGTTTTAACCTTGACCGCCTATGAATATATTTTTTTCAAGTTAAAAGTTTTAGGATGACAGTCGAAGAAGGCTAGAGAAATCGTTCAACCCATGAGATAGTACGGATGTAAATTATATTCATTAAAGATTTCATAATTGAGCTTTATAATAATTATTATTATTATTATTATTATTATTATTATGTTCTTGTTTTCCCTTTAGGTTTTTCGTACGAGTTCAAACAGATATTACAGAGACAAGTATTTTTTAACGGAAGATGTAAATAGATGACGTACCGTGCAGTCAGGGAGAAAGGAATATATAATTGTGATCAATGAACAGGAATAAATCTATGCAGCATGTAAGAATTGATGAATATGATTTTTCTTTGGTATTCATATATATTTAAGGCTTCCAATAATGTATTCAATATATTCCATTCTACTTTTGATATCGTCCACAACGCACATATAACAACCGATAATTTTATTGCCTTGACAGGTTATTATTATTATTATTATTAATATTATTATTATTATTATTATTATTATTATTATTATTATTGGCTATCGTCCCATTTTTGGAATGGTCGGTTTTAATGGGTTAATCTCAGATAAAATGTCAGCTAAAAGCCAGATTCTTATTGATTCACACCCGTAAACACGGTAAAGTGACGCTAGCTATGACAGCCAGAAGCGGCAATCTGACAAGAAAACAAATACTGAACGAGAAAAATATTAAAAAAAAAAGTTATATAGAAGGAAAGAGAGATAGTTTTAGACAAAATTAAGAAATAAAAAACGATTTAAAGACACAAAAAAAGAGAAACTTCAGACAAGATGACATGTCAGCTGTCAAGAGTAAACTTGCAAGAAGAGACAGACCTTAGAAACAGGCGGAGTGGATAATATAGCAAAATTATCTGGACAAGAATTCAGTAAAACAGTATTCGTATTCTTAGTGGAAGGGATGAAGAAAGAATAAATTATAAAAGATTCAAGTGTAGCCTAAAGACTTCAGATTACGACCTCTGAAGCTGTTTACAGATTTATCAATCGCTTATTGCTCCACCTACGTCAAGCTTTTGCTACACTGGCATCTTTTATGATTTACTCATTTTTCAATTTCGCGGAGCAGAAGAAAACGCTTTGCCAAACTATAGATATAGCTGCAGGCGATTTGGCATAGAATAATTTTTAGCGAGGCTGTTAGGGGTAACCATTCCCTCTGAGAAGATAATTCAATCCTCTCTTTCTTGATGCCGCAAACAAAAATCGACATTAAATAACCTGACAACTCCTGCACTCTGCCAGGATAAAGAATTAACTAACCTGCCAAAGAGTCTCTCGACAAACTGGCGGATTCTGGTGCCCATCATTATCAGTGAACGCTGTCTTTTAGGGAATGCGTTATTTCCTCTCTACAGGCTCTTTAGAACAATCGCCAAGCTGCAAGACTAACTATGTTCTATTTAATTCCTAACAATTCAGAGATTTAAAGTATTTGCTTCCACAGCATCTAATCAACCACCTAACCTCTCTATTCATGAGAAAGTGGTCCCAATCGGCTTTTTTTTCCCGAGAAATGCTACCGAGGATGCTTCCCTGAACTCTACAACGATAACTTGATGAAATCAAAACCCAATCGTCACTTATCCTACCTACTGTTAAAATATTCAATTACTTCTACCTCCAACTAATTTCACTTATTCAATAACCCTCTTCCACAAGTGGCTCTTGGGCCTTCTTTACGTTTAAAAAAAACGTCCGCAATGGTAATAGTATTATTAACCGTTTCCTTATAAGGAAACATTCAGCCCGTAGATGATGTTGTTTGGTTGACATCTTAAAATGTCTCTCTTGAAACAATGGTTTTATGAAATAGCTTTCCCTAGTAAGACTCCTCTTGCTATCTTCTACATTTACAAAAGCTAGAACAGGTTGAAAATGGAGATGTGCTGCCATATATGGACTGGAGCTATCTAGACTTCGCTTTCCCCTCTAAAAGCGTCTCCGACTTAGAGTGGATGAACAAGTATTTTATATCCAACAGCCTCTTTCCCATAGCTTGTAGGATTAATGCTGGCTGATTTCTTTGACTTTTAGTTGAGGTCGTGTAGAATTTCGTCCACTTGATTATGTCATTATTATCTCTTTGAATTATATCTGCTATCCATTTAAGTTGTTGCTGCTGTTGGTAGTCCGAAAATGATGTGGTCTCTTTTATCTGGTCTTAGTATTTGTTTTTGATTCTATAACATCAGTCAACGGGGTTCGCTGAGATGTACATATTTGAAACAATATTAGGCCATATATCTGAGAAAGCGGTTGTATATAGCCACCCATTTAGATATTTGTGGTCCAGTTTGGCGCTATGCATGATATTCATATTAACATTTCAATCTAACAAGTCATCTTAAGAAAATGACACTCGTTTTTAGGTTAAAGGTTTAGTTTTTTTTTTTTTATCAACTTCCTTTTTTGGGCCAAAAGCTCAACTTTCGCATTTCGGTTCTACCTCCTTTCTATATTACACAGATGATATTCGTCAAATTATCCTCTGGACATTTGGGAACAACTATGATGATACAACGGTATATGGGTGCACCTTGTCGAACTTAGATAAAGAGAGTTTGGCCGTTGATCTCTTTTTGGACATAATTCTAATATCTCAATGGTGGAAAAATGATTAGTTACATTCAATGCCTCGAAAAACCAAACTAGTTTAATTCAAACAACGCCCTACGGACCTAAAGCAACAGCGACGAACCGATATTCCTCCGGGTGGCCACGTTACCTGAGCGCTTATTACGACTGGAATTCAAGTGGAACTCCTATATACGATCCATCGCTAAAAAGGCTGGAAAAAGTGTCCGGTTTTCCTATACTGCTTCAGCGAGTACCTGAGTCCGCCTGCTCTCTTCTACGTTTACGAGTACTAGATTAATCATGAACTCCGCCAGTATAACATAGAATCAACTAACTTGCAAGAAAAAGGTAATAACAGAAGTAAAATGATGGATTCTGGTGCTGATCATTATCGGTGAACGCTATCTTTTAGGGAATGCGTTATTTCCTCTCTACAGTCTCTTTACCACAATCGCCAAGCTGCAAGACTATCGATGTTCTATTTAGTTTCTATCAGTTCAGATATCTAAAGATTTTGCTTCCACAGTGTCTAATCAACCAGCTACCCGCTTTATTCGTGAGAAAAAAGGTTCCAATCAGCTTTTTCCCCGAGAAGTCCTACCGTACCCTGAACTCTACAACGATAACTTGATCAAGTCAAAAACCAATCGTCACTTATCCTGCCTACTCTTAAAATATTCACTTACTTCTCCCTCTAACTACTTTCACTTACATTTAATAACCCTATTCCACAAGTGGCTCTTGAGCCTTCTTTAGGTTAAAAAACGTCTGCAATAATAATAGTATTATTAACCGTTTCCTTATAAAGAAACATTCAGCTTTTATTGACCGAACTGTTGTAGATTCTGTTCATTGGTTGCCACCTTTAAATCTTTCTCGTAAAATAATGGTTTTATGAAAATGGCTTTCCCAACCTTTCCATCTCAATTTACAAGAACTAGATCAGGTCGAAAATGGATAATGCCCAATCTTCGCTTTGCCCTCTTGATGAATTCCAAAAGCGTCTCCGCGTTCTTGTGGGTGACGAAGTATTTTATACCCATTAACTCTTGTCCCACAAACGAAACGTTACAAGCCTCTCGCTACTTTATAGCTATTTCCATGGAATGTGCACAGACGAACTACATTATTTAGTTTCACCAGTTCTAACATTCACGTCTAAGAGTCGCTATGCCACGCATATTGTAGCAAAACACATGCATTCCCTTTGTATTCTAGTAGGGAGATGTAAGTTCTGCTTTGAGCCGCTTTTTACCACAACCAACTGCTTTTTGGAACCAAGACCGAAGTGTATACTTCCCCCGATCACTATTAGGCTGGTGCAAAAATAATGACGTAATAATGTCGTTTTTTTACGTTAAAAATACGTCAGAAAACGACATTATTACGTCATTATTTTTGCACCAACCTAATACTATCTTAATCTGTTCAACTCTAGGGTTAACCGTTATCTTCCACACATAAGCTGTGCATTTTTCTATGTAACCCTCTACTTAACATGGTTTAGGGGCCTTCTAAGGTGTAAACGCCATTGTAAAAAGAAAGTATAAATCCTATGTTCAATTTATTTATCTCCTGTACTAATCTTGCTGTATGCACTCCATATACCGAGATGCTTGAAGTTTTTAGCATTTGCTAATTCTTTATTCGAGATTTTCTTGAAGGATTCTAGGTAAGCACCATCATTGCTTTCATTTCAATTCTATTTTTGTTTTTTTAATCAGTGTGAAAATGAACGCAATTGAATAAAGCCAGTTCTTGAAATTGTTTCAGTGATGCAATAGTTCAAATAAATAAAAACTGCCTACACATCACCTTTTAATTTAATAAATATTTTTTAATAAAAAATATGATTAAATTCTATCTTTTAACAAAAGTTTTAATTTATCTAACAAATAGCATTACATGTAAAATTACGTGACTATTTTAGAGACGAATGTGTTAACGTTAAATTTTAAGTAGCAAAATACTGATCTGACTAGAGAAAATACGGCCAAACTGATTGTTTGAAATATCTATTTCTGAAAAACGATATGTGTGATCGGATAATTTGACCGCTACAAGTGCAACGAAAACAAAAAATGAATAAGTATTATGTGATGGAGAGTTTACATTCACTCGTGAATTGACGAATCAGCAACTAGAGATAAGCTGAGATTTTTTTTTTTTTTTGCTCAAAAGGAGTTTCCCCCCAAATTTCTTCAGTTAGAACTTGGCCTCGGGGAAACGTGAGTTTACATATGTTAAGTTTGAGACGTTTCAATCACTGACTTCATAAAATCGATATTTTCGTGAGATCTGAGATCATCCTGCCAAATGTATTATTGGTGACAAATAGAAAGTTCTACAATCTGGAGTAGATATACTGTTTCTATAAATCATAGATACTCGTGCAAGAACTCCAGGAAAAATAATAAACAAATTTAAATGCATATAATACGTTTATTGACTCTTTGCAATGTCAAATGAAAAGAACGAAAGTACACATATAAATCACAAATCAATCAGTTATAGCTGTCTTCTCTGGCATGTTCTTAAAGATTTAGTCTGCTCTGCATTATGGGGCCTGCATAGCATGACTACAAACAGATACAACTTTTGCATTTCGGTTCTACCTTTTACATGTAATGCTATACGTTCATTTTATTCTTATGAATTATACGGGTCTTCCTATCAATTGTAAAACGTTCGACCAATGCTTAATCGATTTGAAAGCCGTTTACGCAATGGAGAAATGTTGCTCGTCTTTTTTTTTATATCTATAGATAAACAACTATATTTATTCTTTAATACAATCTAGTTATCGTAAATAGTATGGAATGCACACACACACACACACACACACACATATATATATATATATATATATATATATATATATATATATATATATATATATATATGTTTGATTGATTTTTGCAAAATCAACATTTAGTTTATGATAAACGTCAGGTAGAACCTGTATATTGTATATTGATTGATCGATATTGTAGATTATATTGGTTACACGATTTCGCGATTCGAAACGGTTGACGTGACTAAATTTATCCAGGCTGTGATAGTTATTGTATTAATTCATACAAATATGCCACAAAAAAGATTTGAGGATTAGAAATGCTGGTCAATATTTTTGATAAATTTAACTTAGCTGGGCATAATCACTGACTCAAACGTACTATCATTTTGTCTAAGACCAAGACATCGCATTCTTACTAACCATTCTTACAGCCACCATAATTTACACTATTTAACCGCATGTTTTTTTATTATCGCAAAGTTTCGGCCATTATGATTTCCGACCTTCATGAGTTGCATGTCGATTTTGGTAAAGTAGAAGTTAATCTTAACTAAAAACTTGATTTCATCTACTTTGGTTCAGAGTTACAGTTCTAATTCTCATGCCTATATATATATATATATATATATATATATATATATATATATATATATATATATATATCGTTTAGTTTTTTTCCGTCATTGCTTGCCTGGAGATAAGGTACACACTGCCCAGTTAGGGAATTGAACTCAAAGTTGTCCTGTGACCGTAGCGTATTGGATTAAAGCCTTTCTTCGTGAATTTGGTTATAGAGCACAATCGTTTAATATATATATATATATATATATATATATATATATATATATATATATATATATATATATATATATATATATATATATATATATATATATATATATATATATATATATATATATATATATATTAAAAAGAAGAGAAGAGAGGTGCCGTAAACGTTTTTGGTTGTTATGTGGATTTATTTAGAAAAAAATATTATGCTTTGTTTTACATAATGTTACAGTACACGTGTTTCTGGTCTCGTGACCGTCTTCAGGTAAAAGCGGAGATTTCCACATATTTTTTAAAATAATTAATTTTTTCTTTTGTTTTTCAATGTTAAATATTCTCGATATGAGACATTTTCTCTGATTGTAATCCAAATTTCTTTCTTGAGTTGGCAATGAAGAGTTCTGCGCGAAGGGTCATAAAACATTTAAGGCTGGTCCAAGCAAAATGATGAATTACTTTTCAGCATTTTATCTTTTAATGTTTTACTGACCCCTATGTGTTCTTGGATCTGTTTCTATTTTTGTGTGTTTCTGTCAGCATGCGTGTATATATGCGTACGTATATTCTCCCTCCATATATATATATATATATATATATATATATATATATATATATATATATATATATTCTCCCTCAATATATATATATATATAATTATATATATATATATATATATATATATATATATATAATTATATATATATATATATATATATATATATATAGATAGATAGATAGATAGAGAGAGAGAGAGAGGGGGGGGAGAGATGAAAGAATCGTGATGAAAACAATCATAAATGAAAATGACATGTTTATCATTAATTAATCATAGCTAAGGATCGGAAGCTCATAAGGGATTGATATAAAATTCAAACACATATATATATATATATATATATATATATATATATTAGGTTGGTGCAAAAATAATGTCGTTTTCTCGCATATGTTACTTTTATATATGATTTCCGAATTAATTCATTGATATATATATATAGCTATGTTATATATCATTTTGAAGCGCGTCTGTCGAATCGTGTTATTCGTTACAGTTCTCAATCTCTTCATTCATTTTTTTTGCAGGCTTTTCGACACCATGGACAAAATTCAAATCCGCACGATTTTCTCGTTCCAGTTCAAACTTGGCCGAAAAGCTGCCGAGACAGCTCGTGATATCAATGATGCGTTTGACCCAGGAACCACCAACGAACGTGTGGCACAACGGTGGTTCCAGAAATTTCGCAATGGTGACGAGAGCCTCGAAGATGAAAACGGTCGCGGCCGGCCGACTGCAGTTGATAACAAACATTTGAAAGCCTTAATTGAAGCCGATCCTCGCATAAACACATGAGAAGTTGCTGTTGAACTCGAGGTCGACCACTCAACAGTCGTTCGCCATTTAAAGCAAATAGGGAAGTCAAAAAAGTTTGATAAATGTGTGCCACATGAATTGAACGATAATAAAAAAAAATCGTCGTTTTGAGGTGTCTTTTACGCTCCTTCTGCGCAACAAAAACGACACATTTCTCGAGCGGATTGTGACGTGTGATGAGAAGTGGATCCTCTACGACAACCGGCGACGTTCGGCACAGTGGTTTGATGCCGGAGAAGCTCCACAACACTTCCAGAAGCCGAAATTGCAACAGAAAATGGTTATGGTGATTGTTTGGTGGTCTGCGGCCGGTCTGATCCATCACAGCTTCTTGAATCCAGGCGAAATGATTACGGCGGAGAAGTACTGCCGGCAAATTGACGAAATGCACCAGAAGCTCCAACGTATGTGCGCGAGATTGGTCAATATGAAGGGACCAATTCTCCTCCATGACAACGCCCGCCCGCATGTTGCACAACTGACCCTGCAGAAGCTGAACGAATTGGGCTACGAGACTCTACTACGTCCTTTTTACTTCTCAGCTGTCCCCTGTTTTGTAAACTTATTCACCGACAGGTGATAGTTTTTGAATGGTATTCAAAGATGGAAGCCAGAGTATAAATGTTGGTACCATTAGAAGTGCTTGAATGATCTTTTCCCTCTCACCATTGCTCAGTTGTGATGACAATTTGTCTAAAACAAAACGATTTTAACCATTTCTGTTTTAAACTGAATTACTCAAACTCAGTGATTCTTACAACAAATGGTGTCAAGATGGCTGAATATGTTATCTGAACATCTGGCAAAAAGAAATTCGATTAATTTAGTAAATTTTTAAATATTAAAAATTTTGTGGAATGATTAATTACGCTGGTACACGATCTGGACAATCTTGTTACACCTATTATATATATATATATATATATATATATATATATATATATATATATATATATATATATATATATATATATACAGGATGTCCATAAATTTCGTGTGCACTTTAAAAATTCATAACTTTATTTGTACTTGCAATAGAAATAATTTGTAAAAAAGATTAAAAAGAACTAAATCTATATTTTTAAGGTTTTATCAAAATTTCATTTAAGTTTCCTCATATCCTCCATCATTAGCAATACAAAGGGTAATACGATTTTGCAGTTCACGGAAAACATTTTCCAAGTGATTTACAGTAATGCCTGAAATCACATTAGTTATTTTAGCTATACTTAAAACTAGGTACATTAAACTTTATAACATTTTTACACATTATTTCTATCGCAAATACAAATAAAATTAAAAGAGCACACGAACTTTATGGATACACTGATCAGATAGATAGATAGATAGATAGATAGATATATGGGCTAAAGAATGGGTGTAAAATAAAGAAAAAAAACGAAACAAACAAATGATCACGACAAACTATACGTACGTACATCCACAGAGCATAGACATAAAAAAAATACAGAAAAATTTACATCAATGTTAAATGTATATAGAAAGAAAAAATCAAAAGAAGAAAACAGTAAATTGCTGATACCTCCTGAAGAGTGGACAGACAATTCCTCCTACGAACTCTGGCGTCTGCATGCTGAAGTTAACATCAAACAGCTAAATCAAGTGAATAACTTACTCACATTAATCATATATATATATATATATATATATATATATATATATATATATATATATATATATATATATATATATATATATATATATTGTTTAAACTGTTTTTTTTTTTGTTCAAATATTAAATTTTGATTTCCGAGTCCACCATTTGAACAAAGTCAACGTCTTGACGTTGGTTGAAATAGTCTATACTCCTGAGGTAATTTTGGATTATCCTCTCATATAATATATATATATATATATATATATATATATATATATGGTATAAAATGACAATTGGAAAAAAAATCTTAGATTTTGCCGACGCGCTTCGTCTTCGGACTTTTACAAGGTAAAAATGAAAAAATGAAATCGAAATGTTTTTGTTGTTATAGTTACATTAAAAAATGCAAATTTGAAAAGATAGATGCTTCTGTCTAAGCCTTTTTTTCTGATTAATGTAAATTACCTTTATAGCAAGGGATTTCTTTTCCATGTCGTCAATATAGTTAACTTCCCAGATCAATTCTGCGGACAAGACAGATTGGTATACAATTTTATACCAATCTGTCTTGTCCACAGAATTGATCTGGGAATTTAACACACTCTCTCCCTCTCTCTCTCTCTCTCTCTCTCTCTCTCTCTCTCTCTCTCTCTATATATATATATATATATATATATATATATATATATATATATATATATAAGCAAAAAGCAAGAAACGTCAAGGTAAGTGTATATAGCGGACCCAATGGAAAATCGAACTCAGCTCTCCGATTAACAATTCCGAGCTATTTTCCTTTACACCACCCGCACATACAAACTTGCAGTACCTGGTAGAAAATGCGTTAATAGATACTGTGTAATGAATTGGATTTCCCTGCACATGCAAACCTTAATGGTAATAGAAGAATTGGTTTCATACTTTACGCAAGTGGATCGAATTAAAAACAGAATAACACAAATGGAATTGCAAGTCCTTTTTTTTAGCGTCGTTTTTCTGTTTTAAAATAGCCAACTTCACACCATTTTTACGTGGCTTATCCCTTCAGGTGGTTGTTCACCTCGACGTGGTATAATGCTTAGCAAGCTTGACTCGCGAGAACAATTAAAATTCGATCATCACTGGGTGCCCCTATACCTTCAGGTGGTTGACAATCATGGCTCTCCAAGATTTCGTGACCTTTGATACTCTCAATATATTTTGTCCTTTTGTTATCTCACCTAAACCAACATCCACCATCTATTTACTCAAGCACAGTAGAAAAGTTGATTTCCTCTGTTTCCGTTGCATTCAAACTGCCCTGTGAGTATTACATTTCCCGAGCTCTCATTCCTCGTTATCTGCCAAAGAATTTACAACAGCTTTTTCTGATGAGCCTTTTGATTCAATTATATATATATATATATATATATATATATATATATATATATATATATATATATATATATATATATATATATATATATATTATTTAAAGACATATATATATTATTTAAAGACATTTTTATGTTTAACATTCTTTTTATAGATACAAATTTAAGTAAATACTCTGTTTATAATAAACCGTATTAAATAACATTTAGCGGCCTGAATATGCGAGAAATTTTCATAGAAGTTATGAGCAGTCATGAATGTACGTGAGAGATTCATAGAAAATTGATGTTTATAAGCAGTAAATTCTACCATGTCAACCGAACGATCATTTGTGGCCGAACGGTAAGGTACGTCAGGGTACAGGTTCGAATCCTGTCGAAGGACGAATATTTTCTATGGAAATTTCTCGGTAAATGTTATTTAATACTGTTTATTATAAACAGAGCATTTACTTAAATGCTTGTATCTATAAAAAGAATGTTAAACATAAAAATTTCTTTATATACTTGGTTTGCGTTCGTTTGTCCGACGATCGCAAACACCATGAAAGACAGGATCACAAACTGACATCAATCCAAATAATTATATTTGCTCTATCACTGATGTTGAGCCCTTTTCAATAAGTACCACGCATATATATATATGAGACAAGTTTTTGACTCTCACTATGGTCATTTTGTCAAAAATGAGGCAACATTGGAAAGTGCCTGAAAACCTTACCACAGGCTGAACTAAGCCTTGCGAGTGAAATTGGGTAGACAGAAATCTTGAGTGCCGTGCTAGCACAAAGCTACATGTCATCACGGCCGAGTTATTCAACGTGCTGGCCTTGTTCAAATTGTTGATCACGCTAGAAACTGTAACTAAGGTCGCCTCAGCATTGTTGTCGTATGAACCACAGTTGGGTGTTGAGCAAACAGAAATGCGCCTGAGCGATCGTCTGCAATAGGGATTGGCTAGCTATCCAAATAGACGGGTATTCTCAAATACAACTGGACAGCTATTAAATATATATATATATATATATATATATATATATATATATATATATATATATATATATATATATCGACATAGATAGATAGATAGATAGATAGATAGATAGATAGATAGATGTATGTTAAATCGATGGGTGGATAAAGATTGTGAGTGAAAAGAATTTAGACCGAGCAAATTCGGTATACATGAACATATAGAAACAGTTATTTAAAAGATATGGGAAAAGATTAAATCAGATGTACAACATTACATAAATATATACAAGATAAAGAGAAAGCCAGAGGACATAGATAGATAGATAGATAGATAGATAGATAGATAGGAAGGAATAGAACGGAGATAGATAGATAGATAGATAGATAGATAGATAGATAGATAGATAGATAGGACAGGCTGGCACAGATAGGAGAAGTTGGAATAGATATGTAAATAGAGAGTTAGATAGAAATGAATAGAACGTAGATAGATAGATAGATAGATAGATAGATAGATAGATATGGACAAGCTGAATCGAACATATAAGTTTGTATATGGATAATTGGTACTTGGCAGTAACGTTTTTTCTATTTATACAAGCGGGCCGATATGTTAATGATATGTTATAGTTTTTTTTTGTTTTTTGTTTTTTTGCATGTTGCAAATTAGACGGCGGCATTTGCAAAATATCTTAGATTTTATTTTGAGGCCGTCCAATTTTTAATAGGGAACGCATTCCCCTCTTGACTTTTTTGTGAATAATATATATTTTTTTTATTTTGTATCATCTACAAACATGATTCTTGTTTAACCAAAATATCTGCATCCAAATTGAGAATCAATCAACCCGAATCTATCTATATCTCCGTAGGAATCAATACCGGATCAATATTTCTGTCGTTTTATATTTGCTGCATCAATATGTCCAGGAGGCGTACCGAAAAGAATGTATTCTTATCAACGGTGGACCAGTTTCTTTCAGGTAAAGCGAAGTGAATCTCTCAAACTTTGCATCTTAAGTGAAAGCCAACGTAATCATTAATTGCAAGAAAACATATGGAATTTCCATACATATATATATATATATATATATATATATATATATATATATATATATATATATATTAAATGTTGTCGCTAGTATCTTCATCTTTTAACTAAAACCGACATACTTGAAGAAAGAATAATGCAGAAGAAATACATGGTTTGTTTATATATGGCACTAGCTGGCTACGCCCGCTCGCTATCGCTTCGCAAATTAAGATATATTCACTACTTGAAATATTTGAAACAAAAATTTTAAATGAACATATCATTCATAACTTGGCTTGTTATAATTATGGACAGTTTTACAAATAGATGCCAACTTGTTGAAGGCCAAGTAAAAGGCACATTTCAAACACTATTCTTCATGATATAAGACGATATCTCAAAACAGTTATTTTTTATGTGAAAAACAACACAGTCCTCAAATAAAAGAAAAGTAATGAAGGGAAGTTAATTAATGCAGTAAATTTTTTAAAAAACTGTTTGCAAATAAGTTAAACGTGAAGAGTGATATTGCCTGGAATAGTTAATATATGATACAGATATTGAGCTTTTAACATACAAATTACTCTTTTTGAGTAATTTCACGTTTTCTTATCATCTCTCAGTTTCGTCTCTGTCATTGGACAGAGTGTGCTCAGGGCCTTCTCTGTCAAAGAACAGAGAGGCAACTGAGAAAATTATACTGAAGAGGTGCCCAGCTCTGGGGAACAGTTGCCCGAGGCTGCGCCTTCCCATTGCAGCAGAGGGAGCGATCGGTGCTCTCACCGAGGTCAGCGTAAACGACGGTTGCGGGGGCTCGGGGAATTTTTGTTCCATGCCCGGGAGCACGCGCTCGTCCTCCCCACATTAAACCGACCTTGTGTCACAACCTGACATCGTGGTGGTGGTGGGGGGTCAAGTAAATACCGTGTAAATTACTCTTTTAGAATAATTTCACGCTTATTTATCATCTCTCAGTTGCGTCTCTGTCCTTGGACAAGGTGCGCTCAGTGGCAGAGCGGCAACTGAGAAAATTATACTGAAGCGGTGCTCAGTCCTGAGGAACAGCTGCCCGAGGCCGAGCTCTCCTAGAGCACCGGAGGGAGGGATTGGTGCTCGCACCGAGGCCAACGCAACATACGGTTGTGGGGTCTCGGTGAATTTTTGTTCCTTGCCCGGGTGCACGCGCTCCGGCTCCCCACATTAAACCAGCCTTGTGTCACAACCTGACCTCGTGGGGGGGGTGAGTAAATATCTACTCTTTTGGAGTAATTTCACGTTTATTTATCATCTCTCAGTTGCGCCTCTGTCCATCCACAGAGTGCGCTCAGGAGGTTCTCTCTCAAAGAATATAGAGGCAACTGAGGAAAATAATACTGAAGAGATGCACAAACCTGGGGAACATCTGCCCGAGGCCGCGCCCTCCTATTGCACCAGAGGGAGGGATCCGTTTTCGCACCGAGGCCAGCGCAGCCGACGGTTTTGGCGGCTGAGAGGAATTTTTTGTTCTTGTTCCAGGTGTACGCGCTCGGGTCCCCACCTAATAATAGAGCTTGTGTCATATCTCGTCCTAATGGGGGGACAGAGTACATACCGCGTGTAAGTTACTCATTGGAGTGGTTTGTAGCACGTTTATTTATCATTTCTCTGTTGCGTCTCTGTCGTTGGAAAATTATACTGAGAGGTACCGGCCCTGGGGAAAAGCTACCCGAGGCGGCACCTTCTCATTGCACTAGAGAGAAGGATCGGTACATGCACCGAGCCCAGCGCAACCGACTGTTGCGTGGGCTCGGGGAATTTTTGTTCCTTGCCCGGGTGTACGCGCTCGGGCCCCCCACATTAAATCGACTTTGTTTCACAACATGACCAACTGGTGGGTTGCATATATGCAATTAACACGTTTAATTATCATCTCTTAGTTGGACTCTGTCTTTGGGCAGAGTTCGCTCAGGGGGGGCTACTCTGGCAAAGGACAGAGTGACGACTGAAAAAAAATTATACTGAGAAGTGCTCAGCACTAGGGAACAGCTGTCCCATGCCGCTGCCTCTCATGAGACCAGAAAGAATGATCGATGCTCTCACCGAGGCCAGCGCAACCGACGGTTAAGGCGGCTGTGGGCAATTTTTGTTCCATGCCCGGGTGTTCGCGCTCGGATCCCCACCTTAAAAAAGACCTTGTGTTATATCTCATCTCAGTGGGGAGACAGAGTAAATACCGCGTATAAATTACGATAAAGTAGAGGTGGTCTTTTTTTAATTTCAGAATTCGTGGGAGAACTGAACTCTAATTTCCCTTTTATTCATATAGATTCCATAATATAAGTTTTATTTAATTAGCTATCTTGTTGCTCTAACTCTTCAAATGTGGACTGTATAACTAATTGTAATTTCTTTTTTCCAGACTTTAAACTCTATTAATTTAATCTTATACACTGCCCCCTGTTCTGTCACCCATGAAATAAAAAT
This sequence comes from Acanthosepion lycidas, assembly GCA_963932145.1. Lineage (NCBI taxonomy): Eukaryota > Metazoa > Mollusca > Cephalopoda > Sepiida > Sepiidae > Acanthosepion > Acanthosepion lycidas. The sequence goes on along the minus strand of OZ010591.1, from coordinate 72,454,354 downwards.
AATTGTTTTTACAGAAAATAAGGATCCACGTACATCAAGGCAGGAGATGAATTATTGTTGAACTCTTAAAAGTAAGCTTAAACATTAATTCAATACTTAAATGCAGTGATCAATTCTGAATGTTTCTATAGTTTATTGATGTCTATCGTATCTACTCCTCCTTAGCTGTTGTAATGATGACCAAAACAAGAGTCCTTCACAGGACTCTTGTTTTGGTCATCAAAATGCTGACAGAGAGTACGGCTTTTCAGCTAGTTTGATAAAACGTGGACTGCCAATTTGAATACAAAAAGAAAATAAGATTTACTCCCCTTGAACTATGAAAACAACGATAATGTCTAGTATATATTAATATATATTTTTAACCTCACATAATCTGGCAACCCTGAATCTGAGCTCAACGAAAATCGTTCCCTGAGCCTGTTTTCTATAAATTGAAATGGGAACAGTGGGAGTGGAGTAGTTGCTTGGACACACACACACACACACACACACACACACTTTACTTTATGTATTAGATTACTAATATCCCAGTTAACAACTGATTTAATCTTTCAAAGCAACCTCTTGGGAAATTAAAAAAAATTACGAATCTTTGCTCGTAGAGAAAATTTCAAGGCATTATCAACTCATTAAAAAATATGATTATTTGATGTTCGATAAAAAACTGTTACAGGCAGGAATTTGGTTTACTGATGAGATCACCACATTGTTACATCTTAATACACTTTTACTCGAATTTCTCAAACTGAGTCATTTTTAACATATTTTGCCTCAAGAATGGTTCGGAAAAATAGATTGTGTATTATTAATATATGGCCGAAACACTACACTTTTTTAATAAACCATAACGTATATCAAGATCTACCCCGAATATATCTCATCATTATTCCTCAACGTCATCATCTGTCCTATGGGCGAGTGTGGCCGTAGGGAGTCGCTGCGCAACTGACCACCTGACCAGTTGCCTCCATATATCTGAGTTGAAAGCTAGAGATATATTCATTGCGTAACTTAGGAAGAAATAACTGGCTGTGTCTATCGCTCTCAGGATCAGATCACAACCAATGTAGTCCAACTTGAAGGTTCACCTTGATCATGGACACGTGGCTATTAATTCTATTGCTGACGTTCGTCTAAATAGCAATCTGACTAGTGATGTCATATCTTCACAGCACTGGGCATACTGTCAGAAGTTTAGCCCTATGTCCAGATTTAGCATGCAGCCGCTAGAAACTCGATGTGGGTACCATCAATTGACAGGGCTCCATACTCGTCGGAAATACTGCACATGAATTTGTCCGCTTAGTTCAGCGCCACAGGCGTTGGACTAATGTTTCAAACGATATTAAATTGAAATTGTGCGTTTTGATCATTTTCTCTTTATTCACTGGTATGACGAATAACTGGTTTCCAGTGATGCGTCGGGTGACTCAGGGATCTACATTGTTCTAATGTTGGCCTCCACGCACCTAAGCCTTTTTGCATATGGCTTTTCTATCTCCTAAACTGACTGTTTCTTATCTACGGGGCCCCAGCATTTATTATAAACAAAAAAATATTCTACCTAAGCCATGGACATATGACTGCTTTCAAATAATTCACTTGCGGATCTCACACAGTGCTATTTAAAAAAATAATGCCCACAAATTCCTTTTAAGAGATCTCCATCATTCTTCTTTTTGAAGCTGATTTAAATGAAAAAAAAAGATAATGAACACAGGATAGGATTCGAGAGTTGTTCGAGAAGTATTTGAATATTTGACCACTGAATGAATTCAACATCTGGGCTGATGCAAAATAATGAAAAATCAATACACCCTTCTTTATCATGGGTACAGTTGGGTTGCTCTAGGTTAGTGGTAATGGTGATTTGATTCCAAAACCATATCCGAATCCGATCGTAAAATGATGAACTCATTTGCGGAGGCCCCACTACTGTTATTGCATTAATCGTTTCTTGATTTAATACATAAGTATTTTCACAACTATTATTGTTTCTTATTTAACTGGCAACATATATTGCGTAATTTCCTCTTACCATTCTTGCTCTATAGGCGACTCTAAAAATTTATAGACATCTTCTTCTCATGAGGCGGTAATAAGCACCATTAAAGTGGCACCTTGCTTGTGGGCACTTATAAACTTTGATGAAAATCTGACATATTCAGATTTTTTTAAACTAGTGTAAACCAGATTTCTAACTTTTTAAATATCTCGTATGACAAGAGACGATTACTATTTTTTTATTCTCGTGTAAACATTACGTATATTTTCCTTTTTGTCATTCGTTTAAAACAATTCTGTCTACGTTTCTTATCTCATATGAAGCAGATCTATGCCTACCTTTTTGACTGTAGTGCAAAATAGACCCTTGGCTACTGTAGAGAAATCACGTGGTTGAGATAAACACTCAGCAAGCTAAGTGAATAGTAATTCAACCTTGAGAAAGAGAGCTATTTATGGTCCCATGGAGCATCTCATTGTGCTAAAGTGGAATAGTCCATTGATTGGGCTGAGATTGGGTGCTAGTATCTGAGTGGAGGTATTTCTATATAAATACCAGCTTGATTCATCAGTTAGTTTGCAGGGTTTGTAGTTACAACCTGCTTTATTTTTGTCTGCCAGCTGGACGCTAGCTGGGACCCTTACGCCGGTAAGTGCTGTTTATTGTATTGTTATTCTACATCTCCCTTCCCCCCATCACGTGTGGGTGGTGGCCTTTGGGGAGGGATGAGTTCCTTTAAACCTCGCTGGTTGTGAGGAAGTAGTCTGGACAATGCCCGAGGGGGTTTTGTCCATGTTATTGTAGACGGCTGAGCAGTGTTTGATGTTATTCCAGCGTCGAATGTTTGTGGCACTGGTGTAGGGGTCTCGGGTAAGGCACTAGGTCTTGGAACTGGAATAGATGATGTATCCAGTTTCTTGAGGAATCGGCGATTTCGTAAGGTAATTCTACCTGATCCGTCAACTCTGATACGGTATTGGTGGTTGGGGAGGGTTTCAATGACCTGACCTGTTGTGTCCCATCGGTGGGTTGACGGCCGTTGTAGTGCCACTATTTGTCCTTTATGAAGGAGGTTTAATGCGTGTGCTGTTCTATTGTATCGCTCTATGAGATGAGCGTTCCGCAAGGACAGACATCTCGCGATTTTGGGCAGCGATTCGCGTGTGGCTTATAGAGTATGGGGTGGGATGGTATGTAGTCAAGTAGTCGGCAGTTGAGCAGGGGATAGCCCAATGTTTTGAATGGGCGTATTCATGTACTGGAGGATGGCTCTTGCTGCACGATTATTGTCCAACGATCCTTTGACTCCTGTGTTGCCATTTACGATTCTCTTGGCCGTTTTGACAGCAAGCTCTACTCGACCATTGGATTGTGGGTAACCAGCAGATGATAACCTGTTTTTAAAAGCCCAGTCTTGTAAAAATTGCTTTAACGTAAGGGATGTGAAGGGTGGCCCACCATCCGTGCTGAGTTCCTCCGGAGCGCCGTAGGCTTGAAATATGTCTCGGCAAATTGAAATAATCCTTGACGCATTAGCTTCTCCGTGGCTCAAGTGGTATAGATTCAGCCAGCCTGTTAACCTGTCAGCACATGCTAAGTAACCATGGTTCCCAACATGGAAGATGTCCATGACGATTTGCTGAAATGGGCAATCAGGAGATGGTGTCAAATTGATTGGCTCTTTTGGTTGACTCGGGGCAATTTTTGAGCAGAACATACAACCTGCTCTAATGTTACATATTGGAGGATTCATCCCGAGCCAATAAACTGATTCATTGTCACGTGCCTTCATGCCAACTTCACCTTGGTGTGCAGAATGTAGGCTATGTAAGACTTTTGCGCGTTGAGAGGTGGGGATAACGATTCTTTGATCTAAGAGCACTAATCCGTCGTCAACACTTAAGCGGGGCCTCACTTCCCAGTATTCTTGTATTTCGGGTGCAGTGAGCCTGCGCCTCCTTTGGAATTCATTTTGTATTACTTCAATTCATTTTTTGTATTGCGGGTCGCTGAGTCCTGCCGCACGGATAACGTCTGGTGAGATGAGCTCCAGGTTGTCATTTGCACCAAATGTTGCTAATAGGGTTGTTGATTTGACCCAGTCATCCATGTTGTCAGACTCAATGATGTCTGATTGAGAGGGTTCAGCAGTGAATACATTTAGGAGTGCCTGTGAGATGTCTGCTGGGTTACGAGAGACAGCATCGGAGGCTCTGTGACATTTTCCAGGGCAGTGCTGAATGGTGAATCTTTACCTGAGGGTTTTTCCATTTAACCTGAATAATCGGGGGTTTTGGAATTTACTAAGGTCTCTATCTCCGAATATTCCTTTTAGTGGTTCATGATCTGTAACCACTATGAGATTCGGGCAACCCATTACAAAAATGCGACATTTTTCCATTGCCCACGCAATTGGTGCTGCCTCGCCTTCAATAGGTGCATATCTGCGTTCAGGTCAGCAAACTGGGGCTTTGTCGGTGGTGCATGAGCAATACTTCTGCAGAAGTAGGAAGCCCATTCCGTCTTTGCTCCAATCTGGGGCGAGGCAGGTTATTGGTTCTTTTTCAAATGTTGCAATGCCTTTTCGAACTAAGTCAACTATGACCTTCTTTGAATGCTGGAATGCATCCTCAAGGCTTTTATTCCATATAAATTGTGAGTCTCGTTTGACGAGATCACGAAATGGAAGCATGACTGGCCTCAGTGAGTATGCCCAAGCGACTTGGTTGACCAGACCAAACCATGATCTGGCATCGGTGAGTGTTTTTGGTATTGGGAAGCTTAATATCGCCTCCAGCATGGATTTAGAAGGGGTTACACCAGAGGATGTTATCTGGAGGCCCCCAAACTGCACAGTTTCTTGGCAAAATTGGAATTTTTCTCTATTGAGTACGATGCCGTTTTTTGCGCAATGGAATAGGAAATCGAAGGTGTGAAAAAAGGCTCTTCGATGTCAGAGTCGTAGAGTAGTGTGTCATCTACGATTTTTACTTTTGGGGGATGTCTTTTATTACTTAATCATACCTTCGGGTATAGGCATCACCAGATGCTAGGTAACCTTGTGGCATCCTCAGGTACATGAACCTTCCGCATTCTGTGATGAAGGTGGTGAGTGGCTGGGACTCTTTATCTAAGGGGATGGAATGATATCCATCAACAGCATCCAACACCGTTTTCTTTTGCTTAGGTGGCACTTGTAGTGCTAACTGGAATGGTGACCCTGTATGGTGTGTTTCCCGTTTGCACTGTGAATTCAAGTGTTCGTAGTCTATGGTTCTTTGTGGTTTGCCATTTTTCTTGGCGGTAATTACCATAGTGCTACACCAATCAGTGGGCATGCCGACGGGTACTGGGGTTATGATACCCCTTTTCACATCTTCCCAAAGGGCCTGCCTTACGGGCTCTTTGAAGTGAAAAGGAACAGGAATTGGGTTATGTCTGGCTTTGGGGACTGCTCCTTCTTTGAGGTGTATATGAGCAGTGGGGCCAGACATTGGTGGGAATTCACCATTATTTTTGAACGCCGTTTCGGCGAATTGATTCAATAGCCAATTTTTGAGCCTATCAATGTTTTGTTCTGTTTGGGAAAAATGTTTTTTTTTGGGGGGGGCGTTGGAAGTTGTCCCTTGATTTTGCATTGTTTAGGGCTTCCGTCTGATTTTTTATGTGTGCTTGTCGAGGGCATGTGTTGCATTCCTGTTTGGGATAATGTTGTAGTTGTCGGGTTCGGGAAGTCTTTGTACAGTATCCCTACGTCAATGCAGGCTGCTTTGCTGAAGTATAGCCACTGGATCATTTTGCATAAGTATAGGGCTTGTTTCGTTGTTCTTCCTTGGACGATGAATTCCACGGGGAGCCAACCCTGACATACGAGTGTAAAGCCTCCCACAGCTCGGACGACTTTTCTTGATGGAATGAGGTTGTTGGTAGTGAGCCCCATATTCAGAAGGTGCTTAAGTCCCCCAAGAAATATGGTGGCCACACTGTCAGGAAAGATCATCATCCTATTGCTGTGATTTCTGGAAATATTCTTAACTTGTCTGGGATCCGGTTTGGGCGAGAATGGAACAACATATGCATCAATCTCCCTTACCTGGCCTGTGTCTTTAGATGTATACGTGCCCGTCGTTTGATTACATGTAATGTGGGCGATAAGTGTGTCCATGGTGGCTTCATTAGCCTCTGGGCTTTTCCTGACCACTTGAGCCAGTTTCTTAGCCCGTCTTACCCTCGATAGGTGATTGGGCTTCCCACAATTACATGTTTTTCCCCATGCTGGGCATTTTAGCCGGCAGGATCCAGTTTCTGAGGTGCCATGCTGGTGCCTGCCACAACCTAAGCAAGCCTGGTGGTTTGGCTTAACATTGCAGTTGCAATAGGTGCTGGTACGGATCCCTTCGTTGGCTTGTGGCGTACCCTTCTGTCTGCGGTATGTTGATAGCCGAGCAGCGGCTGTATCTGAAGCGCCAGGCATTGAGGTTTGGTCTCGCAATGCTGATTCAAATGCCTTAACATGACGGATATTTTGCTCAAGGGATTTAAGTGCCCCAGCTTTAGCCAGTAGGTCAGCCTGGAGTGTGTTATTTGCTATTCCACGGATGATCTTGTCCTTGATGTATATATCAGGCAGGTCATGCTCACACGAGGGGCAGGTAAAGTTGCAATCAACAGCTACAGTTCTAAGGCGGACAAGGTAACTTTGTATTGGCTCATCCACATCCTGAGATATGGAGGCAAAAGCAAGGCGATAGACAATAGGACTTGACCTCTGGGTGACCAACGCTTCTACCATGTCAAGTAGCTTATCTGGATCAGTGGTAAAGAAGCCGGGGTGTGTGTTGATTATGGCATTTTGCACAGTCTCATCAGAACAATTATATAAGTGAATATTAGCTTGGGAGCTTGGCATATTTGTCATCTTGGTAAAGACATCCCAGTCAATTCGGAACTTCCTGAATTGCTGTGGTGTCATCTCGAGATTGAGATGGGGAGGCTTGGCTGCTAGTGCCTGAATGTGGGTTGTCTGGGTGGTGGCTTCCTTAGCCTGGTTGATGATACATAGGGCTTCTCCCATTAATGTTACTCCGAGCTGCCTAAGCGTAGATCGATCCAGCATTTGAAGGCTCTCGATTGTCAGCTTCTCGTCTGCAAACCTCGTTGCATGAGTTTTGGCCGAGTCAGTGGATAGGCCTGCTTCAATGAAGAAGAGTTCCCAATCTTCGGGTGTCATAGATCCTGTTCACAGCGCCATGTAGAGAAATTACGTGGTTGAGATAAACACTCAGTTGTGAAGCAAGCTAAGTGAATAGTAATATTTATTGCTGTGAATACAACAAATGTGGCACAATTAATTTCCAACTGGAGATCAGGACCGAACCAAACACTGAGTATCTTGATCGGCCCATCCGTCCAGAGGAAACGTCCGGGAAGAGAAACTCCCTTCCACGCACCCAACCGCAAGCCAACAGACTTATCGCAGTCAATCCTGGCCCCTGTCACCACCTCATACCCACTGATCTCTTTGATGACTTCGTCAATCTCGGTTCTGCTCGACACAAGAACCGAAACGTCATCAGCATAGGCAGAATACTTGGCTGAGGTAGTAGCCCCAGGCAGGGCAATTCCGCGCAGGACCGGATTCGCCTTTAACTTGCGAAGGAATGGCTCCAACGCAAGAACGTAAAGTAAAGGCGAGAGCGGACAACCTTGACGAATGGAGCGAGACATTACGAAAGGCTTCGATCTTACCCCATTCACTTCCACCAGCGCACCGGGGGTCGCATACAAAAGTCGGATCCAGGAGCGAAAGTCGGCTCCGAAACCGGCCGCCGAAAGGACAGCCTCCAGAAACCGATGGTCAACCCTATCGAAGGCCTTGGACTGATCTAAATTGATCAGCGCGGCTTCACTGTCGACTTTTTCTCAGATCAAGCGTACCATATGAAGGTTATCCTGAATAGTTTTACCCTTCACAGCACAACTCTGTTCGTGGCCAATCAGACTAGACAGGACAAGCTGCAAACGGTTGGCTAAGATCTTCGCCAAAATCTTTAACTCAGTGTTTAACATGGTTAAAGGGCGAAAGTTCCCTAACCCATACCCACCGTTCTTGTCCTTACGCAGCAACTTGATCACACCCCTGGTGAAGCGTTGAGGTATAGACCCCTGCTTCATCCAGTGGTTGAAAATCAGTTCCAGCAAAGGAACAAAAACGGGCGACTGCCTCAAGTAAACTTCGTAGGGAAGCCCATCCAGTCCCGAAGATTTATCCAGGCCAACCTGCTTCAGCGCTTCCCAGATTTCCGACTCAGTAATGGGACCCTCGCACCTAGCCGCTTCAGCTGCCTGGAGGCAGGGAAAGTCGGCTAAATAGGCGTCGAACTGAGCAGAGCTCAGACCGGGCTCCCTGGTGAAAAGATCCTGAAAGTAATCACGAAAGGCCTCGCATATGCCCGCATTTGTAGTCACGGTCCGCTTATCCGGCAATGTGACGCACGCTATATATCGCCCAGCCGCGTTCCGATTTTCCTCTGCACGCAGTTCAGCTGCCATATTCGTCGCCTCAGAAGACATTCTTTTTAACCTAGCCCTAACTAGCAGAGCTTGATCCTTCTTGATAAGCAAGGAGGCCAACTCTGCTTTAGCTAAGGCTATTTCCCCACTAACACGGGATTTCACTGCCCGATCAACTTTTTCTTCTAAAGCCGTTTGCGCGCTAATCTATCTAGATTGAGTCGACGACTAAAATCAGCAGCAAACGTTCTAATTTTAGATTTTAATTTATCCCACCAGGCGTTTCCAACAACCGACCCCGTCAATTCCCTCTGAATCATTAGTAGCAGCTGGTCCCGGAAACCCTGCTCACCAAATAATGATGCGTTTAATTTCCAGTAACCAGCCAATCTAACCTTAGGCTTATTTAAGTTTACACGGACCCGGACAAGCCTATGATCCGTATAAACTATATAGTGCAAGCTTGGAAACCCTAAGAGCCCTACGTTGACTCTCCTAACTAGGACTCGGTCCAGGTGGCTCGCAAGCGTCCCAGGAGCCGAGTTGCCACTATTTGTCCAAGTCCATGCTACCTCACCAGGGTGTTCATTCCGGTACTTATCGACAAGATCAAACTCATCGATAAAGCCCCGAAATGGTTTCACGTCCCGGTGGTTAGTACCTTGTTTTTGCCCTATACAATCTATATCGGGGTCAAGGATGGCATTCCAATCCCCCGCTAAAACTACCCGACGAGATGTCATCAAATACGGCGCGATCTGCCGAAACAAAGCAGGCCGCTCGGATATTGGGCGCATAAACCCCAATGATACGTAGAACCTTATCCTTTATTTTAACATCCAGCACGCAAAAATCTGCCAGCCGGATCCGCGAAGACAAGGGAACATGCAGCCTTCAAAGACTTGCTCACTAGCCAAGAGACACCCCTCGAACGACCATCAAAACATGCTGAATAAAGGGCGAACCCCTTAGACAGTATATCCTCAAGGTCATGAGAAGAAAAACGGGTCTCTTGCACACAACATACATTCACCTCGAGGCGCTGAAGGTCACGAGAGAGCCTAGCCCTGCGAGACTCGGACCTCAGGCACCGGACATTTAGACTAGCCAACCAGAGAGCCATAGTGCAGACCAGTTAGGGTTGAAGTACTGGTTTGAACATGGATAAGGTAAAGTTACCGACCGCCTCTCCCATAGACCGATGGCCCATCTGAGTCTTTATGGTACCCTCTCTGGAGATCCCGCCGTTATCTCAGGGGAATGTTAATTTCATGGCTCTATACAGGGAGGGATGAACTAAAACGGGGGCCCTTCCTGCACAAAGATTTGATTGCTGCTTCAATTGTTGGTTGTGAACAATGGCTATTGGCAAGGCCATTTTGTAAGAACTAATGGCATCGTCTGTCATTGCCCAAGTTTGATTGGAGTCAGGTCTTGTTCTTACAACGGTTAGTACCCTTTGGGCATTCGGGAAATTTTGTGGAACCTCCACATCCATATCTGCGTATTGCCTGATTGATAAAAGGTATTTCAGGTCTTTTATTCTGTTCCCATAGTACCGGGCTCTTTCTGCCTGAACTGTGGAAATTTTACAGACATCCTCGCCCATATTAAAAATATGCTTCTTTTTCTTTTTTTCCATTTGTGCTTGAGAGGGGCTTCTCTCCCGTTTAGAAGCGGGAGGAGGCATTTCTTTTTTTTTTGACGGGAGAATGACTGGGAGTATGCAAATGGGTATGGGATGATCTTTTTTTTAACAGGGGAAGGGCTGGGAGTGTGAAAGGGGGTGTAAAAGGATCTATATTTATAGGGACTGGGGTCTCTACTGAGAGGACGGGCTTTTGACGGCGAAGATGGAAGGGAAGGTTTGTTTTTGGGTGAAGGTGCGGACCGGGCAGAGGACGTGGAAGGATTGGGATTTGTGGCCTGAGATTTTAATTGTTTATCTAATTTTTTTGCAGCTCTTTTATTTTTTCCGTTTTTTCGTATCCTGGGTCAAATTTTTTCTGTTTCTCTTTAAATTCTAGTTGACAGGCCGGAGCATCGCCCTTAACGTTGCCAGAGGGAGTAGGGCTGTACGTGCCTTTTGTCCTTGGGGTTTCAGGGGACTGAGGACCCGCTGTCTGGCGCTTCCCTCTGCCACCAGCCATTCCCCCTTCTCCTTCACCCACAATTGCACTAGCAGCGGGCGAAGGCTCTTTGGGGAATGTGGTCTTTGATGGTATACCAACCAGAGGATTCACCGACCCGGTCCCGGAAGCTGGTACGCCCATTACAGGCGAGGCGGATATTGGAGACGCGGTCAGAGGGGGATTTTGGTCGACAGGAGCTTGACTACCAGAGCTGGGCAGGAGGAGGAAGGGTGACCAGTCTCTCCACACCTCCAGCATACCGGTCTTCGGCCAGTTACAATGACCGTTAATTTCAAACTCCCGACATCCAGACAGTTGGGGATTGAGCAGAAGGCGTTCTCACTTAAAATAATATCGAAGCTCCAGCCCCCGTTCAGGTTATGACTGGAGGCGCCCAGAATTTCGCCATACTGGGACATGAAAGCGGCGAGGTGTTCCCCGATTAAATGAGGAGGGACTTCTTATACGGGCAATCTGGTCCTTCTGCGGCCTTCATACTCCGTTCTAAGGATTAAATCTTTAGTGATGAGTTCACGGCTCGCCGCAGCTACGCAATCTTCTGCCGTGGGTAGCAGTACGTCCCACATTAAGAATTTGGCTCCATTAACAATTCTAAGGGGCTTCACCCCCAGGGACTCTAGTGACTTCAACACTATGTTTTTCATCGAGCGACAGATTTTGCGCGAACGCCTGTCGACGACGAAAACTGACACAATTCTTTTTTCAATCTTCTTCAATTATTGGGGGTCTTCCAAGAGTCCAACTTTTACGACAAGATGAGCGTAACTCTTAGCACGCTCCAAGAAATCCGCAAGATTGATAATGCATTTCGGTGGGGACGACCAGCAAGAGGGCAATTCCCCGGCCACAGTCTTTTCTTGAGAGCCATTTTTGGCAGTCATGTCAATCAGTGATTTTTGGCCATTATTGGCCTCCGTAGTTTTATAACTTTTCTTAGTGCCATTATTGGCCTCCATATTTGTTGACGGTAAATTTTCCTTTTTCCCAGTGATGTCATCATCGGTAGGGGAACTTGGTTCTAGGGCTGGGTAATCATTGAGATTACCTTTATCTGGTGGGTCTTTCTTTGGGGGGTTAAATAAATGTTTTCTTATAGACTTTCTGTAGTCTGATAAGTTCAGTTTTTTCTTTATACCTAAAAAGGAAGCCGCTTTTTTTTTCCTTTTCCATTTTTTATATTTAATGGAAAGGAGAGGAGGGAAAAGGGGTGGAAAAAAAAGGAAAAACAAATTTAAAACAGATAAAACGAAAACGCAACACAAATGGACAAAAAAGTGAACAAGGTTCACAAAAACGAAGAAGGAACAAAAATTAAAAGGACAACAGACAAGAAAGCAACAAATTACACAATAAAACGAAAAGTTATAAACGGAAAAATGAGAAAAAACGCTATACAAAATAAAATACGAAACTAAAAATGTGACAATTTACAATATGGCTGCCGATAAACGTTCAACCCAACAACAAAAAGGTTAAATAAAGAAAAAAGGACAGAAATTACAAATTAATCACAAAATTTAAAAACAAATATTATACACACGTAATTAACAGAAAAAAAACGCAGAACTTTTACGGATAGAGACGAAAAATAAACAGATAAACTCCGGGGTGTGGGTACGGGAAGAAAATAGATTTAAAAAGGAAAAAGAAAATCAAAACGTTAAATAAAAAGGGATAACTAATAACAAGAATAAAGTAACGGTAAAAAAAGGAGAGGGTAATGAATTGCAACGGAAATTTAAACAATAGTCAAAAAAGGAACGTTAAAAAAATGAAAAATTTTAAAAAAGTCAAAAAAGCAACGTTAGACAAACGGTAAATCAAAAATTAAGGCAGTCAAAAGTTCAAAAATAATCCTCTAAGAGACAGAATAAATGTCTAACACGGTCAGACAAAAAGCTAAGTGAATAGTAATTCAACCTTGAGAAAGAGAGCTTTTTATGGTCCCATGGAGCATCTCATTGTGCTAAAGTGGAATAGTCCATTGATTGGGCTGTGATTGGCTGCTGGTACGTGAGTGGAGGTATTTCTATATAAATACCAGCTTGATTCATCAGTTAGTTTGCAGTGTTTGTAGTTACAACCTGCTTTATTTTTGTCTGCCAGCTGGACGCTAGCTGGGACCCTTACGCCGGTAAGTGCTGTTTATTGTATTGTTATTCTACAGGCTACATTTCTTATAAACTTTATTTGTGTCTACGCCTTTTGTTCTGTTAGAAACTTGACTTAAGTTTAACTTATATTATCTTGTAAACCGGGACTATGCCTTTCTTATAAACCGTATTTGTGTCTACGCCTTTTGTTCTGTTAGAAACTGGACGTAAGTCTAACTTATATTATCTTGTAAACCGGGGCTATGCCTTTCTTTTAGTCTCTAGTGCAAACTGGACCCTTATCTACATGTCTTATAAACCGTATTTGTGTCTACGCCTTTTGTTCTGTTAGAAACTGAACTTAAGTCTAACTTATATTCTCTTGTAAACCTGAGCTATGCCTTTCTTTTTGTCTCTAGGGAAAATCAGAGTAAGTGTAGCTGTTCAAATATAAATTAAAATGGACTCAAGTATAGTTATTGTTACGAGTGTAAAACGATTATATCTAACTTTTTCTCTCGAGTGTAAAACGGATGTATATCTAACTTTTTCTCTAATGTAAATCAAACATCGGTCTAATATTTTGCCTCGAGTGCAAACCGGACAGATATACTTTTATTCTTTATTGTAAATCGGAACCATGTCTAACTTTTTGTATCAAATGTAAACTGGGCAGATTTCTCTTTTCTATAGTTATATCGAACTCATGCCTAATTTTGTTTCCAATGTATATCGGACAAAGGTCTATCTTCTCTCATGTAAATCAGACCTACTTCTTTTTTCGAGCAAAAACCAGGCATTTCTATTTCTATATTGCATGTAAATCGGACCTAGGTCAATCTATTTATCTTGAGGATAAATCGGACTATATGAATCTTTGTTTTTCTCTTGTTTAAATTGGACTTAGGCCTAACATATTGTCGCAAATTAAAATCGGATCTATGTCTATCATTTTTTTCTCTGGTGCAAATCTGACCTATGTGTATTTTTCGAGTTCAAGTCGGACATTTATGCCGATTATCTTGTCTCAATAATAAATTAAAACTATGTATATTTTTTATGTAGATTGTAAAGCGGACCCATGTCTAATGTTTCGTTTCTAGCGTATAGCACTCATATGACTATATTTTTTACTATAGTCTAAAGCTTGCCTATATCTAATAGGCAAGCTTTACACTAGCAGACATGATTATATTTTTGAATATAGTATAAAGTGTGCCTATGTTTAATGTTTTGTTTCTACCGTAAAGCAGACATATGACTATAATTTTGACTATAGTGTATAGCGGACCTATGTCTAATGTTTTGTTTCTATTTTATAACAGACATATGACTTTATTTTTGACTATAGTGTAAAGTGTGCCTATGGCTAATGATTTGTTTCTAGCGTATAGCAGACATATGACTATATTTTTGACTATAGTGCAAAGCGTGCCTGTGTCTAATTCAAATGTAAAACATAAACTATTTCTTGATTCAAGTTTAAAGCGGACCTTATGAACCGGTTTTTGAATTTTTTAAATTATTTCTTCAACATTACTGCCAGGACTTGGTGTGATCGTAGAGCCATTTCGCGACTGAAAACCTAATCTGCTCTCTAAATATGTCTCTGAATTATCATTCACCACTCTACGTGACGGTGCCAGCTCATTTTTTTTCACAGTTTGCCTTTCTGCTTTTCTTACGAGGGGAACCTTGTAGGAGGATAGTGAAAAGATTGTTTCCTCTTATGAAGTGGTAATACCATTTGAAATTTATCAACTTGACGTTTGATATGAGATCTTCCAAGAGGCTTGCTTTCTGTTATGGTGTCTCCAGCTGCTTCATTTTTGATGCGGAATATATACAAGATACTTTGAATAGTTCTGTAACATTTAATTTCTAATTCATTGTTCTTGTTGTTTGCTGTACTTCTGTTAATAATGTCCAAGATTATGCTGACCTGCAGAAAGACTGAGAAGACCAATGCTTTCAACAGTCTGATCATTGATTTCAGACAGATGTTTGTGTTTTGCAAGCTGCCGTTGTTTCTAATACTATTGAAATTATTTCCATTTTGGAAATCACTTCGCTAATAATCAAGACAATATTTTTGAATTGCATCAATACTTAAGCTTTCTGAGTTGATTCTCGTGAATTTGGATTTTACACTATGGCATTAATCTCTAACCATTAGTGGTTCCCAAAATTTTTTTCTCTAGGCCGCATTTTAGGAATAAAAATTTGCTAGCGCTTCGCGACACTTTATGTAATAAAAAGTAAATTGAAAAATACAAAAAAAAGAGAGTATTAAAGGGAGATAACCGCGGATTCGAGGTTAGAACATTAACACTGATAACTCTCTTCTCCAATTTACGGACTATAGTTATATTCTTAATAATTGATATTATGTAAAATCATCAGTGATAAAATCGGTCAAAAATCTTTTATAACTATTTATATTGGGATTCATGCATATAATGCTAAGTAACCCGTAGTAATATTTTAAATTTTGAAAGCATATTTAGTTTCGGCATATGAATTCTGTTTCTAAATGTTTGATTGTCTTTCAATCATTCTGCCTCACCTGCTCTCCATTTCCGCCGTAACGTCTGGAAACTACTGGCAGGTAATGAGGATTTCTTGTTCATGTTGTTCAGAAGTTCAACTTCTTTGCCATTTAGACCAGTTATTTGGTTATTTTCTATGCGTAGCTTAGATATGGCACAAGATGCAGCTAGTGAGGATCGAACTCACTTTTCAGTCATACACCATTACACCACTCCGAGGTGCCCATTTAGATCAGCTATGTGAATTAAAAGTTTCTGAATGTTCGACCAATGATACTAGCTGTGTCCTGGATTTCCTCAAGTGCGCAACTTCCGCTGCGTTAATGGTAGGCTACAGATGACAAAAAAAAAACAGCGTTAGCGTACACCGATTGATATGTCGAGCCACATTACTATCCTGCCCTGGAAGAATACGGTACTTCTTGACATATAAAAACAACTTCTGCACGGATCAAGTTGTTCTTACACACCATGCCTCAGGTCACATATGGTCAAAAGCTTTATCCTTAAGTCTATGAACAACCGTATTAGGTTTTATTTGTGTTTCGAATATTTTCCTCAGAGAACTCGGTATTTGAATATCTCGTCTCTGACATTATTTTTTCTTCACCACAGACAAATCCAATCTGTACTTCGGAAACGATTTCTTCTATTTCTGAACATTTTCAGCATCATTTTACTAGCGGGAGTAACGTTTTAACAAACTATATTCGAAATTCCTCAATCATCTCTCACAAAACAGAACGTAAATTTGTTTAATCTAGTAGATCGCATTTTTTTTGTAATGCTGTTGGTTGTCCTCATTGATCTAAGAATATGTTCGTTATTGTTTCTTGAAATAAATGCAGTTTTATCACCAGTATTTTCCTTGTTTAAATGTCAATTTTTTCAAAGTGTCGAGGAAAAAGCAGAAAATATTTCAACACCAAATGGTTATATGTTCCGGAACTGTTTACCAAATCTAATTTTCATGGCATCGGAACTGCTATCTACGCAGACCAATGGTAAGGAGACAAATGTTTAAAAGATGAATGACGATAGTTTTCAGAACCATATGTGGAAGTATTCCTTTGCTTGGGTATTGTTCACTGCGTCGTGTTAGGAAACAGACAAATGCTTAAATGCTGAAAATTGATATCTTCCGGTTGTAGATTCAGTAGCAATTTTCTTCCGGTGTGAATTGATAACCGCTTCGTGCAAGAAAGGACCGAGAAATATTTGAACTCCAAAATGATATATATTCCTAGTGTATATGTTGAAGATTATTTGATTTTTGGCCTCTGAATTCTCATCTGCTTCGAGCAAGGAATCAAAGCAAAATATTATTTTAAAGCCGAAAGAAAACATTTTCCGAATTAAATGTCGAAGCTAATTCACCTCTTCTGAAACAAGATACGGAAAATGTTGAAATAAAATGCAAAAATCGTCGAAAAGAAACAGATAAAAGTGATATATATATATATATATATATATATATATATATATATATATATATATATATATAATTATGTTTCTAAAATTATAGAATAAACATGTTATAAACTCTTGAAAACACAGCAGAAGTGTTGAAACAAAGTGGCTATTTTTGTAGTGATTTTGTAACATGTTTATGTTATAATTTTCGCACAAATAATTATATTTGCTCTACTCTGTATTGAGCACATTTTTAAGAATAATATTTGTTGGTTATTGGAATTTATTCCGCATACACCAATCATATATATATTGTCATATATATGAATAAAAATGACAATAAGAAAACTAGGAATTGCTGACGCGTTTCGTCCAATGTGTTTCCTATTGTCATTTTCTTGTATTTATTCATAAATATTGTCTTCTCTACTGGTTAAATCGGAAGAATTTTCATATATATATATAAACACGCTCGTCACAAACTATATATAAAATGGTGGTGTGGGTGTATGTGTGCGCATGAATGGATATGAGGGAGCGCTTATACATAAATCAGTGTATGCAACTATACATCCATAGTTTGAAGTATGCATATATACATATATATGTTATAAAAATCCTCTATGCTGTGTATATGCGTGTTTATGTATGTGTGTGTTCATCTTATGTGCGCACACGCTCTGAGGTATAATCTGTTCAAATGTCAAGCCAGAACACATGAGAAGCCACGGCAATTAATATGATTTACAAGACTGCATCCTACAAGATGCCCCCACGCACTCATCGAACACATAGTTTTGTCCTTCTCCTTTTAGTTGAACTGATGAAGCCAACATAAACTCACCTTTTGCCCGGCGAAACCCGTGGAAATTTAGAATATTTGAAAAACGTGTTGTATTTTTCATTTTCTTTACTCGGCGTCTCTCTCTGTAATATATATGTAATTATATATATATATATATATATATATATATATATATATATATATATATATATATATATATATATATATATAATATTTTATTTAAAAATATGATTCCAACACGCTACATAATTTTTAAATAAATAATTATATCCATGCTCTACTTTTGTATCGAGCACTATTTTTTTTAAATAATAACAAAAATACTAAAGAACTTTGGATTATTTACCTAACCAGTTCTTTCCTATTTTCTATATATTTTCATATATATATATATGTCGAGGTTCAATTGTTTAACATGCTATCGGTCACTTTAAATCACACTCCTTTTTTATTCTGGCTTTTTTATCATTTTCCTGAACCTATAGATATTCCCTGCTCGTTGAATTTAGTCGGGGTGTGTACATTATGTACACATCAGCTACCCTCATTTTAAAATTTGGATTTAACCGAGGGGGTATAAAATGTACGTTTCACAAAATAAACAGTGTTCAGGACTTGGAAGAAAAGTGCTTTATCATGGAATACAATGAGAATAATTAGAACAGTTAAGGCCGGAGCATTTACTGGAAAAATGTGGGTATAATTAAAGTTTTAGAGAAAAAGTTAACAGAAGAACACCCAGACAGTGAAATTTTTTTTATTGTATTTTGAACCAGTAAAGTCTTTGTAAAGCAGCACTGGGACTAAAGCATGTGGTAGATCCTGTACTGAGCGTGGTGGGCACAATCAAAACGAGGACGCTCAACCAATGAGAATCTAAATCTCTGCTTAAGGATATGGCGACAGAGTATAGAGATGTGATTCAACACGAAAGTGTTTGGTGATTGAAACCAGATAACGTCATAAAACAGGTTTTGGAATTAAAGAAGGAATCCCTCCTCTTTAGGGACATAAAGTGGATTCCGTGTGATTTTGGGACCAAAATGGAATGTGAAGATTGATGATATGAGATGATGTTTACAACTGATATTAAATGAATTAGAATATAACGTTGCAGGGAAAGGAACTGTTTGCTCATGAAATTTTGAGGCATGTAAACTCCTTCAAAACAAAACTAGATCTATTTGAAAGGCAAGCATATGTGAGCAATTTTGCCATTTCTCTTTTTTAGAAAAACTGAAAGTGTCGGCAAGTGCTTCTTTCAACATTAGGGATCTTTTGCTGAGTTTGGATGATAGTCACAAGAAGGACTTGAAGAAAAATTGAGTCTGAATTCAATTTACTAACTTATCCTTTCATTGATGATATTAATACAGTACTTAAAAAGGTGCAGCTTGAACTAATTAACATGCTGTCAAATCAGACGCTGAAAGAAATACTTAATTCTGTGACATTGATAGAATTTTACAAATCTCTATCTATTGACACATTTCCATGTGTGAATAATTTTCTGGGAAAATGTTTTCCATAATTGTGAGTAAAGTTTTTCTTTCATAAAAATCATCAAGAGTAAAAATGAATCCTCTGTGACTGACATAAACTTTCAGGCAATGATATGGATTTAAACATAGCAACTTCACTCCTGATTTCAAAAGAATTGTAAAAAAGTGTATTTATATTTGTTTCATTAAATTACTTGTGCTGGCTGATGTGTAATTGGCACACAAATAAATTGAATGAAACCTTTTCAGTGTACCATTAATGTTTTAGTTTTATTTCTTACTAGACTTCTCGTGACCCGTTGCGTCATTGATGGTTCAGGTTATAAAACATTGAAGTGGTTTTCAAAATTAAAAAAATTGTGTGTTTGAAGAAAATTGAAATGAGAATACTGACTGTATAAAGAACTCGTATTTTTAAATCTCATTCATTAAAATATTTTTTTAAATCAGATTCACTTAAAAATATTTTAATATGCCAAATATATTTTAAAACCAATTCAATTGTAAATATTTGTTAAATATGCCAAAAATATTTTTAAAACATTTAAAGTATAATTTGTTTAAAGAAAGTTGAAATATAAACAGCTACTCTACAAACAACTGGTCGAAACAGCAAAGGGGGATCTCTTTGTGTCTGTCTTTAAATTAAAAATATTTAAATGAAACAAATTGTTTGAAGAAAGTTAAAATAAAAATACTTACTGTATAAACAATTCGTATTTTGAAATTTTATTCACTTAAAATATTTTTAAATCAAATTAATTTAAAAATATTTTTTTAAATATTTAAAAAAAATATTCTTTGTTTAAATAAAGCTGAAATATAAGTAATTACTCTATAAACAGGTGGACGAAACAGAAAAGCTGGATCTCTTTGTGTCTGTCTTTAAATTAAAAACATTTTAATAAAACAAATTGTTTGAAGAAAGTTAAAATAAAAATACTAATTGTATAAACAACTCGTATTTTTAAATCTTATTAACTTAAAATATTTTTTAAATGAGATTAATTTAAGAAATGTTTTACTATTTAAATTATTTTTTGTTTAAAGAAAGCTGAAATATAACTAATTACTTTATAAACAAGTGGACGATACAGCAAAGCTGGATTTCTTTGTGTTTGTCTTTAAATTAAAAATATTTTAGAAAAAAAAAATGTTTGAAGAAAGTTAAAATAAAAATACTGTATAAATAACTCGTAAATCATTATGCGCCGGGCGGATGCACCACACAAGCACGCACGCAAGGGCAAACTTTTAGTATTTTATAGATTATTAAGCAATTTACACTTAGCATTAAATTCAATGTAATGTTAAATAATGTATATGTTTTAGAAAGTGCGGTCCTCCGCTAACTACGACCCTCTCAAAGGGGACCTGAACCAAAAGAATTGTTCATTCCTGCAACAGAGTAGCAAAAATAACAATTAAGAGCGTTGATTTGCTTGACTGAATTTGTTTAGATGCTTATCAATCCGTATGGGATATTTAATGCAGAATTCTAAATATTTTATACTTGATTTAATACTTTCATGCTAGTTTGGAGATCATAAAATATATAGCTGGTAAATGCACTAAAAATGTATTTTTAGTAAAGATTTTATAAAAAAAAATGCATTTCTTGTATATTTATATATCTTTAGTGTCCTATTGATTGCCATTTTAATATAAAAATGTATTGCTGGTCATTTTTCTATAAAAATGAACAGTTATTTTCTTTTTTGCGTCTGGAGGTCATTATTTGCAGATAGCTGGGACCCTGACAGGTGCTACCAACCCAGGTCAGGATGGACCTGGAAACAACAGCAGTTAAGAGGTGATTCCATATTCCTCAAAACCTCCGATCTTCCGTGCAGTGGTTTTGTTGCCGGCTGTAGTTTATCGACATAGTTCGGACGACAATTGAGAGCAGCTAAATCAGGTTTGAGAGCTCAGTCAATCTTCAAAGAATCATAAATCTATATATTTTTTTCTGATTCTTTGGTTAAATTAATTTAAATAAACACAGTCTTTTGTCTTTTCATGTGTTGCTTAAAGGTAAAAAGGCTTGGAAATAATGGAGAGCCATGGTCAACCACGTGTCACTAAAGAAGAAATCCCACTCAATTACAAATACTGCTATTTCCTTGTTTTCTTCTTGTGAGCGCATTCTACCCGTTTTGCAAAAGGAAAAGAGTAGTTTTTGTCTAACGATCTGGGATGAGGAATTATTATTTTTTACGCTATTTACATTCTGATTATTGTCCTCGATTTTGTAGTTGTAATCAAAACGTTTTGGCTGTTCCTCTCTCATAAGGTGTATATCGGTCCCGGTAACCATTTTTTACCGTAATTTTACCGTCTATTTTTTTACCGTAAGTTTCACCTTGTAGTAGGCCAGAGAGCTACTCTAGGTAGATGGATACGTTAAGGGGTAGTTTATATGGAGAGGAGGCGAAGATAAAGGTGAAGTCTAAACTTGAAGAGATTAAGAATCAGTGACCAGGGAAACGTTCTCTTGGGAGTCGTTTTCACAGGACAGTTGTTTGAGGTAACAGGTTATTTGAATTGAACTTGCTACTCGCCGATGGAATATGAAGTGAATATGGATGGTTTACTAATACTATGTAAGCGGCATGGCGGCTACTAATCGTGAAGGTTAGACCTGACAGAACCAAGAAATGTAGTTCGTCCGAGCACTTTCCATGTCAGTAGCAATAGTACAGTGACACGCAGGGTCACTGTTTACAAGGCCCAGAGGCCACTCGAAGTATAGGATTACGTTTGAAGGCCATCTATATATATAGGAGTGGAAGATAACGATTAACCCTAGTCTTGAACAGGTTGGGATTATAGTGATCTGGGAAAGACCCTGTTGGGAGTCGGTTCCACAGGGCAGTGCTTCGCGGGAAGAAGCTACTCAAGTGGAACTTACCGATGGTATACGGAGGGAATGCGGGTGGTTCGCTACTGTGTAAGTGGCATAGCATCTTCTTGGTGTAAAGGTTTGCTCTGGTGGGACCAGAGAGTGTAGTTCAACCGAAAACTTTCCGTGAAAGTAACTTTAAAGCATCGAGAGACTTGACACATCCTACCTGTGAGAAAGAAGTTTCAGGGTGAAAAATAATTCTTCTCCAGCAAGGACACGGACACGCTTTTGGACTCAAGACTGGGAAGTGAGGACTTGATAGCTCCCGCTGAAATATGGTAACAGTACTCCATTTTCGGCCGGACCTGGCTCTTATAAAGGGAGAGGATAGCATGAGGAGTCAAGTACTTACTGAACCGGTTCAGGTAACCGATCATTTACCTGCGTCTTCCCAAATTGAATCGGGAGTAATCTGACCGCGTTTAACTAACCTTGTCTGAGAATAGCCGTTGTGGTTCTTTTATTTTATTTTATTTATTTATTTATTTTTTGCAACTCCTCAGTTATTGATTTCCTGTTGTTACTGAAGCCATGTGCTTACTGCCCGTTCAGTGATTGAATTCACATATAGCAATCTAACAGTGATTTATTTCCCAGTACCTTTCCCATTAATTTGTTTACACATGTCTTTATATAACACAAAATACTCTGTTCATCCAATACAGGGCTCTAGAGCCACTAAAGGCTGCAGGATAAACGAAGGATGGAGAAATAAGTACAGATTATGAAAATATGTATGATAAATAAATTCTAACCCTAGACTTAAAGAAGTTGAAATTATAGTTTTCGGGGAAGCATCCTCTCTTTGGACGAAGCTGTCCAAATGAAACTTTCTCTTTTCAAATGGCCGTAGAAAATGCGGTCATTTCAAACCTGTTCATATGGCAACCGTTTCTAACACAGGGATTATTTCAGGTTTATGAAAAGAGTTAACACTTGCTTCACTCTTAACAAATCCATGATTGTCTTTAATGAAAGAAGCGTAGAAAAATGGAATAATTGCAACAACTTTGAATAACAAATCGATTATAATGTCAAGGCTACGTATCATTTTTTAAAGCGTTTTACACCAAGCAAGCCGGGAGGCCAATAGCACGCAAGGGGTTACAGAGAGTTGGAGCGAGACAAATAGGAGTGATGGAGGAAAAGATGAAGAGAAGGTTAGGGGATAGATCAAGGCATCTGGAGACGTCTATTGACATTACATTTCAATAGTTGGCTATTATAGGTATCAGAGAAACAGGGAAAGGGGAGGCGGTTCCACAGGTGAGAAGGGCGAGACATGAAGCTATTGGAATAGAAGAGACGACTACATTTAACAATTTGAACAGTGAAACGATGAGAGCGTTATGCCAGCCTAGTTAAATGCTCAAAGTCTGGGAAGCAGCTCATC
This sequence comes from Acanthosepion lycidas, assembly GCA_963932145.1. Taxonomy (NCBI): domain Eukaryota; kingdom Metazoa; phylum Mollusca; class Cephalopoda; order Sepiida; family Sepiidae; genus Acanthosepion; species Acanthosepion lycidas. Next base: position 72,431,020 of record OZ010591.1, on the reverse strand, counting down.
GGAGCAGTTGCGGTGACAGTATTTGTAAGAAAGACAGAGGGAGGCGACGGAATGTTTGTGAGAGAGCGACTGCAGACGAGAAGCCAGATCAGGGCCAATTACATGTCTCTGGATTTTATCAAGGACCTTGAGACAAACAGAAGGGGTCCCAGACCATATATGGCAGCAATACTCAATGCAAGGGCGAATGGTTGATTTGTAGATTTGAAGGATCGACTCCGTCGAGAAAAAAATTCCTGGCACGGCACAGGGAGCCGATTTTCCTTGCGGTGGACGAAACTATTGACTCAATATATTTGTTCCATCTCAGGTCACCAGTCAGTGTGAGACCGAGCAGTCGCAAAGAGGTGCCCTCGTGGAGTTGAGCGTCAGACATTCTAATGGTGTAGGGGGTTGAGCAGGGATATTTCTCTGTGGTGAGTAATAAAGAGCAGTTTTGTTTTTGAGGCATTGAAGTTAACCAGCCAATTGTTTCCCCAGTTCAAAACCGATTGGAGGTCCTTTTCAAGACAAACAGTCAGGTTAGTTTTGGCAGTGGGACTAGATTTGTTTAGAGGCAGGGGTAAATAGTAGTGTTGTCCGCGTAGATGCCTATTTGGGAACCTATGACGTCAGGAAGATCGTTAATCAAGATAAGGAACAGTGTTGGGCATAGGATAGAGCCTTGGGGAACACCTGCGTACTAAGTAAAAATCATTATAAAGTAAAAGAAAATACTGAGAAAGCTATTCTGTATCCAAGGCATTGCACACCTAATAAAACTTTTTAATAATTTGAAAGACATGACAAGAGATACGGATAATCACGAAGCCATTCGTTTAGTCTAGACTTGGAGACATTCAAATCCGTTTACGCATCAAAACTCTTTATTTCAGGAAGAATGGTAAAAAATTACCATAAAAACTAAATTAAACATTATCTCTATAAAATGCGATATCTACACTAAAACTCAAATTACATTTCCCTTCCAGGATGTTACATTGCTAGGCTTACTGAATTTTTACTGAAAAATTAGATTAAAAAATTATATTCGGTATAAATGTCTAGGACTCATTTATTATAATAAATACAAGCGAAAACCTTAGCTCGGAATGAAACGAGATTCCAAGTATCTCCTTCTCTCCTCGAAATAAGTCCTAATTAAGTTAAGTTTGAGTAGGTGTTATGTAGGTCGTCTAGATAGGCGTGTAGTAGTATGCCCCATATAATTATCTGAGTTTTGTTTGCTCAGGCACACAGTTACTGAAAGGGCATTTTAAACTCGTAAATAATGCTGGTTCTTTGATTTTCCTGCGTTGTTGTTATTTTTTTAAGATAAGGTGGGCATTTACTCTTAAAATTAAGGTAGCAAGAGTTTCTGCTAGCCCACTTTGACTATATTTTCTATTTACTTTATACGTAAAAGGACAATATGAATAAAGCCAAAAAGGAAAACTTATCTTAACCGACGCATTTCATCTCTTAAGTAACTCCGATAAAATCTCTCAAAGGGCGAAACACGTGGACTAAGATAAGTGTTCCTCTTCGTCTATCTTCATATACACATACATACATACATATATATATATATATATATATATATATATATATATATATATATATATAATTTCAGTGCACTAAGTTAAATACATCATAGATACATATATATGTGTGCGTGAGCGTGTGTTTGTGCATGTGTGTGTAGATAGATAAGAACATAATTTGAAGAAACTGTCAACGTACAGTGTTTCTAGTCTATAACTTCTATATATATATATATATATATATATATATATATATATATATATATATATATATATATACGTTTATTATTTGTTTACTTTATTGTTTCTAGGTCTATATTAGTCTTTGCCGAAGTGTTTCCTCATTTAACAAAGCAAGTGATTTAAACAAACGCGATGTGTTCTGTAGTTACATAATATATATATATATATATATATATATTTAACGTCAAAAAACGACATCATTACGTCATTATTTTTGCACCAAACTGATATATATATATATATATATATATATATATATATATATATATATATATATATATATATATATAGGTTTATTATTTACTTGTTGAGGTATATAATTATTTCTATATAGTCCTACATCTCGCTTGTCAGATACTGGCTACTGATCTCTCTTCTGAATGAGGTAAAAGCTGGCTAATTTCATTCAATGCCTCGAAAACCAAGTTAGTTACATTCCATCATCGCCAAATGAACAGTGGTCTTCTGGGGGATGCATCGTGCCTTGAAAGAATGTTCGCCTCAAATTCACCCCCGACCTCAAGTAGAACTCGTGCCGTTGCTCGTGACGCATGTAAAATGTTCAGCTGTCTGTAATGTTCTAGTAAGTACGTGACGACGCCTGTTATCCTCTATCTTTAGGAGAGCCAAATCATGCCCATAATAATGGAGTACAGTTTTCATATTTGGGCGGGAACTATCCAGACGTCACTGTCTAGCAGTTGATAGAGTTCGAAAGCATTTCCAAGCACATGTGGGTGACGAACTATTCTCCACACTTCACCCTCTCTTCTAGAAGCGGGATGTGGTAACCCTCTTACTGTTCAACCGCTACTTCCATGGAAAGTGTTCGGCCGAACTGCATTACATGGTCCAGCCGAGACAAACATTCACAGCAAGAACACGCCATGACACTTACATAGTACCAAACCACTCACATTGGTATTCCAGCCTTGAAAAGTAAGTTCTGCGGCCACATCAAGCCTTACATTTGGCCATAGATTTGTGTCCTTTGGCTTAACGTTTCCTTCCAGAATTTATCATATATCTCCAGTTTGTCGATGTTCGGAATATTGCTACAAAATTTGGTATTGAGTCCGAGCGATATATTTAGAGCTTGTTGATAAAATACAAAGAAGAATCTGCAATGTTATTCGTTCTGACCTGGCATCGCGACATCAGTCACTTTGCTACCGGTCTAATGTAGCTTCTCAGTTTTATCCCTATAATTAATTTCATAGTATTTTTTTCTTCTGACGAACCTAGGTCTATTGTACCTAAACTTTATGGATTTTATCGTTGTTTTCGATTGTCAAAAAGTCCTCATCATTTTACCACTGAATTGTCTAGATGTAACCGTAAATTGTTTGCGAACAGTTTCTTTACTCGCACATCTCACTACCGCTACCCTGTTTTCCAGCCAAGTTCCATCTTAAAAATGTTAAATACAAATGCCATCATTTTTTTTTTGTTGCCTTAGAGGCATTATTACCTTGGCTGGGGTGAAATGATTATATATATATATATATATATATATATATATATATATATATATATATATATATATATATATATATATATATATATATAAGCTTAACTTTAAATAAGAAAGATTACCCATATAAAAATAATTACAAATTACATTCATAAATTAGATTAAAACTGATAAAGATGTTACCTTAACTGTCATTTACAATATTAAAACAGTACGATTGGTCGGGTAAACAAACTATTATAATTTAATTTTTTTTAATATGTTCTCTATAAATAATTGTATTTGTAAAAAAGTTAAAAATATTTAAATTGCTAACAAGCATCATATTAATTTCTTCGGGGTTTTTAGACATCTAAATTACTATCAAGCATTAAAATCTATTCTTTGCATAAATTGCTAAAACCCAGTCACAACCTCTTTCTCTTTACTTCCCTCTCCCTCTACTTTCTTTTTCTTTTTTCTTTTCTCCCTTCTCCTCTCCCATTTCAATATATCACTTCCGTGAGGTTAACCGTGTAAATAGGTCAAGGTCTGGTCACTTCTCCTCCCACAAAATTAAGTATGATTGGGACATATATGAAATTAATCCCTCCCTAAACTCTACCATATCTCTTTAACTACCCGATTTTACACTCTCTGTTAAATTGCAAAAACTTACAATACCCATCAATTTTAATTTCATTTTTCATTTAATTTTGAAAGTGCTATCTGATGATCCGGCGTCCTTTAAAAGGGCTCTGGTGAAATAAATTATTATAATGGTACCTTAAAGTGGTCTTTTTTTCTTTAAAATATTAGCTCTGAATTTACATTGAGCTCTCAGGATTTCCTCCTCCTTGGGATTAGCCATACAGATTACCAAGTTTTTCATAACATCTCTCTCTCTCTCTCTCTCTCTCTATATATATATATATATATATATATATATATATATATATATATATATATATATTAACATGACAGTCAAGGTTTATATATTTTCAGGCTTTTATTTTATTATTCAGTACTTGAACTAGAGATAATCTTATGAACTTACTCTATGCAAAAACACAGTGGTTTGTTAATTTGTTTAATATTTGCCTTGGGTTAATTTATTTTACTTGTTCTTTTTTATATTATTTTGTTTATTTTTTCTTTACAGTTTTCGATTTTAAGTAACGTAGTAAAAATTTGTTTTCGCGTCTGCATTTTGAGATGAGCTCAGACTGTTTATTTAGTCATTTATTTTGGTCTGGGAAGGTAATAATCACTATTTTTCCCCCAAGTAAAGTTTGCAGACTTTGGATTGATTGTTGTAGGCTGATGATCTTTTTTCTGATTTTCTTAAAATATTATGGAAATTAAAATATAAAAAATACAAGTAAAATAAATTAACCCAAGCAAATAATAAACAAATTAACAAACCACTTTCGTTAAAATAGACGAAATAAATAAAAATAGAAAATAAATACTTAAAATACAAGTAAAAATAATCAATCTGAATAATTAAATGAACAAATCAACAAACCAATCCCGCCAAAATAATCATTAGAATAGATACAATATTCTATCCAAAAATTGGACGAGAAAATATCTGTAACTGCTATATACCTATAAAAAATACTACGTTACTCAACAATCGAAATAAAATAAATAAAAGCAATAAAAATGTACAAAACAATATATATATATATATATATATATATATATATATATATATATATATATATATATATATATATAAGGAAATAAATAAGGAAAAAAAATAGTCAAAATTTATCCAAAAACTTACAAATCGCTCCCGCTATAATAACCGTTATAACTAATAAAAATAAAGGTAAATAAAAAAAAGGTAAAAAACAAGTAAAATAAGCTACCTAAACAAATTAAAAAAAACCTTTTACCACGGTAATAAAACATAGAAAACCCGCAAGGAATAAATAAATATATACTATAAAAATTTAAAATAAAAACAAGTAAAATAAATTAACCCAAATTAATAAATAAACAAGCTAGACATTCACTCCAAAATACACCACATACCCATATATATATATATATATATATATATATATATATATATATATAATCGAGGAAAAATCCAACACTCGGGGAATGACGATTGCGTCTAGCATGAAACAGCCGGATGCCTCTGATTGTGAACTTCAATATCTTATATTTATTTATCCATACCCTCTGCCTCTGATACTCAGCACTTTATCCCGTAAATATAGCATTCGTTAAAACTATATTTCTTCATATTCATATATATATATATATATATATATATATATATATATATATACCAAGCCGTCTTTTAAAACTCAAATTCACTCAAAACATCATAATGATCTCGTACATGTTAATTATTTCGTTGTACCACTACAGAAAGTATTTGATTCCTTTTGCCTCTTTACAAGCGTTGTTTATCACTGTCATATTTGTGTCCAAGCAGCAAAACCCTCACTTTATATCCGTGATAGTTTTCAAAATCGTTTGCACGGACTTGTGGATTTATTTCCGTTTTACTCCTCCTTTACAACAGTCGAAACTACTCGTTCCTCGCTATTCTAATTAAATTCAGATGTTCATCCCCAAATAATTACTTAGTTACACTAATCCTCATCGTCATATTTTGAATACCTTCATGTCTGACACACATAGTCGACTCGTCGTAATCTATTTGTTACCTGGATGTTCCACTCATGGGGCTACTTCAACAAATCTGTTATTTTATTAATCCCTGATCACTACGATCTTAATCCCATCGAGGCTACGGTCAGATCTTATCTATCCTACATATACTGGTAATATTCTTAATGCTTCTTTTTACGCCATTACTAAAAGGTCCGTCAGCCTCGAATTTTACTGGCTCGTCGGTCTTGTGTTTTGACAACAATAATCTTTAACAGCGACCTCAAGACATAAAAGAACTATTTCTTAGCTATGGGTTTCGGTTCGTGAATGATCTGGCAGATTTTATGATTGAATCAGTCTTTCATATGAAGCATATGAAAAGCATGACAGGGTTCAACTTGTTGAAGAAAAGAAAATATAATTACATCCAAATTTCCTGCCAATTAACGCACTATTTCCCACTACACCAGACGGTAAAGGTAACATTAATTGTTTCCTTATGAGGAAATATGGTTCTACAGAAGGATGTTGAGTATAACCATAGACCGAACATCTGAGCATCGAGGGAGGTTAAGAGAAAATGAAAACATAAAAGAAACATCAGGAAGAGACAGTTGAAATTTCTAGTAGACCTAATGAGGAAAGAGGGCTTAGAAAATTTGGTGCTCACGGGACACAGTGAAGGTAAGAGGAACAGGGGAAAACAAAACGTAACATACCGAGTGAGCTTGAGGAAATGGATGGTGGAACAATGTTTAGGATAAATAACAAAAATACAGCATTTACGAAGGACAGGAAATTGTGGAGAGCTATGATCACCAACGTCCTGAAGGGACAGGGCACATAAAGAAGAACATCCTGCGTATGACGATAGACTACATCCGCGTCCTGGGTAAGAGGATAAACCACGTCCAGCAGTAAGGCCTCTGATCAGGAGGTTTTGAGGAGCGTGGAACCACCTCTTAATTGCTGGTGTTCCCAGGTCTACCCTGACCCGGGGTGGTAGCACCTGTTAGGGTCCCGGCTATGGGTAAATAGTTAACCACCGAAACTACGGTCAAAACATTATGAAAGTGTAAAAATAAGGCTTAATACCAGAAATATGTTTATAAAAAATATTATCAGCAATACATTTTTGAAAAAAAAAATATTACTAAAAATACATTTTTGAAAAAAAAATATTGCCGGCAATATATTTGTGGAAAAAAATCTTACCAGAAATACAGTTTTGAAGAAAAAATCATTACCAGAAATAGATTTTTGACAAAACAAAATATTACCAGCAATAAAAATTTTGTCGGCATTAAATAACCCATTGAGGTTGATATGCCGTAAAACAAGCCAAACCAAACAGAACCAACCCACATAAAGAAGAAGAAAGAGGAAATATCTGGTCAGAGCAGCCTGTACCATTATCGTTTGAATTTTTAAAAATATTTCTTAGGAAATATGAATCCAGGAAAACAGGTTTCACAAATGCATTACTATTGCACTTACCTGTCCTGACAAAGGATCCCTTTGTAACCCCTTGCCCGAAGTAGAGTGGAATGTCAATACTGGTTCCTGTACGATCACCGAAGTTAAGCAACGTCGAATCCACCCATTGAATGACCACGTGGGAATACCAGCTATTCTGAGCTTGGATGCGCAGCTGGTGTATTGGATAATGTCTCGAAATTGTTAATCTGAGAATCGAGTTCCAATTCCAGTTTGGTTTGGTATATTAACTTACGCGAAAATACAAATGTGAAATCAATGAATCTGCCACTTCACCCCCAGCTATGGCTTAATCAGTAAAATTTATCACGAAATGATATACTCTTAAAAGTCTTCTTACAATTTAAAAATATTTTCTGGCTTTAAAGAACCTCTAAAGAGTTGATAAGCCGTCAATAATGAATCAACCAAAATCATTATTCTCGGTACGATATAATGTGCTATACATTTTAGTTGTTTCTGTTGTTGGATTTCTTCAAATGATGTCGTTTCTACTATTTCGTATAGGGTTTTGTTTTGCAATTCTGTAGCGTCAGTCCAAGAGTTTCTATGAAGGATGATTCTCAAATAGATGTAAATTACTCAATGTCATTATAAACCAATGACCTAAGAAAGTAGTTATATACAGTTGACATTTTAGATATTTCTGAACGAATTTGAGTCCATATATGCCAGACATATGAACGTTTCGACGTGACGAGACTATTTCAGAATAGGACTCGGGGTTTTAGGCTAATGTTCTGGTCTTGTAGCATTAAAAGCTTATTTCTAGAAACATATAATTAATATCGGATTTTCTTTAATTAATACTTTATCTTACGTTGGTAAAATATAACGGGAAAAAGTAAATGAAATAAAGTGTGACCAATGTTTCGTAATAACGTTTAAAATAGATACAGCATTTTCCGGCTTACAAGATGCACTTTTACCTAAAGAAAATTCCCTGAAAAATACGTGTGCGTCTTCCAAGACGAATGAAAGTCAACGCCCTTGCTCGAGTAAGCTTAGACGGTCAACTAATAGGCTTGACTGATAGGAACGTGAATCTGTATACTGAGTTATTACATTATAACATTAGCTATATAATTCGGCCTTTTATATAACCTCAGTAATTAGCTGTTATATGTATTTCCAAGACTATGAACCTTCCTGAAAAATACGTGTGCGTCTTCCAAGACGAATGAAAGTCAACGCCCTTGCTCGAGTAAACTTAGACGGTCAACTAATAGGCTTGACTGATAGTAACGTGAATTTGTATACTGAGTTATTACATTATAACATTAGCTATATAATTCGGCCTTTTATATAACCTCAGTAATTAGCTGTTATATGTATTTCCAAGACTATGAACCTTCCTGGAGCCGAGCCACATGCCTAAATATGGGCTGTTTACTAGCAGCGGCGGGACTTTTTCTACTCTTGACTAGTATGTCATTGCCGTACAAAAACAAAAATCGGACGAGATATTAATGTAATCAATACATGGTACCAGTATGTGAGAGACGCATGGTGAATGTGTTGTATGAGAATGACTATTTTTTATTAGAAATTTCTTACCCGCATTACGGTGCGTGCTTCCAAACCGTGGCGTCTTGTAAGACGGAAAATACGGTAATTGAAATTTCTTATATAACAGTGGGTCATTGCTTATTTCTGCGACGTTTCAATTTCACTACACTGCAATTAACCTGTTGAAATGACTTGATACCATCTCAAAACGTGCGAATGTACCTAGAAGCTGAAGAAGTCAGAGTGACAGAGCAGCCGAAATGTGGTGGATATAAAACCAGCCAAGATGAGGCAAACAGATGAAATAAATTAGTGGACGATGTTCAGTGAAGCACGAACCAAAATTGTAGGAATCACCATCAACTCCTATTCTCTTCAGACAGCTAATCAATATAGTTTTTCATTTTATTATATATTTTTATTTTTATGCTTCCATAAGTAGTGAAAAATATTGATAGCACTAAAATAAAATTAATCGAGGAAGGAACATTTTCAGCGGTCGATGCGATGCCACAGACAATTTAATAATGAAGGCCTTTATAAATGTCGGCTTTTTGACCGTTATATATTACAAGAGAAACTGGCGTTTTGTTACATTTAAAGATCGCGTTTGATACGATGCCAGAAACTCACAATTGTTGGGACGGAGAGTCTTTCATCAGCCCAATTCTCAGGTATCCCTCTATTTATCCTAATGGTTAAAATTAGCTTCAAACAAATTAATTCTATAAATTTCGAAGCTTCTGGTTTTCTCCGAAAGCTCATGACCTCCGGAAGAATTTTTGGCTTAATCTAGTCAGTCAGTTATGCGTCATGCGTGATACACGCGTAGGCGATCATGTATATTTCGATACATGACTGACGAGTCAGAGTTTTTTTTTCCCGCAGTAGGTTGCCATTTCTTTCGGCCTTAGATCAACTGCCATCCAAGGCAATAGAACGAGGCCTGTCCTGCTATTTACCCATAGTCGGGTGTCGGAGAAGAAGAGGATTCATAACTTTCCCAACGGTCAGTCAGTTATGTGTTATGCGTGATACACGCTTAGGTGATAATGTATCTTTCAAAACATGACTGACGAGGCATATTTTTCCCGCAGTAGGTTTCTATTTCTTTTTACGTTAGACTAGTTGCAATCCAAAGCTATAGAATCCTGTCTGTCCTGCTCTTTATCCATAGCTGGGGGGAGAAGAAGAGGAGGATCCATTACTTTCCCAAGGGTATTAGCACGTATATGAATGTAATGGATCCGACTGGAATTCGAACTCAGCTTAATCCAGTCGGCCTGTTATGTGCGATGCATGATACATTCGTAGGCGGTCATGTATCTTTCGATACATGACTGACGAGGTAGATTTTTTTCCCGCAGTAGTTTGCCATTTCTTTCTGCGGTAGACCAGTTGTAATCCAAAGCTATAGAACCCGATCCGTTTTGCTATTTACCCATAGCTGGGGAAAGAGGAAGAGTAGGAAATTTACCTTTCCCAAGAGTATTAGTACGTATATGAATGCATTGGATTCGACTGGAATTAGAACTCGGCTCTCTGATTCCTCAATCCGAACCGCTATTCATTACTCCACCGTGCTACCCAATCGTTCCAAACATCGTGTAATGAAGATAGTCTTCAACGGATACGATTTTAGATAATATACATTGTTTTTCAATATATTTGTAATGTTTTACTGAGCTTTGCTCAAATGTACCACATGACCGAAGGTATAGAACACCCAGTGAGCATCGAATTCATTCATTTTGTCAGTTAAGTGCAATACGTGATACGTTCGACCATCATATCTCTTTTGATACATGACTAGGGAGAAGATTTTACCGCAGTTGGTTAACATTTCTTTCTGTGGTTGACTGGTTACCACTCATGGATATACAGGACCCAACTTATCTTACTAATTAAAGAGAGAAAAAAAAAGTTCGTAAGAATTATTTTGAGATATTAGAAATTTATGAATACAATTCATACTAATTAATCCATAGATGGGAGGACATTTCACAAGAGTATTTTCGTGCAATTGAATGTAACGAACCCGACTGGAATTCAAACTTGGCTCTTCGATTTCTCATTTTGTGTTGTCATTCTTTATTCCACAGTGAAATCACTACACAGTCATAACTGATCTCGCATGACAAGATTGTTAACCATTACACCACTTTGAAGTGCCCTAATTTCTTCAGCATGGCTTTGATGTGCCACAAGGCCGAATATAGGAAGCACTCAAACAGGACCAACCTCATTACTCAGTTGTAATTGATCTAGCTTGAAAACCTTGCTACAAATTAGGTCACGTCGATGGGGCCTGATTTACGTAGCAAGGCTTAGATGTACTACATCGCCAAAAGTAGCGAGCACCCAGTGAGGATCGAATAAATCACACATCATAATTAATCTAGGGTGACAAACTAACTAATCATTAGACCACGTCGAAGTACCCTGATTTACTCAAAGAGGAATGTAGGGAGCTCCTAATGATGACTGAACGGTCTAGCGATATAAGTTTGTTACAAATTTGGCCGCGTCGATGTGCACTTATTTACTCAGCATGGCTTAGATGTGCCACAAGGCAGAAAGTAGTGAGCACCCAGTGGGGACCGAACTCATTATTCAGTCGTAATTCATCAAGCTTGACACGGTTGCTACAAATTAGGCCACGTCGATGTGCCGTGATTTACTCACTATGGCTTAGATGTGCCACAAGGCCAAAAGTAGCGATCACCCAGGGAGGATCGAACAAATTAAACATCATAATTAATCTAGGGTGGCAAGCGAGCTAAACATTAAACCACGTCGAGGTGCCCTATTTTACTCAGAATGGCTTAGATATGCCACATGGCCAAAAGTAGCGAGCACCCAACTCAATATTTTGTCGTAGTTGATATTGCGTCACAAACTTGCTAACATTACACCCCGTCGAAGTGGCGTGATTTACTCAGCTTAGATGTGCGAAAAGGCTAAAAATAGCGAGCACCCAGTTAGGATCGAACTTATTGCCCAGTCATAAACGTTCTATCGAGACAAGCTAGCTAACCATTATGCTACATCGTTGTGCCCTTTCAATATATTTATAATCTTGAAACCAAGAACTTTGAAATTTTTACACTGATAAGAACGAACAACATCTTCCTGTGAAGATTCCAGTATGTAGCTTGCGTAATTAAGTTACATAAACTATTTAAGATTTTAAAAAAGGAAAGGAAACTCTTTTTTTTCTCACTGATTAAACATTCACGCCAAATGATGTCTTTGATTCTGGCATCGTCTACTTAAACAGCCAGCAATTTAATCATCTCAATTATCTTCTGTTTGGGTTTTAGATGAGTCAAATTTGTCGTTACGTTCTTTCTAGAAGCCACAATCGGTATTTAAAACTATAAAGACGTGTTTTTTTATACACTAAGTGTATGCACTATAAGCTACACATTCCAGTAAATAAGAAAGAACACTTTTTTTTAAATAATAAAAATCATATGCAACTTTTAAATTATTCATAAAGTGTCTAGAGAACAAATAAAAATTATATATTTTTTTTATCCATGCTGGTGACAGATATTCTTTCTATCCAAACTGGTGACATGTATATTCTTTCTATCCATGCTGGTGACATATATACATATATATTCTTCTTAGCCCTAATGGTGACATTAACTAAATACAATCAATATTCGGCATTCCCTGACCGAACGATTACAGTAATGTTCATTACATTTTATAAAGCCTTTCAATATTTTTCAAGAGAATAGATTTCTAAAGTTCAGTTATCGCCCTTTAGTTTTCTTACTAAACTTTTCTTTAAAGTGTTGCGAAGTTCAACGTCTTGATTATATCATTATTTTCACTTCTAGTTATACGTAACATTTTTGATGTTTTATATATATATATATATATATATATATATATATATATATATATATATATATATATAACGATAATATAGATATTTCCAAAAGGATATAGATCTAGAGTTCTACAAAGGTAATATTTATTTTGTTATGGTCCAACAATTTGACCTCAACTCTTCAGACCTCTTAATACAAATATAAATAGAAAAGATTTCACCAGGCTTTAAAAAAAATTATTTTAAATATATGGATTTATACATTTATTGGCAAATCTGAATATATAATATTTCATTTTGTTTTTCTAAATATTTTACCCTACAGTTTGTATCGAGCACTTTTTTTTTTAATAAAAATAACTGCCAAGAACACTGGATTATAAATCGTATTGTTCTTTCTTATTATTTTAATATATGTATGTTATTGGATATTATGTATATTCACTTATATATACCTATCAATCTGGTTTATAACATTGAGCATTGTATTCATAGCAACTGAGGAATAAATATACTTACGTACGTGCAAGTATGTATGCGTGTCTGTACATTTTCCTATATAAATATATTTTAAAGAGAATGTATTTTGCTTTTGAAACCAGTTTTATTGTTCACTAGCACTAATTTTCAGTAGCCTGATGAAACGCATCGGTATTAGCCGAAAGACGATATCTTGTTTTAATATCCTAAATTAAATAAATAATATTTTTCCTACTTTGGTCCATCTTTTAAATCAGATGTACAAACGTTTGAATTCTACTGTATTCTTTCACATCTTACTCTTACTGAACGACAGTGGCTCATAAATCCAGCCATTGATTTGCATTTCTTGTCACATATGCGGCATATCAAATCATGTCCGGATGG
>OZ010591.1:72379947-72409947 GCA_963932145.1 Acanthosepion lycidas | reverse complement strand
CGAGTATTGCTGCCATATATGGTCTGGTGCACCATCTTTTTACCTCGGAGTTCTTGACAAGATCCAGAGCCGGATATGCAACATAAGTGGCCCTGTTCTGGCATACTATCTCACATACGCGCCGTCGCCTCTCTCTGTCTTTTCTACAAATATTTTCATGGTAATTGCTCCGATGCGCTGCTTTCACTGGTTCCCAGACTCCATGAATTCAAGCGCCCTATGAGGCTGGCATCCTGCTCTCAACCTTTCACTGTAGAAACTTTTAAATGTAGCCGTCTCTTCTACTTCATTAGCTTCATATCTCGCACCTCTCGCCTGTGGAACACCCTTCCCTATTACTGTTTCCCTGAAAACTATAATCTCCAACTATTCAAATGTAATTTCAATCGACATCTCCAGTTACCTTGATCTATCCATTATCCTTCTCCTCATCCTTTCTTCTATCACTCCTATCTGCTCTCACTCCAACCCCCTGCATCCTACTGGCTTCCCGCCTTGTTCGGGGCGTAACGCTGAAAAAAAATGCCTAATGGATGTCAGTTATCAGTTATCTCCTGTTAATTCACCTTTTCAAATTCTCTACTGCCTTAACCAGGTATTGAACTCACAACAATTTGGGTCCTGTCACTGGATATAAACAACGGGTTCAGTTCGACATTCCAACCACCCGAAGAAGGCCGGGGCGTACAACGGCCGAAACGTTGTGATAAATATGGCGACAAAGATGAGGACAAAAGTTCGAATAATGTAAATAGTGTACATAATACCTCATCTCGGAAATATAGACAGATAGTGTAGAGTAAGTTGCATATTTAGAGAGAAGGGAAGGAGAGATAAAAGGATGTCATTTTTAACCATTTCACCACAGCCAAGGCAATAAAACCACTAAGACAGAATACTAGGAAAGAAAAACATTATTACAAGGAGAAAACTGACGAAAATAAAGCAAAACAGGAATTGAGATGACAGAAGAGTATGATGGATAACGTCTGACATTGAATTTACCATGTATTAGGTTGGTGCAAAAATAATGACGTAATAAAGTCGTTTTTTTGACGTATTTTAACGTCAAAAAACGACATTATTACGTCATTAATTTTGCACAAACCTAATACAAGAAAAGAATAAAGCAGACGACCAGAGCTAGAAAGAGCTAGCATTCAATACGCAAACTAGTAAAACTGCCCATGTTTATAATTCTAGAAGAATTCTGATTCTCTATTACCTTCATCTGAAAACTTTTTACTGTATCTTTCTGTTTTTTTTAAATTCCCAATCAATAATAACAATCTGTATCATCTTCACTTCAAAAATGGCCAAAAATTGCCAGATTCAAATAAGCATTTTAAATGCTCCTTCATCTACAAGTATGGCTTCTGTTTTTCAGCAGTGTCGTCTGCTACATCCGTGTCTATGGTTTCTTTGACAAAAGACAGCGTACACAAGGATAAAATTTGAATAAAATTAAAAAAAAATGATTGTCGTTTAAAAATGGTATATCATTGGTCGAAAATGTAAATTACAAGGAAGTGAAACTCCGCCGCAGTTCGTCAGGTTTTGATGGCGCCTGTCGCTTGCGTTGAATGTAATCAGTTTTGATTAAAGAGTTTTTCCAGCAAAGGAGAAAATTTGATCCTTATGAAATCTAAGCATATGGAATTTATTTTGCATCCGACCAAGCCTAATATAACTCCTTTTAGTTTTAGTTTTTTTAATTTTTTAGTATCTGTCTATATTTCTGAGTTTAGGTATTATATACACTATTTACATTATTCGGATTATTTAACTCATCTTTGTCGCCATATTTATTACAACGTTTCAGCCGTTGTACGTTCTGGCCTTCTTCAGGTGATTGGAATGTCGAACTGAACCCTTTATTTTGCTCACTGGGGTAGACTGTTTAGTTCCACGTGCTATGTTTAATAGATGTCAATTGTCAGTTATCTCCTTTGGATCCTGTCACTGGATCGAACTAATGTCTTTATGCATTGTGCCATGTGTCCTTGAACAGTCTACCCCATAACTATGGCGACAAAGTTGAGGACAATAGACCGAATAATGTAAATAGTTTTATTTTTTTGTAGTTGCCATTTATTTAAATTCTTACTATTTTCTTCGTTTATGTTTGGCATTCTTTAGTTTGTAATGGCGTATATCCTAAGTCCTCATAATCTTTCTGTTTAATATGTTTCTTTGTCTTTTAGAATGTTTTCTCGTTTCTGACATACAGTGCCTTTCTCGTTGTTAATGTTTGCAACGTTTGTTCTGGCTATTCCCATTCTCATATGAAATGTTAAAAATTATTTTAAGCGAATTGCCATGCTTCATTGAAATTCCTGTGCAGGCACTACTAAATCACAACCAAAGGACATCCCCAAATAATTGACACCTCATCACATGAAAATTTTCAACTGCAACGAGAACTAAAATGGAGAGCATCGCAACGGGTATTCACAAGCAGCTATCCATCTAGTTACTAACCAGACTCAACGTTAATTAACTCCGGTGATCGTACGAGAACAGGTGTTTTAAACGTGATACGACCGTAATCCTTAATTAAAAGAACCAGTACAAAAATACATTATTAGGAGGTCAGATAGAATACACGACCTTCGTTTCGATCTCACGGTCTCATCAGGCTAAATCTATCAACTGGACATCGGAAGGTTTATTTAAAAAACACGAAGAATATACATATATATATATATATATATATATATATATATATATATATATATATATAGATAGATAGATAGATAGATAGATAGATAGATAGATAGACAGATAATATTAGTGGTATATATATATATATATATATATATATATATATATATATATATATATATATATATATATATATATATATATATATTCAAAACTGAACTAAACTGGACATATATGAATACCTACTAAAATGGTTTCCTATTACGGGAAGAATTTACCCAGTAACACCAAAAAATAGCACGTATAACTAGAAGTATACATAATGATATAATCAAGATGTTGATGTTCAGAACACCTTAAAGAAAAGAGGTTAGTAAGTAAACTCAAATCAATGTTGCAAAGAGCGATAACAATGAAATTTAGAAATCTACGTTCCTGAAAAACTGTAATAGTTTATAAAATTTAAACAACATTAATGCTAATCATTCGGTCAGTGAATAACGAAATTTTTTATTGAGTTAATCTTACCATTAACATGCATAAAAGAAAATATAATTTTTCTGTGTTCTCTAGTCATATCATGAATCAATTAAAAATTTCTGTTATTAAAACATATTTTCTTAGTTACTGTAATAGCTATATTATAATGAATGCTCTTAAAGTAGGAAAAATAATTATAGTTTTGCATAGCGATGATCTTCAAACAAAAGATTAGGAAGGAAGCTTCTATCAATATTTGAAAGAACAATAACTGTTACTTAAAAAAAAATCTTTTAACAGAAAGATTTCATAAATTTCAACAGAAAATATTTGTTTGAAGAAAAAGTTCGTCCGGTTATTTAGTCGAAAATGTACTTAATAAAGCGAACGAGATTTTCAGCCAAACCACTGTCACTTGCTGATTGGTCAATGAATATGAATAGCTTATATTGATATTTCCTTTACCATGTGTTTTTCCATCACCTATAATTTGACTTTTTAACCTTTTCCAAGCCTCTCTTTCGTAAACGTTTCTCATTCATTTAACCTGGTTGTTTTCTAAGTTTCTTTATTATTTAAAATTTCTGATCGTACTTTTCTTCTTCTTTTTTTTTTTTTTTGCCTTCTTTTTCAACTTTTCCTGTTTGTTTTTCCTCTCATTTCTATAAAAAAATATTTTCTATTTCCAGCCATGTCGGTTCTTAAGCAATTTTATTTTTCATGTTTTTCACGCTATTTCGTTTTTAATTCTCATGTTCATTTTCTTTCGAATCTCTTCGCAATTATAACAATACTCCCTCACAGTCTCTAATATAAGATCTTTGTTTACCTTTCTAGGTTTATACTTCTTTTTTTCTAATTGCCATCTTGCTCGATTGTCGCGTTTTTTTTTCGGGAACCATTTTTTTTTTTTTTTTTTTTTTGTAAAACCGCTTTTTCGTTGCTCCTATATCTTTTATTCTACATCTCCCCGTCTTTAATTGCCAACGTTTCCCGCCCTTTTCTTTACAGACATTCCTTCATTTTTTTTTTTTTTATCCAATATCCGCTTTAGAAACCTGATCTTTTCCTTTCTACCCGCATATTATTTTTCTACTCCCACTTTTATTCTCGCCTCTTTAACCTGATTTTTATATTTTAAATGCATCTCCCTTTTATGAACCTTAATGTTGCCTTGGCTGTTTTCTTTTTCTTTCCCTAAATAACCAATTTTCATTCATTCTCGTTCTTGTCTAATTATCGTAAATTTCTGCATCGCTTTATTCAGTTTTTCCAATACGTTTACTCATGCTGTCCATTTTTGCTAGGTAAACATTAAATTCTTTTTTTACAGCTATATGACTTACTTCTTCTTGCTCTCTATCAACAATTGTTTTATTCTATATGCCACAGAGAATTCTCAGCCAATTTGGCTAGTCAGCTGGCAGGTGTGGTATGCCTCTTAGAATTATCTCACTGGTTGCTTAATGGATTTATTTAACTTGTAGAGTGAGATAATTCTAAGAGGATTACACTGAGCTGATGCCAAATTGGCGAGAATTTTGTGGACATATAGAAAAACAATGTGATAGAGAGCAAGAAGAAGTAAGTCATCATTAGCTGTAAAAAAAGAATTTAATGTTTACCTGCAAAAATGGACAGCATGTGTAACGTATTGGAAACACCTGAATAAAGCCGATGCAGAAATTTAACTATCTGGGTGATAAATTGAAGAATGAGGGAAAATGTGAAGCGCAAATCCGAAGAGACATGGAAAGGATGAGTTTTAGAAATCGACAAAGGAATTCAGGGATCCAAATGTACTTTGACCTAAAAAAATAAACACGCAGCACTCCGAATATCTAATCTATATGACAGCGAATGCTAGACAGACTCTTGCCAAAATGAAACAAAGCAAACATGGAAATCATATATCGGCGATGAATGTTAGAAATGCCCTGGAGGTTTTGTGCCAGATTTGATTAAGTTGCAAAGTAGGTTCTTAGGGGCAGCACATGTACTATAGCTGCAGTAGTTGTGGTGTTCCGTGGGCGTCATAAGTCGACGAAACCCAAGCCTCTACGACTGTCAGAGTTTTCTTTCTACACTAGTCGCCAACCAAGGCTATATGATCCAGTCTGTCCAGCTATTTATCTACATCTAGGGGAGAGAGGAGATGGATTCATACCTTTCCTAAAGGTAATATTACGTAAGTAAATGTAATGTATTCGAATGGAAATTTGAGTTCGGCTTTCGCATTACCTTAATGTGAACCTCGACTGATTATACCACTGGGTCTCTTTTTTTTCTAACCCAAATAGTTTCGGACTTATTTAAGAGCATCTTCAGGGGCAAATTGCAAAGACAAATTTATTCTATAATATTCTGCGATAAAATGGTGATTTTTAAAAAATCAAACGAGAACGCATTAATAGTTAATCTAAAAATAGAGCTGAATTTGGTAGAAATGCAAAATGACATTAAAATATTGTAGCAGCAAAGTATTGAAGTGCATATAACAAAAGTGTAGGCATCAATAACTCTAATGTTTGTTTCATTGAAGGCAACTAACAATCATTAACTTTTTTTAATTTTCTTAAATTCTACAAGTTACATATATATATATATGCGCACTGCTGATGAGTCCCAAATATAGGACGAAACGGCCGTCCAGTGCTTCCTGAGGTTTCTATCAGACTCAATGAATCAATTAATATAATTATGAAATCCTCCTCATTACTATGTGTGTTTATCATCGCTTGAACCAGCTTCTAATGCTCCAGTTGGAGCGGCTTGGTGAGAGTAGTCGTGGCTCCAGGAGGCTCAGTCCTATGGTCAGAGATAATCTCAGTTGAGTACCACCACGGAATGTGGGAGTGAGCGGCGCTTCTTAGAGTCTGATTTGCAATCTCCTCGTCACCGAGGCCCGGCGGAGCAGTTGGTATAGCGTTCGCTTGCCAACCTAACTGTCGTGGTTTCGATTCCCTCGGTAGTGGATGCGCACTGCTCATGAGTCCCAAATATAGGACGAAACGGCCGTCCAGTGCTTCCTGAGGTTTCTATCAGACTCGATGAATCAATTTATATATATATATATATATATATATAGGGAGAGCATATTTTCATTCAAGCAGGTTTGGGTAAATTATGCGTATTATTACAACGACGACGTTGACGAAAATGCTTAAGAGTCACTTAAATGAACATAGTTCTCTCTCCAAACGTTTTTATAAGAATCATGCAGATATTCACAGATTAAACAGATATTATTGGAAAATGCATCAGTACTTCATCAAAACAATGATATACAGAAGTTTAATAATAATTATATTATTATTTTATTTCCTTTGATTTCTGATGTGTACTCATTTCTTTCCGGGTCCCTCTCCGATGGAACCAAGGTTAGAAATGGCATCATGACATTTTCCACGGGAGAAAAAAAAAACATATTTTACATAGACAAAGCCCTTCGTAAGGTGTGGGCTGTACTCGTGAGAACAATTTTTGTATTTCTTTAAGGCATTGGCTTCCAGGAATCCCTTCAATTAATCTACTGGAATCTTTTCCAACCGACCTGAGGGCTCCAACTACAACGGGAATGTTGTGCCACATTTTTGAGATTTCGATTTCCAGGTCCTTTTATTTTGATAGCTTTTTGAAGATCTTTAAAGATACATTGCAGTCCGTATGGACTGCCATACCAATAAGGAGACACTTTTTTGTATGCGATCTCTAATAACAATGTTATTATTATTATCATTATTATTATTATTATTATTATTATTATTATTATTATTATTATTATCTATACATTAATCCGCTTATACATGGTGGTGTGTGACACTTGCCACACCAAAAGTTTGACGATTACCACTTATTGGGTGATCCTACGATCTACTGAGGACAAATTCGCCTGAGCTACATAGGAACTTTTGAATTATTTTTTTTTAATCTTATCTTCGAGACATTTTTACAGACCCAGAAATCCCAGTATTGTGCGTCCAAGAGAAAAACAGAAACAACGAAGCATAAAGAGGGCAAAGAAGAGAAGAGGAGATAAAGATAAGAAAGCAGAGAGAGAGAGAGAGGCAGTAGCACAGGTAGGGATAGAAAAGTAGGGTTATCTGAGCGTTTCTCAATCTTTTTAAGAATTGGCACACTTAGGAGAAGATGAAAATACTACGGCATATATAGCCAAATGTTTAAAAGGTGTATATTTAAATATTACGAAATAAAAACCATAGATTCTCAAAAAATATACTCAGGAATATGAACTTGATTTATTTCAATATTTCTAGTCAACTATTGGTGTAGTTTATTTAGTTCCTGGTGTTGTTGTTTTTTTTGTTTTTTTTTTTTGTTTTGTTTTGGTTTTGATTTGTTTTGGTTTGTTTTATGACATATCAACACCTCAATGGGTTATTCAATACCGACAAGATTTTTTTCTTGCTGGTAATATTTTTTTAAACGATGCATTGCTGGTAAAAAAAATTCTCAAAAAATTATTGCTGGTATTAAAACATATTTTTTTTTATACTTTCATAGTGTTTTGACACCAGTTTCGGAGTTAACTATTTGCCCATAGCTGAGACCCTGACAGATGCTGCCACCGTGACTCAGGGTGAGCCTGGGAACACCATCAATTAAGAGGTGGTTCAATGCTTCTCAAAACCCTCTGATCAACTGCCTTCCTGTCGGATGTAGTTTATCGTCTTACCCAGGACACGGATGTAGTTTATCGTCATAACCAGGACGTGTGTTTTTCGGAATTTCCTAAATCATTTGTTGAATGTGCGATAAGCAGATCCTCTTTTCTGCTTCGCTTTAGTGTAGTCTTTCTAACTTCTTATTTTTTTATCTTATTTACGGTTGAGAATAGTAATTCACATCAATAAGAAATAGAAAATTATTATAAAACTGATAAAGAATTTTTGGCTAATGTGGGATATTTCTTTTGTGTTGAAATGTATCCATGGGTGCCACCAATGTTTGTTTTTCTTTTAGCCCTCGATCACTAGAAATGCTGGCCAATATTTCTTCATATAACTAAACTCCAATATCAGAAGCATCATAGTGAAAAGAATTATTTGAAAAAAGTTTAACATTTGTTCATTTATTCAAATATTAACGCAGCACAATTACCACTTACACACACACACACACACACACACACACATATATATATATATATATATATATATATATATATATATATATATATATATATATATTATGCAGTGTTACATTAGAATATCCACATATCCACTATAAAATTGTACGTTTTTGTTTCAACGTCAAAAAAGGAAAACCTTTTATAAACGTCTCATCAGGTGGGTAATCACGGTATTACTAAAACTTTAGAAACAAAACTTTACAGTTTTGTAGTGGATATGTGAATGTTCTATTGTAACACTGCATAAAATAGATAAACATTTACGGCTCTACTTCGTGTATTGAGCACTATTTTTAAATTAATGTTTTGAACGTTGTAAACCTACTGATCGTTCTCCTACCCTTTGATATATATATATATATATATATATATATATATATATATATTATAATAATATTTTTGTTTAAAAATATGATTCCTTCGCTACATAAGAGTTCTCATGTTTCAAAAACGAGAGCTGAAATTCTCCAAATAATTATTAAAATTAAGTTGGATTGTGGTGTTTAGTCCCGTTTCATCTTCAAGCGAAATTTTAGGAATAAGCTATCTCTCGGTTTACGTGTATTTTTAGGCACGGTCCGTTACAGAGTTTGTTATTGTGGGAGTGGCTAGACTATTTTCCTTCGTTAAGTGGTCAGGGAGTTAATTCTTATCAATAGATTCATCATCCTCTGAGAAGTTTTGCTAAGGTTGGGTAGGGTATCTATTTCAAGGCTAATGTTTACGGTCATTCTTTTAGTTGGTTCCCAGTGAAGGATATTTTTGTGGCGCGCCTACAATCGTTATGTGTCTGGAGAATTGTCTTTTATTATTGTCTATCTGATTATCTATTTGTTTATTCAAGTGGGTGTTTTATATACAGATCGCTTTGCATTGAATTTCAATTTGTTTTTTTTTTGTTTTTTTTGACGACGAGAAATATATATATATAGATAGAAATATATATATATAAATAGATATATAAATAGACAAATATAAATAGACAAATAGACAAATATATATGTATATAAATATATATATATATATATATATATATATATATATATATATATATATATATACCACTGCAAATATTTCGCGGCACACATAAGAGGATCGCGCGGCGCTATAATTGCGCTGCACGGTGGATGGCAATTCTGTGCTTTTATGTGTTCGCTGAAGTTGTACCCATTGCTGATAAAATATTCCACAAATTCTGTTAATATAGCATTGCTGCACAAGATGCCATGGTCGTCAAATATTTTTTTTTAATTTTACCGCTGGAGAAGCCACCAGTTTAGTAGCGTTTGATACAGTGCATGCGACAAAAGTGTATCTGCATAATTACCAGCTACGGAGCTGTAAGTGTTGTAAAAAAAGAGAAGTTGATATTTATAATAAAAATAATAATAATAATAATAATAATACCCAGACCAGGTTACGGAGATAGGACCTGTTACAATTTTATGCGACTAAACAATACACACAGACAAAACAATAAAAGCTAATCGCCCAGACATTGTTATTAGAGACCACAAAAAAGTATCTACTTATTGATATAGCAGTTTCTGCAGACTGCAATGTATCTTTGAAGATCTTTAAAAGGCTATCAAAATACAAGGGCCATGAAATCAAAATCTCAAAATTGTGGTACATGGGAACATCAACAATTACTATTGTAGTTGAAGCCCTCGGATTGGTTGGAAAAGTTTCCAGTAGTGGTTCCTGAAAGGCCATGCCTTAAAGAAATACAAAAATTTTTCTTACGAGTTCATCGCACACATTACAAAAGCATTATCTATGTAAAATATGTGTGTATGTTTTTGTGTGTGTGTTGTTAATTGGTCAGTGGACGCCATTTCTTAACTTAGGTCTCTGGACCGGACTCGGAAAACATATGTACACACCTGGAATCAAAGGAAATAAAATAATAATAATAATAATAATAATAATAATAATAATAATAATAATTATTATTATAATTATTATTATTATTATTATTATTATTATTATTAAAAACCGAGTTGAATTCACTTAAATACATAGTTGAAAACACAAAAAAGGATATCAACGATACGAATTTTGGCTGTCTCTCTGGTGCAATACAGTTCCAACATCTTTATCTGGACTCTAGCTGACACTAAGGGAATGTATATCAAAACGAGAACGTTTCTCACTTGCCACCGCATGCATCCTCCATATCTAATGTCGATGGTCTGTATGCGAAGAAACCACATGTTTAATTCAACTAGAACTGTCTTACAAAAGGAAAATAATCGTTATTCAAAGATACCTAGAACCTGCAGAAGACTAGGTGAGGATCTGTTTAAAAGAACATGAAAGAAATAAGAAACTTTAATCATTATTAAAGGAAATGCAAATAAACCATAATGCATCTAATGCAGCGGCAAAGAAGCTAATGAAGAAAGCAAAAGCAAGTGCAATGTACCAAATGCAGAAACGATGAAAACAAATCTCTTTATAGCCAATTCTCTGCGCGTACCAAACAAGCTGATTTGGACAAACCCCTCAGTGGTTACATAATGTAGGGTTAAAAGCTGAAACCGAAGATTTTATTTTTACTGCATATGAGCAACTAGAAATTACTAAACGAAAATACCTAAATATTGTCTGAACCCCAAATGCAGATTCTGTGCTAAATATTCCAGAAAAACAGACAATCTTGTATCAGGTTACACAGTGTTAGCACATACTGAATATAAAAATCGGCATGTCAGAATTGGCCAATAACTGCAACGGAAAATCTGCCAATTTTACTGGTAGGAAACTGCAAGAAACTAGTATGAACATCATCCCGAGGCGGGTAAAGCGATAGGCACTGTAGCAATTTTATGGGACTTTACAATACACGCAGACAGATCAGTCAATGCTAATCGGCCAGACAGCGTGATCACGTAATGGGTCTTTCACAGACACCTCCACTAATTCCCGATAGAAGATACTCTTAGGCCGAGAAAGGTCACTTGACCGAGGAATGATCAAGGCCGATCGACACTCCGGATATTTCGACAATATCTTTGTCTTCTTCACGTTTTGCTTACCAATTATACACAAGTATAAAAATAGAAAAAAGGGATAAGTTTTTGTACAAACGTTCTGTACCGGTAATCAAGTTGTTTTATTAATTCCACTTGATAACTAATCAATTAACAGAGCATGCTATGATCAGCATGATCACTTTCATATTACACGCGTTTCAGTGACATGCCATTCAGGGTAGGTGTTTTTCGTTAGTTTTGAAGCGTTGATTGCCAGTAGAGCCGTTTTCTCAAATTATGCAACATATGTAAATTGACTTATTTTATGTTTTTATATTTACATTCAATTTTTGAACATAACTTAAAGACATACAGTCGGAATATTTTTGAAGATTGTTAAACACTGTTTTTTCTTTGCCTTGTCTTTCTTAAATCGTCCACTTATTTAAGTGTTGTTAATAATAATAATAATAATTGTCATGGGTTCTTACCTATAACTACAGAATGAACTCTTCCTAACACTATGTATACTACGCCTCTCAAGGGAGAGGGACGAATCAAGCCGAGCTTCACAGCTTGATGGTCGAACTCTCTGCCTCTGAGCAGAGAGGAACCTATACGAGGCTCCGCCGAAGGGCAGAGTCCCCGTTCGGGGAGGTTGACCAACTCGATCCCGTTTATACAGGTTCTACGGGCATTTTTTGGCCGAGCCTACGGGCTCGGGAAACCCACGTTAAACTCGGCTTTGTGCCACATGCAACCCTCGTGGGGGGGTGGCTAGATACCGAATCAAGCCGAGCTTCTCAGCTTGACGGTCGAACTCTCTGCCTCTGAGCAGAGAGGAACCAGGGCGAGGCTCCGCCGAAGGGCAGAGTCTCGTTGGGGGCGGTTGACCAATCCTATCCCGTTTATACGGGTTCTACAGGCATTTTTTGGCCGAGTCTACGGGCTCGGAAAACCCACGTTAAACTCGGCCTTGTGCCACATGCAACCCTCGTGAGGGCGTGGCTAGATACCGAGTCGAGCCGATAGTGGTTCACTCCAAACCAGACTGACAGTCATACTAACACCTTCCACATCTTGTGCTATTATTTCGTGTAATATACCTTCGTTATTTCTACTCTTGTGTTCGGGTTGTTCTTCCTTGGTCCTAACCTGGACCATAACAATAATAATAATAAATCTTAATTAAACGATCGTCTTGGCCATTCATGAATAGATTTTTAAACGATTAGAATCATTAAAAATTCAATAAAGAAACTAAGAAAAACAGACAAAAAATTACTGTAGCGGCAAACATACACGGATTAATGTGGTAGGACTGAGAAAACTTATTCTCAATTGGTTTTGGATTTACAATGATGTTCACTGTGTACAAGACCGAGAGCCACTCGTGTTAGAAGGTAAGAGGCACTTTTTATGCGGATATATGTGGAAGATAACGGTTAATCCTAGACTTGAAAAGAGTAAGATTGTAGTGATCGGGGAAACACTCTCCTGGGAGTCGGTTCCACAGAACAGCGAATAAGGTGCTCGCATGGAACTTACTTCTCAGAATGGAAGATGAAATGATTGAGAATGCTTCACTACATAGTACGTAACATCGCGGGACTTACTCGTGAAAAATAGAACTGATTCAACTAAGAAATGGTCGGTATCTGTCTATATTTCTGAGTCGAATATTTACATTATTCGGATTATTGTCCTCATCTTTTCGCCATATTTATTACAACGTTTTAGCCACAGAAATCTCCTGAGCCAACCTAGCATATAAATGAATACAATATGGGAACCAGTAATAATGAGTGCCAGAGAAAAGCAATAATAACAACAAAATTTGCAATATGAGCTCTGGTAAAAACATGTAATGATAATAGCAAAAATTCCAATATGAGCACTGGTAAAAATGGTTGCTGATGACATACACGGATGTTCTCAAGGACACATGACACAGTGGATAAAGGCGTGACAGGACCGAAAGAGTGAGTTCAATACCTGGTTAAGACAGGAGAGAACATGGAGAGGGTAATTAACAGGAGATAAATGATAAATGACATCCATTAGACACGGCACGTGGAACTGGAACTGTCTACCGCAATGAGCAAAATAAAGGGTTCAGTTCAACATTTCAACCACCTGAAGAAGTCAAGTGTACAACGGCAGAAAGGTTGTAATAAATATGGTGACAATCATTGTAGTCCGAATAATGTAAACAGTGTAAGAAATGATCATCTGAGCACTTGCCATAGAAATAGCGATAGACCGGTGAGTGGTTTGCGTCGTTTTGCCTGTGAGAAATGGTTTGAACTGTTGAAAATAATTTTTCACCGACAAGGACGCGAAGAGACTTTTGAACCCTATCGTGACAGGAAAGTGAAAACTGGGTAACTCTTGTCCAAATATGATAGTAGTACTTCATTTTAGGCCTGACCTGTCTCTTATAAAGTTGGCGGATAGCACAAGGAGTCAGGTACTTACTAGAGCGGTAAAAGGAGCCGACCATTTTTCCAGCATCTTTCAGGGTGAGGTCTGGATTTAGTTTAAGGTCCAGTAAGCGCTAAGAGGATCTAGCCTCCCTAATAGAATATCCATTCATCGTGATTGTTGACAGTAAAGTGTCCTATCGGCGATCTATATTACAATCCGGAAGGTATTTCTTTGAAAAAAAAAACACAACAATAAGTTAATATATACGATGAGAGACTGCAAACGTTTCACTGCTAACCATTGTTCAAATATTTGTCCATATTACAAAATAACAGGTTTCTTTTTTATAAGAACATCGTTCTCAAGGCGAGAATTTTTTTCTGCACACTTCTGAGTTTGAAAAAAAGCTACATCCAAGAATTAAATCTAATTTGTGTCTTTTATTCAGATTTGTAAAGTGGGTAGGTTGCAAAAATGTTCAGCATCCACTTTAAACGCACAAAGATATATATATATATATATTAGATTGGTGCGAAAATAATGACGTAATAATGTCGTTTTTTGACATTAAAAATACGTCAAAAAACGACATTATTACGTCATTATTTTTGTACCAACCTAATATATATATATGTATATAGGTAAAATGAAAACAAATGGAATATAATTCCACTGTATGTAACATATATGTATATATATATATATATATATATATATATATATATATATATAAAACATCGAGTTTCCACAAGTAACTGAACGTAGGAAATTATTAGATAACGTGTTACTTTTCCTGTCGGAACGTTCTGGGAGAATAATAGTCTGTCGTCTATTTTATTAGCTGTCTGCTCGGAATAAATGAATTATGGCTTTTCTTTCCTTCCGCTTCCTCTGTCAGTCTGCTGTGATTACAAGACCAATCTCCAAGATAAACACATGTGTTGTTTACCGATACGTCAGTTCTCAAGCTTTATACTATGTCGAAGCGTGTATTCTGCTACGTAACGTCTATTAAAGCAACACGCACACTTGTCATTGTCTGTCATATGAACGACGATATTGTTGAATAACATTGCAATTCTCATCTTCCTACAAAGATTCAGTTTAGGGATTTGTGTACAGTAAAAAAAAGTACAGTATGCATATGTTGCTTTGATTTTTAATGAGCCTTCTGCAAAATACGGAATCCTTTTGAAAAATGAATAAATGAAAGAAAAATGTGTTTAAATTACAAACATAGGAAGCAATATTATTAGCATCTAGGAAGATTATTAGCATATAGGAAGATGACACGTATCCGAAAATATACAATTTGATAAAAAATTATGAGTGATCATTTTTTTATATTATTATAATAATTTTCAAACGAAATTGAATTTGATAAAGTAACACGAGCATTGTCCAAATGACATATTGAATTAATATATATATATATATATATATATATATATATATATATATATATATATATATATGTGTGTGTGTGTGTGTGTGTGTATGTGCGTGTGTGTGTGTATATATATATATATATATATATGTATGTATTAGGTTGGTGCAAAAATAATGACGTAATAATGCCGTTTTTTGGCGTTAAAAATACGTCAAAAAACGACATTATTACGTCACTATTTTTGCACCAAACTAATATATATATGTGTATACGTTTACATATATATATTAACAAATATATATATATATATATATATATATATATATATATATATATATATATATATATATATGTATATGTATATATATATATATATGTATACGGTTATATATATATATATATATATATATATATATATATATATATATATATATATATATATATATATATATATATATATATATATATATATATATATATATATATGTGTGTGTGTGTGTGTGTCTCTATTTCTGAGATGAAGTATAATGTACACTATTTGCATTATTCGGACTATTGTCCTCATTTTTGTAGCCATATTTATTACAACGTTTTGGCCGTTGTACGCTCCGGCATTCTTCAGGTGGTTGGAATGTCGAACTGAACCATTTTATTCCGCTCACTGGGATAGACTGTTCTAGTTCCACGAGGACGCATGGCACAGTGTATAAAGGCGTTCGTTAGTTCCAGTGACAGGACCCAAAGAGTGTGAGTTCAATACCCGGCTAAGGCAGTGGAGAACTTGGAGAGGGAAATTAAACGTGAGATAACTCTTAACAGACATTTATTGAACATGGCACGTGGAATGCTTAAAAAAAAAATCTCAGTTTCAGCTAGATTTTGAAAGACAGCAGAATAACTTTAGCAACTGAATAAAACGTAAATGAGAATTTGTTACACCTTTTAGCATATTCACAAATGTGGCATTCGGTATGTGTTACTCACTTATCCTAAGTACTTGTCGATTATAAAACGGCAAAAAACATATATTGCGCTTCTAACAATCGCTATCACTTCAAAACCTTAATTAAACCCATTTTGAAACTATCATTGTTTTTATTCACGTTTGGGGACTATTTGCCCATAGCTGGGATCCTAACAGGTTCTACCAGCCCGAATCAGGTTGAATCAGGGAACACCACCAATTAAAAGGGGGTCATGCTCCTCAAAATCTTCTAATCAGAAGCCATGCTGCCGGATGTAGTTTAGCATCATACCCAGAACGTCCGGCTTGGAGCGTCACTTTATTGTCAATGACTACCTGAAATACATTTACCTTTTTTTTGTCAATATTAAATGAAAAGAAGGATTTTTTTTAAATTTATATTTACATTATTTTTTATCTATTTAAAAAAGAAATCATTTTCCATTATTAAATGACAAACTAGTGATTCAATCATTTTATCCCTGAGATGGGCATATTACGACGCTGAAAAGATAATACTATTTTTTCTCAATGAAAGAATTTGCTTATAAATAAAAAAAGACGACTGCTTTTATTTCTAAATGAAAAACATGAATGTATATGCTTGTAAACGCGAAGATGAAAAGCATTTGTTTCGAAGTGCAAGTATCTAAACTCTTTGCCTTTAATAATTGCTGTTAAATGAAAAAGATGACAAGTTTCTCACTGAAAAGTTAAAATAGCGTCTTTTTTTAAGCATACAATCTGAAAGCATTGGTTATTAACTGAAAGTATAAAAAAAACTATACCTTTTAATTGTATCTAAGTGAACAAGATGAGCAACAAAAATTTTAAAAGATTTTGATCAAACGTACGCGATGAAACCTTTCGATTTTACTTAGCAGCGAAGATATTTGACTATTTAAAGCCTTTTCTTTTAACAGTTGCTTCTAAGTTAAAATGATGAGATTATTTTTCACTCTAGAAAATATTACGTCATTTGTTAATAAGTGTACAAGATGCAAGAATTAGTTCTATTTGAATACATCGAAAGCATTTTCTTTTTATTGGAAAAATGAAGGCATTTGTTAATAAGTGTACAACATGCAAACATTTGTTTCCGTTTGAATATATCGAAAGTGTTTTCACTTGAAAAGATAAAAGCATTTGTTAATAACTGCGCAACATGCAAGCTTTTGTCGCTTTGAATACATCGGAAGCATTTTCTTTACATTGGAAAGATGTAGGTATTTGTTAATAAGTGTACAACATGTAAGCATTTGTTTCTGTTTAAATATATCAAAAGTGTTTTTCATTGAGAAGATGAAGACATTTGTTAATAAATGTGCAACATGAAATGCTTTGTCTCTATTTGAATATATCGAAAGCAGTAGCTTTTCAATGAAAAGTAGAAGGCATTTGTTAATAAGTGTACAACATGCAAGCATTGTTTTATCTGAATATATCGAAAGTGTTTGTTTTTCATTGAAAAGATGAAGGCATTTGTTGTAATTGAAAAATGCATTTACTTATAATATTTAAATAATTACTTCCCCAATAAAAAGTAATGGAAACGTTTACTTCTCAATGACAAAATGAAAGCATTCAGTTTTCAATTTCAAAGATGAAAACATATTTCTCCTTGAAAAAGATGAAAGCTTGACATTTGCCCTAACGGAAATATAAGCAATTGATGTTCATTGAATAACTTTCATGTATTTGGTGAAATACTTTATGAAAAACATGAAAGCAATTGTTTCTAATTTAAGATGATGGCTTCTAAGTGCAAATCGTAGAAGCTTTAGTTTCAAACTGAAATGAATCGAAATAAATTCTTTTCTTTTTCATTGTAAAAAGATGAAAGAATTTGATTCTCAGTGGCTGTTGTCCAAGATTCTTTTGGGAGCTTTCTACAGAAATCGGACGAATGTTACGATTACAACCTATGCTCGATATGAAACTTTTCGATCGAGAACACATCGGTCATATTGGAGATGTCTATTTGAACTCTCAATGCCGCACCTACAAATACCGAAGAAATGTGGGCAACAATCGATAACAGCATAGCTCAACATCTCTATAGATGTATTCAGACTAACCATGAAGCGATGCCACGCTTAACTGCTTCTATATAAGGAATTAATGTATGTATTTTTTATCCGATATTTTTATTCTATAAAATCTTTTTTTAGGGAAAACTACTTATTTGAAATTGACGCCCCATTTGTGTTCTTTGAGCAGTCTGCATTAACGCTTGAAATGAATAATAATTCCGTATTTAAAACAAATGCATTAATTCATTGTATATACAGAACTGAAAACATAAAAATAATATCTTATATATATATATATATATATATATATATATATATATATATATATATATATATATATATATATATATATTATTTATTTCACCATAAGCAAGGCAATAAAAAATCTAAGACACAAGGGGTTACTGTGTGTTTGTGTTTGTCTGTGTGCGTGTAGTGTTTAGTCGAAAGTGCTCAATTCCCGTGAAAAGTTTGTGTGAAGATCACGAAAGCGTGAAACCTAAGGTCACGAACTCTCCATGTAACTGCACACACACACACACACACACACACACATATATATATATATATATATATATATATATATATATATATATATATATATATATATATAAGTTACGAAAAACTTGGTAATCCGTATGGGTAGTCCCAAGGAGGATGAAATCCTGAGAGCGCAATGTAAATTCAGAGCTAATAATTTAAAGAAAACAGACCACTTCATGGCATCACTTTCAAAAGGTGAAACGAAAAATGAAATGAAAATTTACACTTTTGACGGGTAGTATTAAATTTATCTAATTTAACAGAGAGGGTAGAGGACCATGTCTCTCAAACCGCTACTCGCTACCTTCTCTGTTAAATTGCATAAGCTTAATACTACCCGTCAAAAGTGTAGATTTTCATTTCATTTTTCGTTTCACCTTTTGAAAGTAGTGTCTAAGGATCCAGGGTACCTTAAAAGGTCTCTGGTGAAATAAACTATTACAATGGAGCCTTAAAGTGGGCTGTTTATCTTTAAATTATATATATATATTATTCATTTCACCACAAGTAAGGCAATAAAACCTCTAAGACACAAGTGGTTACTGAGTGTGAAAAAAGAAGAACGTTAGGTTGTGAGAACACTAAAAGAAGAATAATCAATAAAACACCTTACAAAAAATGATATTGCAATTAAATTTTTGAAAATCAAAGTTGGCTGGAAAGCAAGAAGCAATTTCCACAAGTGTAAATGAAAGGAAAAGAATAGTTAACAAGCAAATTACGTTTATATCTTGCTAATCCAGTCATAGCATAATGAGTCTATATTGTCAATCTCGTACTGCGTTTAAATTCGTAAAGTCTAGGTACCATACAGCAAAGTTAATTAGAACATTTATCATAAAATTACTTATAGAAAACGAGGAAGAGGAACTGAAGCTAAAATAGTCCGGTTAGGAACAATAATGCTGCAGATTCTTCCTTGGACTTTATCAAGAATCTATAAATATATACCAGGAACAGGAGGACACCATATGTGGCAGCGATATTCGAAGCATGGGCGAATAGTAGACGTAAAAACACGTCTTCGGAAACGAAACTGGACAGAGATGAAGTGTCTGAGTAAAATAATCTGAGTTAACATGATGTTCTTTCTTTAAATAAGGTAGAAAAAGGCTTCATAACTGTGAAGTCCTGCGCAAGCGAGCTGTAAAGCCTGCCTGTCACAAATGATACATATTCTTTCCCTGCTGGAAGATACACAGACGTAATACACATGTTAAATAAATATAAAATGGGGTGTCTGCTTCAAGTAAGATGTGACCGCTAATGTAAAGTTTTGAAGTAATATATATAAAAATATGGATGACTTTTTAAAAGTATTTAAATTATTCGAACTATTGTCCTCATCTTTGTCGCCATATTTATTACAACGTTTCAACTGTTCAGTATCTCTATATTTCTGAGATGAACTATTATGTACACTATTTACATTATTCGGAATATTGTCCTCATCTTTGTCGCCATATTTATCACAACGTTTCGGCCGTTCAGTATCTCTATACTTCTGAGATGAGTTAACATGTACACTACGTACATCATTCGAAATATGGTCCTCATCTTTGTTGCCATATTTATTACAACGTTTCGACCGTTGTACACTCCGGTCTTCTCCAGGTGGTTGGAATGTCGAACTGAACCCTTTATTTTGCTCACTTGGGTAGACTATTCTAGTTTCACATGCCATGTTTAATGGATGTCAGTTGTCAGT
Organism: Acanthosepion lycidas; assembly: GCA_963932145.1. Lineage (NCBI taxonomy): Eukaryota > Metazoa > Mollusca > Cephalopoda > Sepiida > Sepiidae > Acanthosepion > Acanthosepion lycidas. Next base: position 72,389,608 of record OZ010591.1, on the reverse strand, counting down.
TATCTCCTGTTAATGCCTCTCTCCAAGTTTTTTTTTCACTGCCTTAGCTGGGTATTGAACTCACACACTTTGGGTCCTGTCACTGGTTCTAACTAACGCCATTATCCACTTTTCCATAGGTCCTTGAACAGTCTACCCCAGTGAGCGAAATAAAGGGTTCAGTTCGACATTCCAACCATCTGAAGAAGGCTGGAGCGTACAACGGCCGAAACGTTGTAATAAATATGTAATCTTAACTGTTGTACCAGAAGGACGATTCTTTCTTTTAATCAGAAAATTAAGATACGCTAAATTCTTAGTATCGGATCTAAGTCAAAGTAATACAAGATTTCATCACTAAGAAATGCTCTTTCAAGATTTGCCGAATTACGGCACTTAATCCTAAAGATGCGCCTTGAAATATAACCAGTGATAACGTAATTCTGGGAACAGGACTTCATGAATTCTGAAAGTAAGAAAGAACTCTGAAAGTAAGGGACCGTAATTTACCCCTCAAATTGATAGTATTATTGACAGTATTAATTACATTGTGACTATAGCGTCCACGAAAATATGTGAAAAGATTTTCATTGCCACGCCATCTAAATAGTATTCTTAAAAAAGGGAACATTTCACCAATCAAAAAGTCGCCTCGATTAAAAATAAAAAAATTCAGGTACCTTTCGACAGACACTTCGCCAGAAGAAAAATAGTCGGAAAGAAAAACAAATGAAAGGAAACAAACCTCCTTGAAATAGAATTATATATATATATATATATATATATATATATATATATATATATATATATATATATACATATATATATATATATATATTCATACACGTTTCATTAAATAATATAGACAAGTGTTGTCTATTTATTTTATGGAAATTTTTTCATAACGTCTGATAAGTTTAATAACATTATCGTTGAACGAACAAAGAAATTCACAATATTGATCCATATTTTTTTAATACAATCTAAGATTTCGGCTTACATAAGCCATTATCAAAGATGTCAATTACAACATATTAAGCAATATACAGACAAGACAGTGATGATAGTCTGTCATTGTTTGCATAGATGATTTCTAAACAACGATAAAGACGTGCATATAAGACGCTAGAAGAGAAAATCGCACCGCATCTCATGACGTCACACATGACCACATGAAAGTGAATTGGAGAAGTATGAAGTATGGGATGTCGTTGGTATAAACCAATGGCTTCTGTTACCAATTAGTATACAATTTATACTAGAGAATGTATTGTATCCAAGTGCAGTAGGAGAACTGTTAGATGTCTTATTTTGCTTTCTCGTTTAATGTAGTTGACTGATGATTACTTCTCAGTGCAGCTTTCTCACTGTTGTACTTCTTTAGCTCCAATGTTTTTCTTTCTGTTGCTTTGTTGTTGTCCTGGAGAGTTCGTACATACAAAGTGCAAAGATGAAGTTGATGTTGTTTTGTAGTTTTTTGCAGTAGCCGGGTATGTGTGAAATTAATTAGATATAGTTGTCAGAAAACCAACACAATGATTTGTTTCAAATGGCGAATGTTTGTGTCGGACCATCCACACTTTTTGGATGTGTCGAAAAAAAAAAAGTAACGATGCAGAAGACTTGCCGCGGAAACTCCGAACAACATTCCTCATGTGTTATTATCATGGAGTTTAACATCTCCGGATCACAGTCAATATCAGCCAGTATATGCCTCTCAGAAGGTACATGCAATATAATGACGGGGTTAAGCTGTCATGAGTTTACCTTCCCATCTGAAGTCTTTTTATCGTGAAACAAACACTAAACTATTGCTTACCAAAGCTCAGAGAGACTCCTTTCACCCTCATCAGGGGCAGCTAGCCCGCGCCAGTTTTCAACCTGGTACTTTACATAGATCACCATATATATATATATATATATATATATATATATATATATATATATATTAGGTTGGTGGAAAAATAATGACGTAATAATGTCGTTTTTTGACGTATTTTTAAGGTCAAAAAACGACATTATTACGTCATTTTTTGCACCAACCCAATATATATATATATATATATATATATATATATATATATATATAATCACCACTCCCCTCTATGTATCAATAGTGGTTTACGATCAATATTCAAGATAGAATAGTGCAATGGCTTGCAAGTTCCTTCTAAAGTTTTGTTGAGCTTACCAGTCCTCGTCTCACAGGTAGATTTTCTTAAGTTACTTTCTTCTACCTTTGCTTTGAAATTTCAATGGTTTGAATTTATAGTTTGTCCTTCTACCAAACTGCTTACCATATAAGGAAAACGGACTCAGTCTGTCTTGCTAATTTGCCGACAGGTGGGGGAAGGAGAAGAGATGGATTCATACATTACCTAAGATCACTAGCACTTAAATCAATGTAATGAACTCGACTGGACTCACATTCCTCAATACGAGCCGCTAAACATTACTTCTCATATATATATATATATATATATATATATATATATATATATATATATATATATTGGTATAAAATGACATTTTAAAAAAATCTTGGTTTTTGCTGATGCGTTTCGTCTTCCGATTTTTTTCAAGTTAAAAATGAAATCGAAATCATTGTTGTTATATTAGGTTGGTGCAAAACTAATTTCGTTTTCTCACATAGTAACATATGTTAGAAAACGAAATTATTTTTGCACCAACCTAATAGTTACATTACAAAACCGAAATTGAGAAAAGTAAAAAAAAATTGTAAATTGATCTTGGAATTTAACTATATTGCCGACATGAAAAGAAAAGTTACTATAATGGAAATTTACATTAACTTGAAAGAGGCTTACGCAGTAGCGTCTATCTCTCTCTCTCTCTCTGTTTTTTTTTTTTAATTTGAATTTGTAATCTAATACCTGTGTGTTCAACTTTTTTTGTAAACCTAGAAAGGGTTACTGAGTGAGGATCAACCAAAACGGAGGTTGGAAATGAAAGGGTAACCTTTATAACATCAACAGCAACGTGAAGAATGTAAACCACAGCCAGTGTTGGATTGCTTAGAAAGTAGATTACCCACCCCCAACGTATTTATGAGGATTGGGGCAGAGTTACGGTATATACGGTATATATGTGCCCTTGGCGTACACTGTCAGCAGATCGCACATATTTACACTGTAGCACCTGTAAGAAAACTGGCACGATTAAGCTCAAATTTCGATCGCGTAATCACAATAGTACCAACTGTAAGAACACATAAGCAGTGGCCTGTGTGAAAAACCTAAAAACAAGTTATAGTGACAGTGCTGCTAATTATTGAATTACCCTCGTATATGTGTGTATATATATATATATATATATATATATATATATATATATATATATATATATGTGTGTGTGTGTGTTCCTCCTTCACGCACACTGCCAGCGAAGCGGATATGTTTACACTGTAACACCTGTAAGAAAACTGGCACGATCAAGCTCAAACTTGGATCGTGTAATCACAATAGTAGCAACTCTAAGCATCTATGTGCAAAAGGCTAATGATATGTTATCGTGAAAATTCGGATAATTATTGCCTTACCTTCGTATGTGTGTGTATATATATATATATATATATATATATATATATATATATATATATATATATATATATATATATATATAATATTAATGTCTCCTTTCGTTAGAAACACCGCAAATAATGATAAATTGATGTGCAATATCTGTCCTTAATTTCAGCGAATTCTGGAAAATTTCCTTAGAGATGGAGATGGCCACGAAAAGGTGATATGGAAGATGAAAACAAAATGTACATTTATAATCAGATTTAGAAAGTGTAGATAAAATCTCTTGTGAAATCAAAGGATAGATTGCAGCATTTAGCAGCTGTCCGAGCCGATGTTTCTCTTTAGTCGTACATTTACTTGTTTGACAGCGGAAAATACGGGAGCTGAATGAACAAGGTGCTAGATCAGAGGCTCTGATTCGAACAAACATTGTTCGACAACGGTTGGTCATCAAAAACAAAGAGATCTCTCTAAATTTCTGAGATGAGGCATTATCTTCAATATTTACATTATTCGGACTATTGTCCTCAGCTTTGTTGCCATATTTATCACAACGTTTCTGGCCTTCTTCAAGTGGTTGGAATGTCAAACTGAACCCTTTATTTCACTCACTGGGGTAGACTATTCTAGTTTCACGTGCCATGTTTTAATGTATGTCAGTTATCAGTTATCTCCTGTTAATTTACATCTCCGAATTCTTCACTGCCATAATCGGGTATTGAACTCACATTCTTTGGGACCTGTCATTGGATCTAACTAACGAATTTATCCACTGTGCCATGTGTCCTTGAGGACATCTGTGTATGGATTTCTAGGTATTATACACCTAATGTCTTCAGCACCTATTCTTACCAGTGCTCATTTTTGCTGTTATCATTACAAGTTTTTACCAGAGCTCATATAGCAATTTATTGTTATTATCACCTTTCCCTGGCACTCCTTATTACTGGTTCCTATATTGTATTAATTTCTATGCTTGTTTGGCTCAGTTCGACCTTCCAACCACTGGAAGAAGGCTGGAGCGTACAGCGGCCGAATCGTTGTAATAAATGTTATGGGGTCCACCCCTTTTTCATATAAGTGGACTCTATCAAGTGTACCTGGACTGCTCCCGTTAATTACCAAGTGTCGGTAGTCGGTAGTCGGAAGAAAGAGGATATACGGAGAGTGAGATAATATACGAACGGAGATAGTGTGAGGTAACCTCTTGTAGAAGTCAATTACAAGCACGTAGACTCTAATGTAGACCTACTTTGAGACTGTCTATATCTATCTGTATTTGTTACTAACCGCGTTCATGGATTCACTAACAGTATTACTCTTTGTATGATTATGTAAATACATTTTATTTCTTATATTTAATTATTGCGTTTGTCATTCCAGAACGAATTCATCTCGGAATCCACAACAACTTGGTGACGAAGATTCGAACACACGCAAAAAATCAACAAAAGAAAAATATTCCCTCGTTGTCCAACAAGCAACTTGGCTTCGAGCGATTCGAACTCACAAGAAAAAAAAAGAAATGGAAAAAAACCTTCCCTCGTCGTCCAACAACAAATTAGAGACAAACAATTTTGATGAGTAAAAATACATAAAATTAAGTTATGGAAGATTTTAAAAATATGTTGGTAGAACTGATAAAACGCCAAAATGAGCAACAATTACAAATGCAGAAATACCAAAATGATCAACAGTTACAGCTACAAGAAACATGGCAAAAGCAAATATTACAAACGCAAAAGGAAAATCAAGATAGACAAACAGAGCTCCAGCAACTAATACTGAAAGTAGCGAGCTACAAGCAATTAGATATTGAAAAAGAAGCAACATTTTCGCAAGACGCAGTGTGGAATACCATAGAGATTTTCAAATATTCTCTAGATGATGGGGACAAAAATTTTGGATATTACTTCAGAAGACATGAAGACATCTTTAACATAGACTGTCAAAATTGGACAGAAGCAAAAAAGCTACGTCTATTGCTTAGAAAATTAGGGACTGAAGAATATACAAAGTTCGTGGATTATATCTTGCCAAAAAAGTCGAACGAATTAAAATTCGACGAAGCATTGACATGTCTTAAAGAACTCTTCAGCCCCAAAACATCACACTTCCACAGGAGGTGGAAATGCCTTAACCTGGTAAAGGGCTATAATGAGGATTATTCCACGTTTGCCGCAATCGTAAATAAACATTGTGACGACTTAAAACTAGCGGAATTAACCCCGGACAATTTTAAATGTCTCATCTTTGTTCAAGGGCTAGTTTCTACAAAAGACAGCGAAATGCGTAGAAGAATGCTTGCAAAATTACAAAATGAACCGGGTCTAACATTACAGCAATTATCGGAAGATTGTCAGAGATGTTTAAGCATAAAGAAAGACGCAAAGGACATTGAAGAATCAGCTGTTTCTCATATACGTAAGTTAAACAAAAGTCTACGTTCTTCACCCTCCCCGGAAAGAAAACTAAAATTTTACGACAATGAAAAAAGATTCTGACCCTCCCCGGAAAGAAAAATAAAATTTTATGATAAAAGAAAAAGTACAACATACAGGACAAATTATGAGGAATATCGAAACAAATATAAGCCCCCTCCATCAGCATGTTATCGATGTGGAGGATTACATTGGAACAAGGATTGCCACTTCAGATATAAAAACTGTCTTGAATGTGGAAAAAAAAGGCCACAAGACATCCCAATGTAGAAATAGAAAAGATACTAATAGAATAAGAGCTACAAGGATGAATAACGATGGCAACACCAATGTAAGGAAATATGTGGAACTGGAAAATTTAAATAAAAAGATTAAATTACAACTGGATTCGGGTTCCGACCTCACGATAATCAACTTATAGACATGGAAAAAATTCAAAAGACCTACCATGTTACACACTCAAAAAATTGCCAAGTCGGTTACAGGCAACGAATAAAATTTGAGGGAGAAATAATAGTGAATGTTAAATTTCACGGCAAAACAAAAAACTTAAGATATACGTCATGAAAGATACTGAAAATTTAGTAGGTATTGGCTGGATGCAGAAATTCAACGTTTGGGACCTACCTATCAACTCGTTTTGCAAAAAGTTAGAGGTTGAACCATCAGATACTATAAAATCGAAGGAGGAATTATATAATCAATTCCCTGAGGTATTTTCACGCAGGTTGGGACGATGCAACAAATTTAAGGCCAAAATAGAATTAAAAGAAAACGTCCAACAAATTTTTGGAAAGAAGCGAAATGTTCTGTTTGCTACAATAGAAAAAATAGACAAAGAATTGGCGAGACTTGAACAAACTGGGATTCTATCAAAAACAGAGTTTAGTGAGTGGGAAGCGCCGGTGGTTTACGTAAAAAAGAAGTCAGGAGAAATTCGCGTATGCGCAGATTTTTCGACGGGACTCAACAAGGCAATAAAAGACCACCATTACTCACTACCGAGTCCAGAGGAGATATTTACAAAGCTCAACGGCGGTAAGATATTTTCAAAAATAGATCTTAGTGAAGCTTATCTACAAATCCCAGTACAAGAAGAGAGTACGACAATCCTTTGCATTAATACGCACAAAGGGTTGTACAAGTTCAACAGACTACCATTTGGAATAAAAGTTGCACCTGCAATTTTTCAGCAAACCATGGACACAATGCTCACGGGCCAGAATTTCGCGACCGTTTATCTGGATGATATTCTAATTAAGAGGGACATTGTTGAAGAGCACACGTCACACATAAAAGAAGTTTTTTGAAGACTTCAGGACTTCGGCTTCAAAGTAAAAGGAGAAAAGTATGATTTTTTTCCTAAATAAAATTAAATATTTAGGTCAGATAATAAATGAAAATGGCAGGAAACCGGACCCAGAGAGGGCACCGACAATTAAAAAGATGCCGGAACCAAAAAATATTACCTCCCCCCAAGAAGGAGTGGGGTGTTATGGGGTCCACCCCTTTTTCATATAAGTTGACTCTACCAAGTGTACCTGGACTGCTGCCGTTAAATACCCAGAGTCGGTAGTCGGATAGTGAGAGGATATACGGAGAGTGAGAGAATATACGAACGGAGATAGTGTGAGGTAACCTCTTGTAGAAGTCAGTTACAAGCACGTAGACTCTAAGGAAGTCCTACTTCGAGACTGTATATATCTATCTGTATTTGCTACTAACCACGTCCTGGGCTTACTAACAGTATTACTCTTTGTACGATTGTGTAAATACATTTTATTTCTTATATTTAATTATTGCGTTTGTCATTCCTTGGAGACCGAATTCATCTTGGAATCCACAACAATAAATATGGCAATGAAGACAATAGTCCGAATAATGAAAACAAACGATATCTGAAGAAAATTCACACCTCGTTTTACAGACCATGGTATAAAAAAAAACAACGTGTTACCCGGTAAAAGTTGTTACAAACATTGTCCAAATGCCGAAATGGGGAGGGCAGTTCACGCCCCTCTGAAGTATGATGAGAAGGTGGGAGTGAGGAAAGGTTCCCAAAAATGGAAAAAAGGTGGAAATTCCTAACCAGAGAGGTGGATATGTATTTAGAATTATTGAGGAACCCCCCCCCCGGCGCCGACAAACTCACCCCGGTTTTGGTCGGCGCCCATATAAACGAAGCCACAACGAGCAAAGTTGAGTTGAGTCCCAGCAGTTCCCAGAGTCAGTCTCCATTTGAAGCAAGCCTCGCAGATAGCTGACCATTCCGGACCTCTCTTCAACCCAAGAACAATTATTTTGAAGAGCGACTTAGATCCAGATCACCGAAATAAGTTTTTTTGGACTTTCGCCCAAAGACCCACCGAAACATCAATTTCTTAGAGAGCAGACAACTTGAAGTGTTAAAACTTGCCTAGCGGAAAACGACGTGTCACAATCCATAGAACGGGTCGGGAGATAGATGCAGTCCTATGTATCAAACAACTAGACATAAAGTTTGTTACCTTTTTCTTTGATACTTTGAACTTTTGAGTTTTCATTTTATTGTCTTTTATGCATATTTGTGTGGTATCACCCCCGTTGAACTCGGTTTGCAGTACGGCCCCAACCACTGTTTGATCTCGTCTGCCTAAGATCAATTCACAACGTGGGTAGGCGGACTGGGGGATTACCTTGGTAACCAGGCGTTGGAAGCGAGTTGGGAACGACGAGGCTGATATCAAATCTAACCAGATTCCCACCCGAATCACCAAAAGGTTAGAACGTCACATTTGGAGCAGCGACACCCGAACGGAGCAGCGAGGAGCGAACGGATGGCGCCTCGGCGAGGAAATCACAATTGGTGCTGTTTAGGGACGTCACAGTTGGTGCCGTGATAGACTAGGATAGAACGTCACGGTTGGCGCTGCGACCAGGGGACGACGTTACACCTGCATATCATCCAAGTTTATCCATTTATTAAGATCATTTCTCTCCACAACGTTCTGTTCTTTCTAACTCTTAACATGTTTTGCCTTCTTCATAGCCACCTTAATCTACCTGCTGTCAACAATTTACACAAGCCAGTTAAATACGTTATTCGCTAATTACCTCTGTTTTTCTTGCCTTCAATACATCTTGTATATGTTAAATTTTTCAAGTATGACCTGTAGTGTCTGACAATAGATTTAAAACATCGTTTTGTTTTTATTTTCTGCTATGACTAGAAAAAATGCTAAGCGTCTTAAGCTTGTTATCAGGTTTCTTAATAAGGCAGGTCTTCAAATGAACGTTTCCTTTGGAAGAAACTAACGACGAACGATGAAAAAAAAGAGGTAGCACTAATGTGTTTTTTTTTCTGAATATTCCATTAGTTAAGCAATAGAGAAATCTTCCAGAAAATAGCAATTGAAAGAATACTTATAGTCAGCTGAAATTCCTTGGACCTGTAATAAGGTAAGACGGCTTGGAAAACATAACTCTCACGAGGTACATAGTAAGTACCGAGCCACTTAAGCTGTTGTGTGTCAATGGATTGCAGAACAAAGGCGCAGACGCGGCAAAGGGAGAAAAACTAAGATATAGGGACATTTGAAAACCATGATCGCCTCTGTCATGAAAGGACTGGAGACTAGAAGTTTAATCAAAAGAATTGAGAGTAACAATAGAAGTAGCAGTAGACGAAGAGGACGACGACGACGAAGAAGAAGAAGA
>OZ010591.1:72367447-72374947 GCA_963932145.1 Acanthosepion lycidas | reverse complement strand
GATATTGCGAAAAAAATGATACAAGTTGAAATTTTATACGGCACATGTTTTCCCGTTGGGAAAAAGAGCGAGATTGAAGTTAAAAATTATGAAGCGTAAGGAGCAAGGAAAAGGAATAACAAGAGGGGATACCCTACGTGCAAGCCGCTATGGCAAACCGGGCCGCCGATAGCAGACCCAGCGATCCCCTTGTGGCAGCCAAAACAAAATACCGGTCTGCCGGTTGTAACATTGCCGAATCTAATGCGTCGGTGGTCCGATAACTGGCTGCTATCATTAAACTCTAGTAGCACGCCACCAAGTGGCAGAGTGCTGGTAGGCCCAGTAGATTTTATATGTTTTTTAAAGAATCTCTATGTTTCAAGACAGTAACACTATAATGCTAACGTTTATTAGGATATACTTAAAAAAAATGTGTCAATAGAGAAGGTAAAAGGTGAGAAAACATTTACATTTAAATTTACATATATATATATATATATATATATATATATATATATATATATACATACATATATATATACATGTATATACATATATATATATATATATATATATATATATATATACATATAGATACATATATATATATACATGTATGTACATATATATATAAAAATGTACATATAGATACATATATATATACATGTATATGCATATATATATATATATAAATATACATATAGATACATATATATATATATATACATATATATATACATATAAATATACATATAGATACATATATATATATATACATGTATATACATATATATATATATATATATATATATATATATATATATATATATATATATATATATATATGTATGTATGTATGTATTTATGTGTTGCGGGAGAAAGGGCGTCAGTGAGGCGGAAATACGATTTGCAGGTCGGGAACACTAGAATCAAGCAGACGCAGAAGTTTAAATATCTGGGAAGCGTTTTGCCGGAAGATGGTAAGTGCGACGCTGAGATCCGTAGACGTAATGGGATGGCTAAGGACGCATTCCAAAAGCTGGGCAGTGTTTTGCGAGACAGTAAGATTTCTTCGGTAACGAAGTAAATACTGAGCTCTTATGTGCCATCTGTCTTCTGTACGCCAGCGAATGTTGGACGATTTCTACAATGATGAAGTAAAGACTTGAGGCGAAGGATATGTGGTTCTACAGAAGGATGCTAAGGACATCGTGAACAACGATGAGGTCTTAGATAAGATGCAAACAAGAGGAGGCTTATACTTAACATCAGGAAGAGGCAGCTGAATTTTCTAAGGAAAGATAGCATGGAGAATCTGATACTCACAAGTCGAATAAAGTGACACAGAGACAAGGGAAAACAACGCATGACATACCTAGCAGGCTTAAGCAAGTGGATGACAGAATGTTGTGTGGTGGAGGTAGCAGAGGGAAGAACTTGTTGAGAGCTGCAAGGTTTACAGAGAGGTGGCGAGCCATGATCGCCTACGTCTCATAAGAAAATGGCACATAAAAAGAAAGAACTCCATACTGCATGCTGATTAGCAATTTCGCCTCTGATCATATATAATTTTCTCCCTTCGTGTGCTGCATAAACAATCCAGCCTTGCCCAGACTTACTATTTCTACATTTCTAAAGCTCTATCTGTTATCAAGAGCACTTTTAACTCGTAAATATGGCACATTTTATCACTGTTCACATACTTACTAAGTTTCAAATTACTGGCTTTGGCTTACAGAGCTTAAAAGACTTCTATGTATTATTTGATGTATTCAGTGAAAGAATTTACCTAAATATTTTTCCTTTCTAGTTTTCTAACGAGCATCCATTTGATAAATGAAAATATGTCTTTTCTATCTGGGGTTATACAGAATACCGGAATTCTTTGCTATATCAACTTACAAATTATTATTCTCGAAATTGGTTTATCTACCGCGCTTTTAAAAGTTGAATGAGCAATATTGTAGGAGCGTGGACCAAGTATTTAATTCAAATACATTAAATCTTTAGTGATATTTTAGAAGAATTGGGATATTATTAAATCACTATACCATATATGGTCTGGGGCACCTTCTGTTTATCTCGGAGTTCTTGACAAGATCCAGAGACGGATATGTAATGTGATTGGCCCTGATCTGGCGTCTCGCCTGCAGCCACTATCTCACAGACGCGCCCTCGCTCTGTCTCTTCTACAAATACTTTCATGGTAATTGCTCCGATGAGCTGCTTTCACTGGTTCCCAGTCTCCATGAATACAAGCGCCCTACGAGGCTGGCATCCCGCTCTCACCCTTACACTGTAGAATCTTTAAAATGTAGCCGTCTCTTCTACTCCAATAGCTTCATACCTCGCACCTCTCGCCTGTGGAATACCCTTCCCAATTATTGTTTCCCTGATAGCTATAATCTCCAACTATTCAAATGTAATGTCAATCGACATCTCCAGTTATCTTGATCTACACACTATCCTTCCCTTCATCCTTTGTTCTATCACACCTATCTGCTCTTGCTCCAAATCTTCTGCAACCCCCCTGCATCCTACTGGCTTCATGCCTTGCTCGGGGCGCAATGCTTAAAAAAAAAAACTATAGAAAGAAGCGCATTTCTCGCAACTGGGTGTAAATATTGCTGCTTTCCATCGTTGGGTAACGCATTTTCTTCAATTTTTCTTTGGTTGCCTTCCGTACTGAAGGGATAAAAGTGATGGGATAAATTTATTAAAACGGTTTCAAGAATGGTGAGTTTTTCTTTGAATTGCACACATATTTGATGTATCCCTACTGTAATACACCATATGATGCTAAGTATATTGTCACTTTTCTATGTTTGCGTGAAAAGGTTACAGATGATTTGTTTTATATAATTGTTTCAATATAATTATTACTTGATGTTCATCTCTCTTTTTTAACCCCTTTTAGATCTAATATCAGAAAGGATAAACTATTCATCATATAAATTGTCTTATTCATTTTACTTCCATTTCCATCGCTGAGTAAGACATTTTCTTAAACCACATCAGTTGTAGAATAATTTAAGCGATGGTGAATTCGTGTAAACAGCGATTCTAAAATACAGTTACAAGACGTCAAGGCATACTTGAGACCTGTTTATAAGGTCCCTGAAAGAAAAAATCATTTTACAAAAGGCGACGTCAAATGAACCCATCCCAAAACTCTTAACACAAAAGTTCCTAAATAAATTCAATAACCTATGATCAGTGTACTTGGTTTCCTTCCGTACCGAAGGGATAAAAGTGATGGGATGAATTTATGAATATCAAACGCATGATTTTCGGATTTCATTTCTTTGATGTCACTTTAAATATCAGGTTTAATAAAGTGTATTTCTGTTAACCTATCTTTGTGCGATAAATTGGAAAACTTTGGTACATCTATTTTAATTTTTTTTTAAATATCTCTTATATATAATCAAATTCATACTAATTATAAACAAGATAAAAATATATTTAAAAAATTGGTAAATACTAATATATCTACAACAAATCCTAAGAAAAAAATTAAGTTAATCATATACTACACTAAATCTAGTATATCCGACTTAATTATTCGCAATGATTCTTTCCCGCCTGTTAGCGATTTGCAGAAAACCAACATAGTTTACACATTCAAATGCCTTCTGGGAGATTGTATCACCAACGGATTAAATAATATTTTTGTTGCTCGCACCACAAACTTGCTTTCACGACGCTTAACTCTCAAATTGAATTTCAATATTTCTAGGCAGTTAACACAACATGCCTGGGCACATACACAATTCCGGAAAATCCTTATCGAAAATACAAGTATACTTAACCATGAAAACAATAAACAAAAACTAAAAATTCTTGAAGCAATATACATAAAACAGTTGCAATAAAAACCTGAACAGAATAAACTATGAAAACTCCACATACATACTTAAATGCCTATATTGATAACAGAAGCCATTGGTTTATACCAACGGCTTCCCATACTTAACACTTCTGGTTTTCACTCACGAGTGGTCATGTGTGATGTCATGGGCCGCGGTGCGATTTTCGCCTCCGTTGCAAGAGTGTCGTTGCTTGGAAATCTTCCATGCAAACAAAACAGACTATCATTGTTGCTATATCCATGTATTGTTTGATTTATTGTAATGTACTTGCCATCTTTGATGATGGCTTATGTAAGCCAAAAGCTTAGACAGGATTAACAATAAAGACATGTATCAACATAGTGATTTTCTTTCGTGTTTCAATGATAATGCTAAAAAGCTTATTCGACAATATGAAAGGAGTTTACTTAACATAAATAGACAAAACTTCTCTATATTATTTAATGAAACATGCATTAATGCCTAAATACACACTATATATATATATATATATATATATATATATATATATATATATATATATATATATATACCGGGTGTAACAAAAAAAGGTTGTCTAAATGTTCGACTAAAATTCGAAAAGTTGTATCATAGAAATGATTAAATGTATTTTACTGGAATTCTGTGATGTATTTATAACATTATAGGACTCTACTTGGAGCAATAAGAATGCATAATTACACTCTAAGCTTAACAGAAGTATCGTGATGGAATCAATCATATGCGAAAATGACATGGTCATCATTAATTAATCATAGCTAAACATCGGAAGCTCATAACTGATTGGAATATTGTTATATATATATATATATATATATATATATATATATATATATATATATAATTCAGGATCTAACTTATTAAAGATGATATTCCTCCTCTCTAACCTTCTAACTTTCTGTCCTTGAGTAACAAGTTGTCTCACTTATTTTCATGTACGATTTCATTTTTGAGTCTTTTTTCTCTACATTTTGGCTTGTCACAGATGAAAGCCGTCTTTCACGTACCAAACGTCTTATGGATTGAGTTTTTTCTAATTGGTCTCTATAACACTAAGTTGAAATGATGATCTCTCTTCATTTTGTCACCTACTGATCCTGTTTCTCCTCAATACTGTTCCCTCTTTTTTAAACATATTCCCTGTTCTCTTGCTAGTTCTTCAATGGACTTTGGTGATAGAAGGCACAGGATGAATGTTGGCACCATTACTGAAAGGCTGAGTGATATTTTTCTCTCACTATTGCTCAGTTGGGAAGACAATGCGTCTGATCCAGAACGATCTTAACCTACTCTTTTTGTAGCTGAGTAACTATTTCAGTTTACAGTGAAGTGGTGTCAAGATGGCTAAAGGTCTTATCTTAAAAGTTTGAAAAAAGAAAGTCGTTTAGTTTAGCGTGATTTCTAAATATTAAACAGGTTTTGGGATTGAAAATAATGCAGTTACACGATTAGGAACATTTTGCTGTGAAAGCATATACATACATACATATATATATATATATATATATATATATATATATATATATATATATATATATATATGTGTGTGTGTGTGTGTGTCTAGATTTCAAGAACATTAAGGTGTCTGTGCAGTGTTAGAAAATTGTGTGAACTCTGGTAAAAAAAAATACGTGATTTATAAAATTCTGTTTGCTGACTTAAGAAATTCGGCTTTTGTTTCCAAAATAAATGTAATTTCCGGAAACATGTGAGGCCGTATGTTTGCTTTATATATATATATATATATATATATATATATATATATATATATATATATATATATATATATATATATATATTCTGCGTTCGTGTAAACATCTATGTATATTTCAAGTACATTAAAATGTCTGGGGCGGTTTGGAAAATTGAGAAATACTGCTTAAGAGAAAATTACCAAAATACTTTTTATTGATAACCTAAAATTACAGCGTTCACGTAGTGTATGATTATCGCAGACCCCACCCCACTGTCAGATATCATTCATTCCCATTTTTATTCTTGGTTTCTTTTCCTCGTTATAAAATCGTTATAATCTTAGACTTCGCGTCGACAAATTGTATTGCAGAATTCTCAAAACGGAACTTGGGTTTCCTTGAGCTCTCTTGGTACCATTATTTACAATAATTATGCTATCCATGTAGGCGACAGCGACTGGAAAAACTGCCAAACTTCATCCATAATTTGTTGGAAATTTGCCACTGCACATTTAATACCAAAGGGCAATTCACCGTATTTAAGTACTTGATGTGCATTTATTATGCCCAATAGTTTACAGTTTTCATTAAGGTTGTAAATAGGACGATCAAGTTTGACAAATATATTCCCGACCTCAAGTGAAACTTCTATATAGGATCAATTGCTAACAATGCAAGTCAAATGATCAACTCCCTGTACAATTCCAGTAAGTACCCGACTTCTTATGCTATCCTCTACAAGAGAGCCAAATCAGGCCGAAAATGGAGTAGTGTTGCTATATTTGGGAAGGTGCTGCCCAGAGTTCACTTTCCTGTCTTAACAGAGGTCAAAATACTTTCCGAATACTCTCTCACAGATCTGGTGAGCCTGGCACTGCTTTATCGCTATTTCCATGGAAAATGCTCTGACGAACAATATTCCTTGGTTCAGACATGTCTAACATTCACGGCTAGAACCTGCGATGACACTTGAATAAAACAAACCCCCCACGTTCCCCACGTATTCAATTCCAAGAGGACGTTCCCCGATCACTACAAGTTTAATCTTGAAGTAAACGTTATCTACCACCTCTATCTATATGAAAAACTCCGTAAAGTAACCCTCTGAGCCTTATACAGCCATACTGTAATTGTGTGTATATATATATATATATATATATATATATATAGTCACCACTCCCCTCTATGTATCAATATATATATATATATATATATATATATATATATATATATATATATGCATGTTTCATTAAAAACGTCATACAAGGTAATACGGTTAAGCTTTTTATTTAATTTTTCTTGTGTTCGAACAAGAGCTTTCTTTTCTGGACAAAGGGCGTGTAAGAACTGTCCAAATGTTTTATATATATATATATATATATATATATATATATATATATATATATATATATATATATTCAGTTTGTACGTTATTTTTTATAAATGCAAATTATTTATGTAAAAGCTCTTTTTTTTTAATTAAACAGTATTAATTACATTTACCGGCTTGAATGCTCGATAAATTTCGTAGAAATATGCGCTTCTCCCACAAGAATCGAACCTGTAATCCTTATGATAGGACCATCATTTGATCTGACGTGCTGTTAACCATTCAGGCACGAAGAAGTGTCTGGTTTGCAAAGTCTGAATTATTTTTATAAACGCGCAACTTCGACGATCACATATGCTCACGAAACATATCTTAACATAAACCATGGTAGGGCTAGGGTTAGGGTTATGGCACGATATGAAATGAATTCTTCCATACATGTTTTTAATTCATTTTCTCTTTATACGTTATTTCTAAATAAATTATATCTAGAAAATAAGGTATAAACAGAAAATATATTAAATAATTGTCAGACATGATCAATTTCATATCTATCTATCTATCTGTATATACATATATATATATATATATATATATAATTACTCTTTTACTTTGCAAACAT
>OZ010591.1:72347447-72362447 GCA_963932145.1 Acanthosepion lycidas | reverse complement strand
TTTCGGTGAAAATGGACGAGGGATGCTGGGAATATTTAATTTAAATGATATATATATATATATATATATATATATATATATATATATATATATGTGTGTGTCTAATCCCGCTGATTTCATTTAGATTCTTTTTCTTTTTAAAAACACACAGTCCGATTAATTTTATTCCTCTGTTCAAGTCATTTACATTGATAAAGTTTTCTTTTATCGTTATTCATATTGTCATTTTACAGACAGATATGTTTGATTTTTTTTTTCTGAAATTATACATGCATATATATATATATATATATATATATATATATATATTTAAGTTACGAAGAACTTGGTAAACCGTATGGGTAATTCCAAGGAGGATGAAATCCTGAGAGCTCAATGTGAATCCAGAGCTAATATTTAATGAAAAACAGACCACTTTAAGGTACCATTACAATAATTTATTTCACCAAAATCCTTTTAAAGGACTCCGGATATTCATATATATATATATATATATATATATATATATATATATATATATATATATATATATATATACGCATTTTTCGTTGAAGACGAATGACTATTAAGGTTTATATATAATTTTCTTGTTGCTCAAGACCAAAAAAAAAAAAAAAATTGTCCAACAATCTGCATTTCCGAGCTTTATCTGCTATACTTTTAGCTCTTCTCAAGGATCATTTTATTTTTACATTTTAACTGAACGTATGGGTTGATTTATCTATGTATCTAGATTTATTGAAGCGTTTTATTTTCTAATTAAACTCAGTACATTGTGGCTGTGTTCATGGTTAATGTTATTTGATTGTTATTTCTTTTTTATTATTAGGGCTTCCATTGTTTTTAATGTTTTTAAACGTAGATAAGATTATTATGCTTGTTTTTTTTTATATATAGTATCTTTCGAGTGCAGGCTGGTAGGATTTTGTTTGCTTAAAGGTGTTCTACTAGAGCTGTGCTTGGATAGATGTAACGTAAGGTGTCCGGATAGACACACAGTAGTGTGACCGGTGTAAGTATATATCAGTTTTCTTAGATCAGGAACACAGTTACTTAAGGTGTATTTGAACTCGTAAATAATGTTGGTTCTTTAAAGTTTTGATTTTGCAGGTGCGTTGTTATTTTTCATGACAATTTTAGCTGTTTAATGTTTTTGTCATAGATAATTAATTAAATTTTCTTGTTTGTTTCGATTCGGGTGGTGTATTTCTTGTATATAGTTCTAAGAGAAAATTCCTCTTGTTTATAGTTGACGTGTATTTGGCTTTTCTAGATGTTAATGTTACTGGTTTGTCTGTGTGATTCGTATTGTTATTACTTACTTTGGGAAGAAATAGTCTAATCTGGTGGTCGATGAGATATTTAGGAAAACCATTGTTAACTAGTATCTGTTTTACATTATTGAGTTTTTTTAAGTTAAAGTAAGCAAACACAAAAATCTGCCATCTGAAACATAATTGTAGAAAATACACGGATAATAATCTCATGCCATTGTAATAATAAAAAAGAAAGCGCAAACACTCAATAATATTAACATTGTAACACAGCCCTAATAATAAAGAAGGAAAAGCCAATATCATTATAACTCTGGATACATACATAGCACAACCCACAAATTCATTTAAAAGTAAAATAAAATCATGCTTGATAACGGCTAAATGTAGAGCCGAAAGCGCTGGCAAATGCAGAACTTTTGAACAGTTTTTATACACTATTTGTCCAGAAAATTTAACTCATGTACGAACACAAGCAACATTTAATAAAAAGCTTAACATTATTCGGACAATTGTCTGCATTTTTGTCAGATTATTTATTACATCGTTTCAGGTGGTTGGAATGTCGAACTGAACCCTTTTATTTATTTCGCTCACTGGGGTAGACTGTTCTAGTTCCACATGCCATGCCTAATAGATGTCATTTATCAATTGTCTCCTGCTTAATTCCCTTTCCAAGTTCTGCACCACCTTAACCAAGTATAGACAGATACTGAAAGCTTAATCGTAGTACCTTGTTAGTCGTCTTTATAGAAATATATATACAAGAGGGATTGCTGCCTAAATACACACACAATATATATATATATATACACACACACACACACATATATATATATATATATATATAATAAACGACTCTCCCGTCGATATTCGACGTATGAGGGTCAAGCAGATCAGTTTCCAGGAAACCGACAGCCCGACACCGGCACATGAGATTTGATTATAGTTGTGAAGGCCTCGTGCAGGACCATCCACACTTTTTGGAGGAACGAAAACAGACACCTGGTGCACCGAATGCCACAAGGTTCCGAAACGACCCTCCGCAGGTTTTTGAATTCAGAGTTGTCCTTCTTCTAGACCAGTTGCCATCCAAGGCTATAGAACCCAGTCTGTCCTGCTATTTTACCCATAGCTGGAGGGAGAAGAAGAGGATTCATACCTTTCCCAAGGGTATTAGCACGTAAGTGAATGTAATGGATTCGACTGGAATTCGAACTCGGCTCTCCGATTTCTCAACCCAAGCCGATATCCATTACTCCACTCCCTATATATATATAAAGAAGAAAGGAAAATGACTTCGCCGACACATTTTGTCCTCTGATGTAATTTATCAAGGAAAATGTAAGAATCTTTTCTGTTGTGACAAATACTTATAAACAAGAGCAAAAACTTTATCGTTTTTTTTCTCAAAATCTTTAGTATATTCACCAGTTTAGCGGAAACGTCTAGCAAGTTCATGGACGTGATGTGGTACAGTTTAATGCTTAATAAACGAAAGTGACTAAGTGGTTTTAAAAACTAGTAATCTGCGCCTCGGCTTCTTACCAATATTTAATTTCCTGAAAGAATTACTATTATCCCAAGCAAAGACACATGGCCCCAAATGTAATCAAAAAATTGAAGGAAACCCTTAAATCTGTAGGTTAAGGGTTTCTTTCAGTGTGTCTTGGGGCCATCAAAAAATTGAAAGAAACCCTTAAATCTGTAGATTAAGGGTTTCTTTCAATTTTTTGATTACATTTGGGGCCATGTGTCTTTGCTTGGGATAATAGTAATTCTTTCAGGAAATTAAATATTGGTAAGAAGCCGAGGCGCAGATTACTAGTTTTTAAAACCACTTAGTCACTTTCGTTTATTAAGCATTAAACTGTACCACATCACGTCCATGAACTTGCTAGACGTTTAGATATATAAGATAATCCTAAGGAGACAGGCAAACCTACTTTAGTTTCAGCTAAACGGATCGTCAGGGTAATGCCGGCTCTACTATGAGGGTATTACTCTGACGACATTGATAGACCCTCAGATGGGGGAATCGGAGAACCGAGTTCAAATTCCAATCCAATGCACTACATTCACTTACGTGGGAAATGTATAAATCCTCTTCTTCTCCCTCCAGCTATGGGTAAATATCATTGGATCGCAACTGGTCTAGGGAAAGGACAACTCTGAATTCAGGACCTGCGGAGGGTCGTTTGGGGACCTTGGGACACGTAGTGGACCAGGTCTCTGTATTCGGCACTTCAGAAAGTGTGGCTGCTTCTGCTCAATTCTTCACCACTACAATCACATCATATGTGCTGGTGTCTGGCTGTCGGCTCCTAGAAACTGAGCTGCTTGACCCTCATACGTCGAATACAAACATAAACATTGAAATATTTATTTTTATCCAACGATGAAATTAGATATATATGGTCGGATGGAAAAATATAGCAATACAACATCCCATCTGGAAGAACAACGTTGCTTCAACATTTCTACAACTTTAAATAGAGTTTGCAAAAACGTTGTAAGACTTCCGCCACTGTGCTCGAAACGTTAAGTTTTAAATTTGCAATTACGTTTCCATGTAATATTGTATTAACAGAAAATGGATAATAAATTCCAATAAGATATTAGACCGCGCATTTCTCATATGAATTTGGGCTTGTTAATGTCTTGAAAAAAAAATACAAATACAGATTTTATAAATTCTATGAATATTGTAAAGTAAAGAAAAATGTTCAGAGTGAAAGATTTTTTTTTTAATTATAGCATTTCGTAATGTTAACATCACGGTGTGACCACACTGGATATGTGCAGTGAGTTTGGGGTCAGGAAAACATTTAATAGAAACGTTAGAGAAACGTTACCATAACGTCACATATCCTGTCAAGCAAGATACAACATATCTACAATGTTTAAGAACACTCTGTGTTAGCTCGGCTCTAACAATGAATAATTATTAGGTTGGTGCAAAAATAATGACGTTTTTGACGTTAAAAAATACGTCAAAAAACGTCATTATTTTTGCACCAACCTAGTGGATAACAATTTTAATATATTTTTCTGATTCTGATCGGTTCTTGCCGTAAATTTGGATCGTTCTTATCGGATTAGCTTAAAGACTGAATTTACAAATATCATGAATACAGAAGACATTACGCCCATTAAACGGAATGTTGACTTATTCACAATATTATTAGGCTGGTGCAAAAATAATGTCGTTTTTTGACGTATTTTTTTTAACATCAAAACGAACATTATTTTTGCACCAACCTAATACTCAAATGCGACGCTAGTCTATATTGGTCGTTGGATGAAAATGGTTGTAATTGTTGAATCTATCTTCAAAATAAAAATAAATAAAGTAAAAAGTAGAACTTTTCTTGTAACGTATTTTCCAACAGGATATCATGTGCAGGATATATTTTTTGGGTCTTTTTAATTACGTTTATTGTCCAGAGAACATTAGCTTTGCATTTAAATATTTAGAAATAAAATTGAAACTGTTATAAATGGCGCAGAATTTACAATAAAAATTTTATCCGTAAAAATACGTCAATTTTGATGCTTTGGTACACGTTATCAGTGATTTTCTTTTTTTTTTTTTTTTTTAAGCGACAATCATTTGGGTTTTGCGTCTTTCAAAAACATACCCCCGTCACCACGCTAACGCAGCTAATGCTGATCGGATCTCAACTCGTGCCATAAGTTAGCTACAACTCTTCTCATATGGTAACCAACACACTGTGACTCTACTGATATTTTATAATCCAATCATGAATAACTTCCCGTTCACCAGTTTCTACGCTCTTATATATATATATATATATATATATATATATATATATATATATATATATATATATATATATATTAGGTTGGTGCAAAAATAATGTCGTTTTGTCACATATTAACATATGTGAGAAAACGACATTATTTTTGCACCAACCTAATATATATATATGTGTGTGTATATATATATGTATATATATGTATATGTATATATATATATATATATATATATATATATATATATATATATATATATATATATATAAAACAATTAAAAAGTAACCATTTTGCTCTCGTTGGAAGTATGGCGTCACTCACGATTTGATATGTTAAGTAATAACGATCTTAAACTGGTGGATAAAAACGATTGACACACGTATTATTGTTGTAAAGTCCGTATAACACTCGTACTTCGTACGTTAATATTACTATAAGGAAACATTGGAACAAAAGGTTGACGAGATAACAGGTTTAATCACATGAGAGAATAGTAAAAGAGAATACCCTACATAATTGCGGCAATGCGTACGACGTAAGCGCTATGCATTGAACCCAAATTGCGAGAACTTATTCTATGAGCAGATGTTCTATTCATAGAGAAGGAACGATTTCATTATTACTAATTAGTATAAAGAACGCTGGTCGTCTTTCTGAACAAGAGATAAAAATAGCGGTCAGGTAAAACTTCTCACTTAGCAATCAGATCGTTTAGCGATCAGGTCGTTGGACCGGAATTCGGTCGCTAAGTGAGAATTTTCTGTATTCATTATACAGAGTTGAAATTGTAACATATTTTAAATTCATATTTTAGAAAAATAAATAAAAAAAAATATCCTTTGGGGATTTAGCTTCATAATGTTTAAGTACAATCAACATTCAGAAAAGCTATTTTGTATGTTTTATCAAAAATTATTGAAAGAAAGTATTATTATTATTATTATTTTAGTAGTAGTAGTAGTAAGTGTAGTAGTAGTAGTAGTCGTAAAGATGCTATAATGGTTTAATCTCAATAAAAATTCATCTTGTGCATCTTTCACAAAAGCACTTAACTAAAATTCATTTTCGAGAATGTTTTTTTTATTGCTTTCTATCACATTTCAAGGAAGTTATTATTTTTTTATCAAATTATTATTATTATTGTTGTTATTAAATTCAAAAGTATTATTAGGGAAAAAAATCTCTTTATATATATTTGCAAAATAAATTGATGTTTTTTTTTTCTAATTTTTTTTTTTTTTTTTTTTTTTTTTTTTCTGAAATCACTTAACTGAAACCGAAATCTAAAAGTTATGTTTTCGTATTCTCCTTTCCAATATTTATTGAAATTTTCTTTCCTTATGAAAACTAAACGTGATGAGATGATTGTTCAATGAAACGGTATCAGAGAATTGCGAACGCAGTGTTCAACTTAAAGTAATACAAAAAAAAAATTAAAGGTAATGAAAATATACGAAAAAAAATGGAATTTACCAAATAGTACGATGATACGTAATTCAAAACCCAAAGAGGCACTTCATTGGATAATCACCCCCTCCGAACACTCACACAGACACACACATATATATATACATATATGTGTATATATATATATATATATATATATATACATATATATATATATATATATATATATATATATATATATATATATATATATATATATATATGTGTGTGTGGGGGGGGTGTATACTCTTTTCTTTGCCTGAAGAAGGTCGCGAGATCCCCGAAACATCTGTTGCAAAATTATGGAAAATAAAGCATAATACATATATTTAAAAAAAAAATCCACATCACAATCAAAAAGGTTTCCGAACTCCTTCTCTTGTTAAATATATACACTTTTCTCTCGTTGTAACAACTATAACCTTTCCCCTTTATATATATATATATATATATATATATATATATATATATATATATATATATATATATTAATTAAAGAATATCAAACATTTAAAATCACAAAGACAATCATTTTTATTTCATGAGAGCTATAAAAAGAATATCCCAATCTTCAAAACCTACAAGCAAAATCACCATTTATTATTTTATTTGTAGGTCTTGAAGATTGGGAGCTGCTTTTTTAGTGCTCTCATGAAATAAAGATTATTACCTATGGGAATTTAAATCCCATAGGTAATAATCTTAAGCTTAATATTCTTTGACTACTAATAATTTTGCTCTGTTTTTTTTTGACATAGAGCTCTCCCTGGATTTGTATCTTCCTAGAAATTCCATACAGTTTACCATATTGCGTCATTACTATATATATATATGGTGTATCAAAAATACTTTTACAAATTTTATGGGTAGTGCGTGTTCCTCTCACCAAAGCAAGGACATATGTCTACAAATCATTCGCTATAAGTTATTAAGTTTTTAAAAGTTTATGGTAGATGGCACTGTGTTGCAATGTGGACTAGGTCACATTTGTCATTCGTGTACATTTCTGTCTAGTCTGTCTTCAATATTTAACGTGTGTAGTAGTGAGTTAACTGAGAAGTGTTGCGTTTAACAATGGAAGAATATTTATATCTTAAGCAGGCAGACATGAATTTTACATATGATCGCGAGAGAATGCACGGCTGTATCAGATTGCGTTTCCAGACCGAGGGCAGCCGAGTCATCCAAACTTTGCTGCTGTTTATCGTCGCGTTGCTGAGACAGAATATGTGGCACCACAAAATATTGATCGAATTAGACCGAGACGCGCTCGTACGCCTGAACACGAAGAACATATTCTACAGGCTGTGAAAGACGATTCAGGTATCAGTACTGGTATGTATACCAATATATATATATATATATATATATATATATATATATATATATATATGCATGTGTGTATCTGTATATAAACACACACACACACACACACACACACACACACACACATATATATATATATATATATATATATATATATATATATTTATATTTGGGCATCAATCTTTCTTTTAAACATCTTTCGTTTAATATAACAGACAAGGAGAATTTAATTAATTTTGTATTCAGTTTTTCCAGCGATTTTTAATTTTTTCGTTTGATACGGGAGTGGAAAATTATTCTTGGTTTGAAGCGTTTTCGGTCGCATCTTTAGTCTTTTCATATTGGTCGGTTTAGGTGTTGTTAATTTAAGTTCATGTTTTGAAAGATTAAAATTTATTTAATAGTATTTATTTAAGTTGAGCGCGTCTGGAATTCGATTGAGTGACTTTCTATTCTTTGCAAAATTTTTCACACTCCATTCCCACTGTAAATAAGGTTAGGTTGATAGTAGGTGAGAGATGTTTAATATACAAGGCTTTATTTATAGTGAGATATTTCCGGCAATGTGATTTATATAGAAATTTAATGTTTTCGACCATAACGGTTCTTGTAGATGTCTTTTTATAAGATTTTAAGTGAGGCGTCTACTCGAGGCGGTGATAGTCTATGCGATATAGGTAATTGATTTTTGACAAGAAACACCGTCATGCATTAGACAGTGAAATTGATTCACTATATTGTCCTACGTCAGTTTAGATTGATAGCGTTATATATATATAACTAGGTGTATCTAGGTCTGCTCTACGGTTGTATTGAGCTCTTTTGTTAGTTAGTTGTTTACTCGTATCGGGTTTTTTTCTTAGGGCTTCACACCTGCATCTGTGCGATTTTTTTTCGGCAGTAGTTCATGTTTGTAGCTCTTTCTTCTTTTTTAAACCTTTTTTTCCCTCGAGATTGATTTGATTATTGGCAAATCAAAAATTCGAGGGTTTTTCGAAACGAGTCTAGTTATCTATATTTGTATGTATATATATATATATATATGTATATATATATATATATATATATATATATATATATATATATATATATATATATATATTCAATTTTATATATATATATATTATTCATATTGTATATATACGCGGTACTTATTAGAAATCGCTCACTATGAGTGATACTGCTAACATATTTAGTTGGACTGATGTGAGTTTGTGACCATGGGTTTCATTCTATTTGCGATCGTCAGACAAACTGATTAATTTTTTAATTTTAGTTTTATATATGGTTGCGTATATCGGTTTTCTTATGGTAGTGGGAGGAAAGATTGTCGTCGAAACGCCACTCATAAGTGTGCTAACATACATACACGCACGCTCACTCATTGAACTTCCCACAAACATAAACATATAAGAACGATGTGCGACTGGGCATATACGCGCACCCATGTGTCGCTGCATACATACGTGCGCAATTGGTCGCAGTATTCAATGTTGGATTGTGTAGTGAATATCTTTCGTCTGTTGCGGTCTCAACGCGCAGTCAGGTCGTCTATTTTGATCGTCGAATAATGTTTTCTTGCACACACATATATACGTATGCACACGTGTTCGCGTATCTTCTACCAATCTGATTTTTTTTTTATGATGGGGTCTGTGTAAGACTACGGTAGGTAAAATTGTTATTATTTTTAATGCTGTTTTGGTATTATTTTAAAGCCAATTATTTGACGATCGCAAATAGCGTGAAATTCAAGGTAACAAACTCCAAATCCAACTATATATATATATATATATATATATATATATATATATATATATATATATATATATTAAGACATTTTTATGTTTATACGTTCTTTTTGTAGATACAAATATTTAAGTAAATGCTCTGTTTATAATAAAGAGTATTAACGGCATTTACCGGCCTGAATGTTCGCGAAATTTTCATAGAAAATGAATCGAACCTGTATTCTAAACGGAACCGTCATATAGCCTGACGTGCTTTACCGATTTAGCCACCGCGGAGCGTTTCGGTTTGCAAGGGCGATTTTACTGTTTTTAAGCTATAATTCTCCATACTTTTCTCTCGTATATTCATCACTGTTCGACGCATACATGCATACATACATATATATATATATATATATATATATATATATATATATTGATTTATTGAAATATATATATTGAAATATATATATATATTAATTTATAGAAATATATATATATTAAAATATATATATATATATATATTAATTTATTGAAATATATATATATATATATATATATATATATATATATATATATCAATAAATTAATAATTGCACTTATTTCATAGAACGTGTCATAGGTTTCTCTTCATAGGCCGTCCTTGGTATATCGATAAACTACATCCGCGTCCTGAGTAAGAGGATAAACTAAGTCCAACATCAAGACCTCTGATCAGGAGGTTTTGAGGGGCGTGGAACAACCTCTTAATTGCTGGTGTTCCCTGTCCCCCTCCCCCACGATCCGGTGCGGTAGTGACTTTAAGGGTCCCAGCTAGGGACAAATAGTTAACCCCCAAACTGTGGTCAAAATATTATGAAAGTATTTAAATAGGTCTTAATACCAGAAATACTTTGTAAAAAATTATTACCAGAAATATATTATTATTAGCAATAAATTTTAGGCAAAAATTTTTAACAGTAATCCTTTTTAAAAAAAAAAAAAAAATTCAGAAATAAATTTTTGGGATGGAAAAATATTACTAGCAATACATGTTTGAATAAAATATTACCAGCAGTAAAAAATTTGTTGTCATAAAATAACCCATTGAGATGTAATCATAGCAGACGTCAGGATCAGATGTTCAATATATATATATATATATATATATATATATATATATATATATATATAAGTGAACATAGAAGTCAACACTTATAGGCGACAGTCTGTTTCATGCTATATGCAATCGTCAGGCCTGTCGGTGTCCTGACGATTGCATATAGACTGTCGCCTCTAAGTGTTGACTTCTATGTTCACTTTTATATTTACACATGCTCTATCTCTGATATTGAGCACGTTATTCCATAAATATAGCACACCTTAAGACTATGTTTCTTTATATATATATATATATATATATATATATATATATATATATATATCTGTAAGAATTATATTTCCTCCGAGAAAAAAACGTTTTTTCAGAAATTTCAGATTCTTGCCACGCGAGAGATTCTAAGTTCGTATAAAACGCAGTGAATTTCAAATTTTTTAAAAATTCTGATTTTCAAATAAAATAGATTTATCACCCATCTAACCCTGACGGGCAAAGTGATGAAAATCTCTGGAAACGATCAATGAGATAAATACATTGGCCTATTAATGATTTATTTATTTATTAAAGCTCAATTTATATACTAAGCGCTTTTTGGCCGAAGTTCTAGAGGCCTAAATATTTTAAAATATATTTTATTTTATTAAATTTTTATTTAGTTTTTTCAGCCTTCTTACGTCTTTTCTTAGTTGGTAGTCAGGGAGTAGAAAATCTGTCTATATAGTCACATGTCACAAGGGCTTTCGGCCACATCTTTAGTCATTTTCAACGGGGTTTTGTTTTGGTGTTTATAGTTTCTTGTCATTTTTTGACTGTGTGAGATGTATTATTTGTGAATTCGAAAAGAGCGTTAATTCTGAGCCTTCGTGTGTTGGGCATGGCTTGAAATCCAATGGGCTACATTTTTTTTTAAAAAAAAGAAAGACATTCGGCACGACACTTCTATTGTTAAACACGGTAAGCTTGAAGGTGGGAGAGAGCTGCTTGATGTACAGCACCTCTCTTATAACGAGCTGTTTTCGGAATTTTGATTTACATAGGACTGTAGTGTTTTTGACCAGTATTTTTCTTAAGTCATCGAGTAGTTTATGTTTTGAGAGATTTTTTATTTCGGTTTCCTCTGATAAGTGACATGTGAGTCGTCTAGATAGGGAAGTGGTAGATAATGTTAAGTATCATATTATTTCCAATTGTGATAAATTGTCGCAAAATTATCGCTACACTAAGCACTGTAAACCCATTACCGATAGAATCCCTATTTCAAAACCAGTTACTGCTTTGTCGCTACTTCCATGGAAACTGTTCATATGAGATCCATTCTACCGAGTATAACAGCAAAATGTCCAAATCGTGTTACAGTATAACTGTCTATCCCACAAAATGTTTAATATCTAAAAAAACAATAAATTAACTGAGTTATTTTTTTCCAGGTCTTCAAGATAAAACGTTTAACCATCTTGACACAATTTGTCGTAGGAATCACTGAAAATCCCTTTGAGTTATTCAGGTAAAAATTAACCGGGTTAAAATTGGTTTGTGTCAGACCCACTAGGTTTTTCAACTGGGCAATGGTGAGAGGAAAAAGATCATAAAACCTTCAGAAATGTTACCAACATTCATACTCAGACTTCCATCTTCAAAGTCCATTCAAGACTAATACCTAGAACTATGAATAAGTTTAAAAAAGATGGAGCAGTAGAGTGAAAATTGGATCAGGAGGTCACTACTGGAAGAAAGACCATCATCTCAACTTAGAGCTAAAATCAATTAGAAAAGATCCAACTCAATCCATAAGACGTTTGGCATGTTGCTGCAACTGAAAAGGTGTCAACAAAGTCACTGTACAGATACTTATGATAAAAAGCAAAGCACTGGAGTATTTGGTTTGCAAATTCGAAGACTATCGGTAATTAATTTACAATTGTTTACCTTACGATTTTATTGTTATTAACCAAAATTAACCAGGACTGTTTTAATAATAAATTTCGGGACTGTTGATTAATTGATTTATCTTAAATGTTATTGTAAATAAATGTATACTGACTTTATGGCCACCTTGTATGATGCATACCAGATTTCTATTTCTATAAATCTCTTTCTAGAACATTTTGATAGATAGATAGAAAAACTTAGCAGTCTGGGTAACTGAAAATTCTTTCTCCTCGGAATTCATCCCGCACATTTACAAATCTAGCATTTTTCTGTGCATTGAATACTGTTACCATATCTGGCCTGGTGTTCCTGCTGTACAATTGAGGCGTTTTCTTCCTGATTTCCCAAATAAATGAATTTAAGCATGTCACTGGATTGGCATCTTGTTCCCACCCTTGTACTGTTCATATAGCTAAATGCAGCCGTCAATTCTACTCCAACAGTTTCTTTTTCTCGCATTTTCTGCCTGTGGAACTCCCTTCCGTTTCATTTCCTCCCTGATAAATACAATTTTCAAAAGTTTAATGCAACGTCCATCTTCTCGTTCAAATTCAGTTTCAATAACATCTTACATTCTAGTGGCATTACCGCCTGGCTTAGGGTCAAATGTATATATATATAGTGCCACGCAAGAGTTTACAACACATTACAATAAAATCTTTCTTAAGTTTTTCTAATATACTTACATTAATTAAACTTTTACTGCTTGTAGAAGATATATTTAGGTATTCAGTCAAACGATCAGATTAAAAAAAAAAAAAAACAAAACTTCAGAAAAGTACCCACCCCTCGAAGCCAAACCGATATTTAGTAACTCAAAAGTTTACAACACATTTGTTTTATTTACAACAGCTTTTTTTTTTAATAAAAGTACTCAGATTTTACTAGAATGTTCCAAAATAGGATGGGGTTGTTTTTAGAACGTTCCAGATTAATTTTATTATTATTAGAAAAGACACAGGGAAGCCACTTCATGACAGTGCGAAAGTGAATGACGTCAAAAGCGATAAAATTAGAGACCCTTTTAAACTCCACTATCATTTTTTCCGGTATTGTGAGAGTCGAGTTTAACCTCGACTCTGGATAATTTTATGCCTTTTATTCTCTAAAAGTGATTCTTCTCTGTGTATATGCCATTGATATGTACATTGCCACGCAAAACTCATTACCAAAAAATTTTTTTAGGTATTTCTAATACAGATAGATTAATTAAACTTTTACATATATTTAGGTATTCAGTCAAACATTCAGATATTTTTAAAAACTTCAAAAATGTATCCCACAATAAAGCCCGATATTTAGTAACTCAAATTTTAAAATACATTCTTTATTTACAAAAGATATGTTTTTTTTGTTTTGTTTTTTATATAAAAGTGTTTAAATTTTACTAAAATGTTCAAAATTAGTATGGTGTTGTTTTTTAGAACGTTCCAGATTAATTTTATGATAACTTTTAGGAATGATTAAAAGTATTGCGTCATTCGTTTTCTGTCAAACGTCCTTTAAACATTAACAAAATGAGGAAAATCAAAAGAACTGATCAAGACCTCCGTAAACGTATTGTTCACCTTCATAAATATTTACTTGGTTATAGAAAGATATCTAGTCAGGTAAATGTGCCATTTAGTTCATTTCGTACGATAGTTCGTTACTGGAAGACGTGTCATTCCATTCGATTCCAAAAGCTCTACTCGTCCTAGATAGGTAAGGAAATATACGGCAAAATTATTGGCGAAAAAATTTGGCAACTGAAAAGTTATGGAGAGAGCTGAAACTAAGAATTCAAAGAAGGAACCTGCAGGAACTAAAGGAATTTTGTCGTGAAGAATTGAAAAATATTAACCAAGAAACATGCAAGACATTCGTAGGGGACTACTTTAAATGCCTACATGCTGTAATTAGAAATAACGGTTACGATACGAAATATTAATAGATGATTTAATAAATGTATTATTGCCGAAAAATTTGGCAATAAACTACGAGTTACGCTTAAAGAACTTCAGAGAGGACTAGAAGTAAATGGAGTAAAAGTGAGTATGGATACAATTACTCGTTCACTCCGTCGAAATGACGTCTTTACGAGGACACCAATAAAAAAAAAAAAACACTTCTTAAGCGAAAACACGTTTGTAGTAGACTGGATTTTGCAAACGAACAAACTATTCGGTAAAGCGAATCGAGTTCTCTCAGTCATGTGTGTTTATCTAAAAATAAATACGCGTAAAATTCACCTTCATCCCTGCCGTGCGCCAACGGCTTAGGGGTTGAATCGCCGACTGACATCAATTCAGTCGGGATTCGATCCTAGCTAGAGGTAACCGAACGTCTAGTCACACTGATGATCTGTGATAAAGCGAAACAGTCTGTCTGTGGTTGACAATATATATATTAGGTTGGTGCAAAAATAATGTCGTTTTAT
>OZ010591.1:72312447-72337447 GCA_963932145.1 Acanthosepion lycidas | reverse complement strand
TCTCCACGTTAATTACTCCTATCGATCACGTTCTTCGTGGACCAACGCTTACACCCTTGCATTGCAGTTCGCGGTCTCCCAAACACTATCGATGAGACTACACTATCGCTTGCTTGCTTTGACCTCTAGTTCATTAACTTCCAAAGATGTGTCTACTCTTGTCTCAACACAACTTGAGGGGATCAAATAGGTGTTAAGTAGCCATTATTTTTGAGAGAACTCTGAATTAATTAAATTGTAAGCCATTTATCAAGATCACCAGAAACTAGTAACAACAAGTGGACTCTGTTAAAGATTATCTTCTCAAAATCTGAAATATTCTTAAAAGTAATAACATACTATGCAATTTCTGTTGGACAATCCTCAAATAAATGCGCATCCACTTCCCTAAAGTGCCTTCCAATTGTGGGCTATAGACGTATACACAAATGCATCCCTCTCTCTCACACACACATACACACAGATATAAACACATATATTAAAACAGATGACTATACACCGGTAGTAAATTGGAATTTCGTCGCCAAAGATACACCCTTTTCCGGACGGGGTGACAGATGCAACCTGTGTTTGCTGGGAAAAAGAGTTATCCTTAAAAATATTAATCACCGAAATCTACTTCCAAAACGAAATGAATTCCTCTTTGCTTGTAATCACAGAAAGAAAACTCTCTTAAAATATTTTAATTCTTGATAAATATTTCATACAAATATCACATGAACTACACAGGCTTTAGGTTACATATTGATTAGCCTACTTTAACCGTTTTAACCTGTATTATTACTGAAGGACTTACCCGACGTTCCTTTTTTTTTCTGTTATTTTTTTTTTTTTACATTAGCGCCCTACCTCCATTATACATTCTGTATTTACAACTCAATATTATAGTAAATTTGGATTAAATTTCAGCTTTGAATCTGCGTTTAATTTAGCTTTCCTTCCATGAGACCTAGTATTTGTTTGTAAATCAAAAGTTTTTTTTTTAATTTAATTCATGCCTGATTGGTAGAACAAGGAATGTTTACGTCCCACTTCGAACGTAGTGTATAATTATTAATATATATATATATATATATATATATATATATATATATATATATATATATATATATATGTGTGTGTGTGTGTGTGTGTGTGTATAAATTATGTGGTGCCGTTTAATTTATATTACAATTAATGCTTCATACAAAAAGTATATTAATAAAGTTAATGAGATAAAATGTCGAATTCACTTCGCTAACTAAATTTTTTAAATGCATTAACCACTAACCACTGTAGAACAACATTTACGCCTAGAAAAAAATGATTTTAATAGCCATGCCAAATTTATTATTATTGAAACAATAGAAATATACACAAAAGATAAACTTAGAAAAATATTAGAACATGAAGACAAATGAATTCTGTGCCTCAAAACAATTTTTCCAGACGGATTTAACCGCAAACTAAACACTACAGATAGAATTAATATATAACCCCATAGGCCAAACCCCTCCCATATTTATTTTTCACATATTATAATCTCTACATAGTTGAATATACTCTGCTCTTACTACATAGAACAGTATACCTCCCATAAGGGTCCCAAGATGACGCCCCTTGACACACTCATACCAATCCATACTAGACTGACATGCTTGTAGTGGTGATGATGTCCATCACATACGCATACATATATACACATACGCACTAAAATATTTGTATTGGAGCTTCCAGCGCGAACTCCAAGCAGTTTCATGCCGGTTCCAAATTTGCGTCATGGTGCTCTTTTTATCACAGACGCTACCCAACTGGATCTGGCAAAATAGCACACGACGGGCATCCGCGAAATTAAATTTATAAAATTACCTGTCGCCCTTTATTTTATATATATATATATATATATATATATATATATATACAGACAAGGTACGATGGGTAAATGGTCGCCATTTTATATTTGTAATTTCGCGCATGCGCTTTGTCGACTGCACAGTATAGTAGAATAATTTCTTCACCGATTGTGAGAAAAAGATATATATATGTATGAATACATGTCTGGGCAGATAGATAAATAGATAGATAGAGAGATAGATATGATAAAATATAGTTTTTACATATGCTATTTTTATTGCTTAAAGTGATCAATACTAGGATTAGAGTGTATATGAATATAAAAGTCGACATTGAAGTCAACAGGTCAGTTTGATGCGTTATAACGGAATTGTCAGGCCATGAGGTGGGCATATGGCCTGGCGATTGCCTTTAACCATGAAACAGATCTTTGAGTGCTGACTTCAATGTTTACTTGGAACATAGATTGTACTCGATACTGGGTGTGTCTGGGCAAAAAATTAGTCACTTTTCACAAATCAATAACCGATAATCGATAAATATAATGTTTAAATGGGAATTTCCATTAGTTTGGTTGTTTTTAAACTTTCACACTTGAAGTCTAAATCCTAAGGCCGATTTTAATAAAACTTAATAAGTGTATGCAACTTACTGTCACGCTTATTATATGCTATATTGATTTTCGTTTCTCTCGACACTGGGACCCCCAGGGTGCCCCAAAGGGACCCAAAATTCAAATTCCTTCGATTTTGATGAATTTTTGCATGTTTGTTACGCTCTTACAATGAGATATAAATCGGTTGTCAGATTTTTAAAAATGCATGAGGGGGGCCCCAGGATGACCCTATAAACCCCTTGATGCCTCAATTGCTTTTCAAGTGTATTTTGTAGCAGTATTCTCCAAATTCAATGAAAATTTCAGTGCATATTGAGATTATATCAAGTAACTGAAGTAGTCACTTGGAATTCAATGAAAATCAACACTGGGACCCCCACGAGTTAGGGGACCAGCAGGGAACCCCGAAATTTTCAATTAAGTCTACAGCCTTGGTCATAAAGTCGATTTAAGAGAAAACTTAAAAAAATATGTGCTTTATTATTTCATTTACTATTTGTCTTAAACCTGTTCTTTGACTTGAAATTTGGGACCCCTAGGGTGAACCAAATGGACACCAACATTTTCAGATTGCTTCGATTTCGACGGAATTTTACATGTATGCTACAATCTTAAAATTAATCAAAAACGGTTATCAGACTTTGAAAACTACATAAGGGGCCCCTAAGATATATCAGTTTTTTCTCATGGATTTCCCGTTTTGGTACTGAAATAGTTTAGATTGCATTAACTTGTCAGCAAAAATTATATCCTTCCTTAAGAAAAAATAATAAGTGCAAACGAAGGTGTGCACCGATGAGAAAAGTGCACGTAGGTATAAGACGCGTGTGCGAGATCGATCGAGATGTGTCGTGTGTACAATTGATTTTGCTCCACGTGCAATGATCGAGAAGTGCACGTAGGTATAAGACGCCTATGCGAGATCGATCGAGATATGTAGTGTGTACTATTGATTTTACTTCACGTGTAGTGTTCATTAGTGCTATGCAATGAAATAAATGCAAAAAATCTCATTCTCATCAAAGTTGTCATCCAGAAAAAAGGTAGGCTGCCTTCATGCATGTATATTTTGAATTTTTATACTTTAAATTTAAATTTTTGAAAATGATATTATTAAAAAAGTTTAAGCGTAAATGCCAATTTTTAATTATGTATTTATCATCTTCTAATCAGCATTTAAATAATGGTTACTAACTCATATATTTGGAAACTTGAGCCGAAAAAGTTTGATAGTTTTATTCTAAAAAATGCACTCATAATAATGTAAAGACCCTCTTTCGATTCATTCATAATTATGCTAAACTTAGTGTGTACGTTTTAACATTCATAATGAGT
This sequence comes from Acanthosepion lycidas, assembly GCA_963932145.1. Lineage (NCBI taxonomy): Eukaryota > Metazoa > Mollusca > Cephalopoda > Sepiida > Sepiidae > Acanthosepion > Acanthosepion lycidas. The sequence continues at coordinate 72,333,663 of OZ010591.1, read as the reverse complement.
AGGATTCTAGCTTCACGTTAATTCTTATTTTTATCACTAGAACTTCTTTTTGGTAGTCTATTTTTAGATAAATCCTAACTTTACGAGCTTGCTTATAATTGTTTACCACGTTCCCGTGGTCTCCCTTATAAACTTACATTTAATTTATTGTGGCTATATTTCCATTAATGTGTATAATATTCTTGCTTTTTAATTGATTACTTCATTGTTATTCAAAAAGCTTAGCCAAATCCCTCCAACTACAGCCTGACAGTAATGCCAAGAAAGCGAAATTCTTCACTTGGACGTGCTACTACTACAGCCAAACGCATGAAAGCACGGAGAATGAACGCTTTGCAACAAGAAACTCAAATTAAATTGACAATATGCTATTCGTGTAGCTAATGCAAGGTCATCAGAAACTAATGAGCAACGGTTAACTAGACGAGGAAGGAATGCTACCAGAACCGCTACTACTCGAGCTGTCGAAACTGAGGAGCAAAGAACAATTCTATACAGTCTTTGTGAACGTTGGTTTTCAGCCTTGGCACGGCTGTTAGGAGAAGTCTTTGTTGAATTTCTTCTCCTTCCAATGCTGCTAGTATATATATATATATATATATATATATATATATATATATATATATATATATATATATATATATATTTGAAAAGATTCCATAAATCTGGTGTGATTATCAGTTTTGCAATAATTTATTTGGATATTTTTGAATTTGTTTCATATTTCCGACATTTTTTTTACATGAAACGAACCGATATCACGCCACTGAAAAACTTAATAGTTTTTATTTAGTCATGAATGAAATCACACATTTTCATAGATGTATGCAGATAGAAAGGGAGAAAAAGAAAAAGTTGAAAATAGATAGATAGATAGATATGAACAGGCTGAGATAGATAGATAGATAGATATGAACAGGCTGAGATAGATAGATAGATAGATAGATAGATAGATAGATAGATAGATAGATAGATAGATAGATAGATAGATGAGTAAGTAGGTAGGTAGATGCAGACAGGTGGTATTACCTACAATGAACCCGGTATATGAGTTAAAATTTTCAAAATTCGAGTAATTTGTTTCACACCCGGTTGAAATCTGTGCGTCTAATTCTACCTGCTGTCATGATATTGGCGATCATGGCTTTCCACAACTTCCTACCTTTTTTATTTCTTAATAATGTTTTTTCTTCTTTTTTTTTTTTAATCTCCTTCAGAGTTGATTGTTTTACTCAAACTTTTTGGACTGCTTAATATTTTTTTTCACTTATCTTTATCTATGATTCCAAATTCGTTTCTGAACGTTTGTAATATTTTTTTTTATTCAATAAGATTAATAAAAATTTAGAGAACAGCTCACACAATTCTTTGCCAGTATCAAGTTTCCAACATGCCAATGATACCGGTAATATTCTATTATTGAATGACGCTGTCATTGAAAGTTACATTCCATAGTATTGTATATAATGCGATAATAGTGTTTTCAGTGACACTGCTGATTTTAAATTATTGTTGTGGGGTAGCTAGCACCCCTTCAGAACTCTACCAGATGGCCTGGCTCATAATCTTAAATAGTCGACGATTAAGGACTTTCAACAGTTGATTAATAAGTTGATATTAAGCTGGTTAACCCATTACCTGCCATTTTGGGATCTGTTAAAATTAAACTCACTACTTGTATTTTAATTGAGTTACTTGCATACATTGCATTGTATATTTTACAACACTTAGCCTTTAAAGTTTTTATTATTAGAAGTAATTAATCATGGAAGACACTTTCTGTTATAATTTTACATTTCTCGAGTAGAAAAGTAATGACTATTTTGAAAAGTATTATTTTTTTTTTATTATTTCTAATCAATATTTTGTTTTGATGTTCTATACACATATATATTTGATGTTCTAGTTTCTATAAAGTTTCGAAGTACCAGCTATTCGAAGAAAATTTTAATATTCTATGTTGTTTTAACTCCTAAGACACGTGACTGGGCCAAACGTTTGTCAGTTAATGAGGTAATGTTCTGACTGATCTTACTTCGTTTGGCTATACAGCATTTGGCCCTCCTCTATTTCTTGTATGGTGTCTTGTTAATTATTTTGTAAATTATTTTCATATGTTTTTTTTTGCATGTATCCGTTTTTACCGGATACTGGTGCTGAATAAATATATTAAGCACTCATTTTCTCTGTGTACATTCACCTCGATGATACAACAGTTAAACATGAAGTTAACTCCAAAATCCAAGTTGGTAACCTATATGGTAATATTGGCCGTTTCCCTATAAGGAAACATTTTCTATTATTTGAAAGAGAAGCCAGTATAATTGTTGGTTGAAAATTATAAACTCTTTCTCTTAAAACAATGTTTCATGAAAATATCTCATTCAAATCTTTTATTTCTCTTTCCAGTGTTGATGGTGAAGGTGTTGGTTTGGGGGTAGGGTCTTCCTAACCTTTTTTTCTGGAACAGACAGTTGAAATTTCTAGAGTACATAATGAGGGAAAAGAGCTTGGAAAATTTGATAGGACATATTGATTTCAAAAGTGACAGAGGAAAGCAGCGCGTAACCTAGAGAATCTCCTCGTGTAAACATTTGATATAAAGGACATTAGGATTAAAAGATAAACAAGGTTAAAAAAGAATAGGTACATTCTGCAGAGATGTGATCACCTACGTTATAATATGATACGATGCATAGAAGAAGAAGACCAAGATGAGATGAAGAAGACCAAGAAGAAGAAGACCAAGATGAGATGAAGAAGACCAAGAAGAAGAAGACCAAGATGAGATGAAGAAGACCAAGAAGAAGAAGACCAAGATGAGATGAAGAAGACCAAGAAGAAGAAGAAGACCAAGATGAGATGAAGAAGACCAAGAAGAAGAAGAAGAAGACCAAGATGAGATGAAGAAGACCAAGAAGAAGAAGAAGACCAAGATGAGATGAAGAAGACCAAGAAGAAGAAGAAGAAGACCAAGATGAGATGAAGAAGACCAAGAAGAAGACCAAGATAAGATGAAGAAGACCAAGAAGAAGAAGAAGACAAAGATGAGATGAAGAAGACCAAGATGAGATGAAGAAGACCAAGAAGAAGAAGACCAAGATGAGATGAAGAAGACCAAGAAGAAGAAGAAGAAGACTAAGATGAGATGAAGAAGACCAAGATAATAATAAGAAGAAGACCAAGATGAGATGAAGAAGACCAAGATGAGATGAAGAAGACCAAGACGAAGAAGAAGACCAAGATGAGATGAAGAAGACCAAAAAGAAGAAGAAGAAGACCAAGATGAGATGAAGAAGACCAAGATGAGATAAAGAAGACCAAGAAGAAGAAGAAGAAGACCAAGATGAGATGAAGAAGACCAAGAAGAAGACGGAGAAGAAGAAGCAAAAGAAGGCCCAGATGAGATGAAGAAGAAGAAGACTAAGAAGAAGTAGTACAAGAAGGCAAAAAAGACGAAGAAGAAGAACAAGAAGAAGAGAACCAAGAAGAAGAGGATCAAGAAGAAGAAAAATGAGACCAATAAGAAGAAAAAGTACAAGAAGACAAAGTGGAAGACCAAGAAGAAGAGGATCAAGAGGAAGAAGAAGATGAAGAACAAGTAGAAGAATATAAAATTTATGAAATCATGATGATAACATGAATATTGTTTGAATTTATTTAAAATGTCATGATTCCAATATGAAGCTAATGAAGACATGTGTAGATACGAAAGCATTGAGTTTTTGATACTGACGAGAGAGTTGAAGATCACTATCTTTTCGTCTGTAGTCGGGATCATCAAGCCAATGCAAACAATCCTTTCCTTAACATAGGTACCTCCACGAAAATGTAAACAAACAGAGATAGCATGATGAAAAAGACGCCGAACTTGACGAAAACAATTTTTTATCGTCTAATGTTCATATTATTATTAAAGAGGAAAGATCAAAGTATTTTTGGGGTATTTTTTTACATTTTTTAATCGTTCCTAGCACGTCCGAAATTTTCGTTACAAATTTTGTTTTTTTTTGTCACCAAAAAAGGACAGATAATCAATCATTTTCAATCATTTGTTAAAAAGATGAAAATCTGACTTTGATATTCTTTTAAAAATCAATTATCATTTTTTCAAAACTGATTTTAATAAAATCAGAAATTATAATGTTTATTTAAAACATTTTCAACCAAGCTTAACTTAGCTTCTGCGCCGAAAAAATGTAATTTGAAAATAAAACAAAGCAGGTCATAACCTTTCGCCTCGTTGACAGCTGTTGACAGCTGTTGACAGCTATGATTTATGACTTTTAGATAACTTACGGGAGGATAATTCTTTCTACGGATGGAAGGAAGTGAAATTATTTAGATTTAAATGAACAAATTATTTACCTCGTTACTTTTAAGAAAAACTTTCAGCGCTCTAATTTTTCATTTTTTTTTTTTTTTGTACTTAGCTTTCATCTTTACGTTTACGATGCTTTATGGAAAATATAAAGAAATTAAAAAATAAGACTGTTAAGAGTGAGATTAAATTTCATAAGAAAGAGGTATCTATTATTTATACGTACCTTATGAATTTTTATCAGAAGTGTACATAAAATACTATAATTTTATATATAATTTTATTTCTCCATACGTGTTTCGCAAAAGTAAAGGCCTTAAGAGCGGAGAACAATGCTGAACTCAAATAATGCAACTAAATTGTATCCTGGTTGATCTTCCGTACTTTATAATTAACGCTCTATTATAAGCATAAATGTTACATTTTTAATTACGTTGGCTAATCCGATTGGTCCAAACGATACAATTTTCAAAGCGCTAGACAATGGCGGTCTCATCTGGACACAATTGAAAACTTAGCACTGCTTTTAACTAATTTTATAATATTTTTAAATACTTAATGTAAAAATCTATTATAATTAAAAGAAATAACAAATAATTGTATTAAAAATTCAATTTTCATTGAAAAAATTTTTTGCTTTCAGAAAATATTGTCCATATTCATAAAAACAAATAGAAGCAAATAAAAGCATTTGAAATTAAATAATATATTTGTTTTATTGAGTTTTGTATGTTACAATTCAGAGCTGATTTTCAGGTACGTTGGCCACAATTAAAAAAAAAAATACATGATTTGCATTCTTCAAAGCCTTGTGCTTTTAACTATTGCAATTTGTAGGGGGCGGCAAGATCTAATTTCTAGAGTTTCTCATAAAATTAGTTATGGGGTGTTAATAAAAATGAAAAAAAAATTTCTGCCATGACTTTTATAAAAAACAACATATTTATAATAATTTCGATCATCTGTGAATAGTTTCTGAAAGTTTCATTAACATCTGACAATTATTTTTATTTTTACAAGATTTTCAAAATTAATGTGTGTAAATACAAAAAAAACGCGCTAAAATTATCTATGTTATTTACTACCCCTTTTTGCAACAAAGATAAACAAAGTTTTTAAAACAAAATTTAGAATATTCTAAAAAGATGGAAAAACTTTTGAAGAATAATTAAAACAAAATTTGGTCTATCCTCTTCATAAAAACATAAGCATTTAGACGATAAAATTTTTTTTTCATAAAGTTTGGCGTCTTTTTCATCAGACTATGCTCTTTTTTTAGCGATTTCGTAGAAGTACCTACCTTAACAGTATAGTATGTGCTACGCCGGGGCTACATAGACTTTTAAATTCAAAGTTACTTTCTCCTAGACTGGTTGCTACGAAGGCTATAGAACCTACTCTGACGTGGTATAAACACATAGCAGTGTGGAGAAGAATAGGATTCATATATTCCCCAAGACTATTAGCACGTAAATGAATGCAGTGGATCCGACAGGATTTCGAACTCGGATCTTCGATCCAAGCCGCTCTCCGTTACAAGACCAAAAAATGAGGAAATACATGAACCATCAAAATTTTGATATAGATATGTAATTCACCGTTCGAAAAGTGTTATTATAGTATAAAAATTTTAAAAAAGCGGCATATAAAAATATTTTTAAAAACAAGGTATCATTGACTTGCGTGCATTTTTTTTCAGTTACTGCACACACACGCATGCGTGTGTTTCTCACAAATGGCGGATGTTGAAATTCTATAACTTATGTCACGAAGGTAGTTGTTCCGTCTCTTAAATAACAATAAAAACAGCCTTAAACATGATACATTACATCCTCTACCAATTATCGTACAAACGTTTTAGTTTTTATCGGTTTCAGCAGATGGAGAGACCGAATCATTAATCTTTCATCAACAGCTAAAAATATCAATGATCATGTTGAAGTGGAATCAAGCTTCACTGTTCGGAATTGCATAGGCGGCTGTTCATTCAACAATGCCTCTTGGGAAGCAGAGATGAAAAGATCTTCAGAAAATAAAAATACCGGTAGTTTTTAAATCAACTTGCCTCACAGAAGTGCCTGCCTACTTAGTTACACTCGTAAAGCGAAAGGATGGTCAAACGCGCAGGCGCTTAACAAGATGATCTTGGCGATATATATATATATATATATATATATATATATATATATATATAAGTGTATATGGCTGCCCTATTTACAATTCTTTCTAAAATCATTTTAACAAACGCGTATGCATGTATATATATATATATATATATATATATATATATATATATATATATATGTGTGTGTGTGTGTGTGTGTGTGTGTATGTGTGTGGATGTGTGTGTGTGAGCGATGTGCTTATATATATATATATGTATATATATATATATATATATATATATATATAAGAGTGTGTGTGTCCAGCTATGGGTAAAAAACAGGACAGACCGGTTTCTATAGCATTTGATGGCAACTGGTCTGATGCAGAAAGAAATGCCAACCTACTGCGAGAAAAAAAAATCTACCTTGTCAGTCATATATCGAAAGATACATGATCACTTAAGCCTCTATCACGGATGGCGCATAACTGTGTGTGTGTGTGCATGTATTTATATCTTTGCGTGTGTGCATATGAACATACATATACATACTTATATATATATATATATATATATATATATATATATATATATATATATATATATACGTATATATATATATATATATATATATATATATATATATACGTATATACTTATATATATATATATACGTATATATATATATATATATATATATATATATATATATATATATATACGTATATATATATATATATATATACGTATATATATATATATATATATATATATATATACGTATATGAGGACCTATTTTTCAATACATTATAAAACATTTTCACACACAGACACACATAGTTACGTGCCTATATATATATATATATATATATGTGTGTGTGTGTGTGTGTTTGTGTGTGTGTGTGCGTGTATGTGTGTGTGCTTGTACGAGTACCTAATTTTCAATTCGTTATATATAATTTTAACACAACTATATATGTGTATGTGTGGGTGTATATATATATATATATGTGTGTTTTTTGGCAGTAAATACATATATATATATATATATATATATATATATATATATATATATATATATATATATAGAGAGAGAGAGAGAGAGAGAGAGAGAGATGGGGGGAGAGAGAGAGAGAGAGGGGGAAATAGAGTGTGTTTATAGGTGAAAAGCGGTTTGGTGTATGTCGAAAACGGTGCTTGCATTTCTCCGATATGGAAGCGCTGGAATTCGCAACAAAGTACACGATCTCTTTTATCGCCGAAAGAAAAAAAAATTCTTTGATGTCTTCTGAAACCCGCTCGTTGTCAGTGTTCAAGTTTCCACATTTCGCCTCATTTACACGCGTTTATTTATTTCTTGTTATTCCTCTTTGTCTTCTTTAACTTGTTATATCTTTGAAGAAACTTTCCTCTTTCATTTTCATTATCATTCAACGGTCTTTCAAATTTCTTTTTCGCTGGGCTCTAGAGTTATCATTATCTCCATTATATACATTCGGACTGATGTTCCCAGCTTAGGGTTTGTTTTTTTATTTTTTTATTGTGACGACGTTTTCGCCGTTGTTCAATCCGGACTTCTCCGTGTAACATTCCGCGGATCTCGAAGTTAACACTTTACTTATCCTACGGGGATATATTGTTTTCGTTGTGCCCTCTGGAGATATCTCGTATTCTCTTTTTTTTTTTTTTTTTTTACTAATGCTCAGTTAATTCTAGCTTTGTTTCTAATGAGTCCTATTTTTAATCATTTCGCCCCAAGCAACACGGGAATACCACTAGTACGCAGGGGGATTATAGGCAGTGAAAGTTAGAAAAAAAGATTGAGTATAAAATATACAGTTATTTTAAGAAGCTGCTAGATGGTGATTGACGACGGATTTAAATCTTTGAAGATTGAAATCATCAGGGAAGCAAGACGGTGTTTACTCATTCCCCCACGAGAATGAGATCTGAGACAAAGTCGGATTAATGTGGGGACCCGAGCGCGTGCACCCGGGAAGGGTCAAAAATTCCCCTCACCCCCGGTAACGGTCGGTTGCGCTGGCCTCGATGCGAGCACCGATCCCTGCCTCGGGCAGCTATTCTCCAGGGCTGGGCACCTCTTCAGTATAATTTTCCTCAGTTGCTCCTCTGTCCTTTGACAGAGAAGCCCCTGTGCGCACTCTGTCCAAAGACGCAACTGTGAGATGATAAATAATGCGAAATCCCTCCAAGGAAGGATTTAGACGCTAATCAAGGAAGGAAGACAACGGAAGTGAGTTGCACAGGTGGGAAATGCGAGAAAATCGACTGTTAGGGTAGATGGGGCTGTTGTATTTTGATATTTCAAGAGTAAATGCGTGAAACTTAATTATCAATCTAGTAGCAGGTTTAATTTCATATACTCCGAGCTCCAGGTAAACAGGCAAGAACTGTTGCCATAAGTCTGTTTTTGTGACCAAGTGATTGAACTTACAGGTAATTAAATTCACTAAACAAGGTGGCAATCTACTCAGCCATTGTTTAATATTGTGAGTGAAAGCACTAATTGCATGATTTAACTATCATAGTCATTTTGAGTTCAAACGATTGACAGTATAGTACAGATCTCAGCCACAGTGTAAGCAATAACAGAACAGTACTAAAAAAATAATCAATTTATCCAGATGATATGTGAGATTTGTTTTAATAATTTCCACCCATGGAAGGCGATAACGCCACTAAGATACAAGCGACTGCTGAGAATGAAAGAAAGTGAGAAACCGGCGTGGAAAGAGAATGTATTATATTCAAGATAGGGATTGAAAACAAGGATCTTTTCACAAGAGACTTACACAAGCGAGAAATGCTAGAGAAATGCAAGAGGATACTATTAGAATAGAACTTATGCTTACACTCAACAATTAAATGATGAGACCTAACTGACAATCTAGTACTACACTTAAATTAGTGAATTCAAGGCAGCAAAGAGGAAAGCTCATCAAAGAAATGGACATTAAGAGAGAATTACATTGTTCGAAAATAAGTGTCCGAAAACATTTATTCGAATTGTAAATTGCTTGAATGAAAATTAATCGAATGTTCTGTTATACTAAATAATTATTCGAAATGCAAAATTCTTCATTGCAATAAAAATGTAAAAATTAAAAGAATAAATACACAAATATTCATAATACAAATATCGTTAATAAAAAATTTTAGTAAGAAAAATCCTTATAACTTTAAGTTATATGATACTGCACGTAAATTGTCAACTGCTGAAAAGTACACGTGAAAAGTACACGTGAAAAGTACACGTGAAAAGATGACACAACTGTTTTAATTTTACCATTTATGTGACGGTATTTCGTAGCGCTCTTGATATTTTGGCAACCTGCTCTTACTTTTGCAAGATGAATTTTTTTGCAAATCCTGTTCTCTTTTAAGACCTTCTGGGAATTTCCATATTACGCTATGACGAGATGACACTTGCTGCAAAAGATTCCTATTACCTCCTTCAAGTGCGTTATTACTTCTAGCTAAATCGGCACAGATTCTCTCAAAGAAAGACCACCTACATATTTCCGACATAAGTATTTCGAATAATTATCATTTAGTATAATTGTCCTTTCGATTAATTTTCATTCAAACAATACAATGCCAATCGTTATCTACTATCTTCTTGATTACTCTTCTATTGTTCTCGCTCTTACATAATGCTTTATTTTTTCTCTTTTTTTCACAGCCAGTAACACAGCCAGTAGTAGCTTCACTAATTTACTTATGGTCAATTCTTATGATCAATATACGAGATAAAGAGTACATAAATACAAAATTGGTCACAGAGGTCAGCACCAATAGGTAACTGTCTGTTTTACGCTTCCATGAAATCTTTAGGTCATATCTGTTTTTATATGCTGGTTATAGAGGCATTATCAGTATTACGGTTTATAGAATTACCCTGACGCTTATTGTGTAGACGTTGACTGTTAAGTTTGAAATTATTCTCGAAGTAGAGACAAATATATACATATAGATGTGGACAATGTGGTCAACACAGAGCGGCCGCTTTGTCTCGCCTTCACTGTAACCCTTCCATATATATATATATTAGGTTGGTGCAAAAATAATGACGTCTTTTGACATTTTTTTGACGTCAAAAACGTCATTATTTTTGCACCAACCTAATATATATATATATATATATATATATATATATATATATATATATATATATATATATAGTAAAGGTAGTGAATCTGTTGATATATAATCCATGTGGATCCTAGTAATAGAAAATATTAAAACTGATCCACAAAAAGAGCTCAATGCATTTATTATACAGAGCAAACATTTGTACACAATAAAATCCAAAATTACCTCATATAAGGAATAGACCTATTTAAACCGACGAAAACGTCGTCAAACTTATTCAACCCCGGTTTAACTATGACGATATTCAGTCCCCCCCACGAGGGCGTCATGTGGCACAAGGCCTTTTTAACGTGGGCATTCCGAGCCCTTGGGCTCGGCCAAAAATATGCCCATTGAACCCGTATGAACAGGTACAGGGCCGGTCTACCTCCCCGAAGGAGACTCCGCCCTTCGGCGTAGCCTCCTTCGGATTCCTCCCGTCCGTAGGATGAGAGTATAACCGAACAGTCGGTAGTGAACTACGGACTGACTTAACTATGACTGCTGTCGAACATTTAATACGGAATTTATCCATTACAAAGTTTCAGTCAGACGAATGACACGAGCCAGTGGTCAGGGGAGGGTAGAAGTTATTAGCCTTAAAAGGAAGAGGTTTTCTAAAACTAAACCCTGGATATTAAGCTTATGACATTAAACTGTGGTTGTATGAAAATTGAAGTGTTAATTTGAAACTAAGAGAGGAATGAATTTTTTTTTTTTTTTAATTTATAGATGAGGTAAAGTTTTTTTTAAAAAGATTTATTCAAAAAATGTATAATTTAAAAAAACAAACTATTTATATTAAAGAATAAAAATATTATAAGATAAAATAAATCTACATTTGGAAAAAAAAGAAGTTTAAAGGAGCGGAAACAATAAAAGAAACAATAAAAGAAAAAATAATTAAAAATATAACGATGGCCATTGTATCAAATGTTCAATTTTTAAAGGTCAATTTTTACTGTCATTTTTTTTTAACGGTCAACTTTTTTTAGTGGTCAACCGTTGCCTATAGATCAAGAAGCCGGAGCAGAGTTTCACATGCGAGAAGTGCGAGAAAAGAAACTATCAGCATAGAACGTATGGTTCTTATATCAAACAAAGTAATCGTGCTGCTGATTTAAGAATTTAAAAACTTAAATTTAATCATTTAATCGTCTCGGGTCTCATATTTGATATTGTTGTAATTCTGGCTAATGATCGTCACCAAAATTTTGTAATCTAGGGAAGGTTACTGAAAAGAATAATCACAGGAAGGTTAGTAATGAACGATAATACTTAGGACACGAACAACACATATAAGATTCACCAGCAGCACGTAGAAGTAGTCAACTGCTAGAAGTGAGTCAAGTGTATTCCACGATGAATCTCCAGCTGTAGGATATCTGCCAATCGCCCCACACGGTCAGAATTTAATGTGGGATATCCGAGCCCGTAGTTTCGGCTAAATATTCCCCGTAGACACCTTACAAAACTGGGTCGGGTAGCTGTTTTCCGAGAGTAGACTCTGCCCTTCGACATAGCCTGCAGGATATCTACCAACCACCCCACGCGTTCAGATGTGGCACAAGGCCGAATTTAAATGTGACGTATCCGAGCCCGTAGGCTCGGCCAAGATTCCTCGTATACCCGGTATAAAACGGGGTCGGGTAGCTGTTTCCCGAGATGAGACTGCCATACGACAAAGCCTCGTCTGGGGATCCTCTCTGATAAGATTGCAAGAATTTATATATATATATATATAAATATATATATATATATATATATATATATATATATGTGTGTGTGTGTGTGTGTGTGTGTGTGTGTGTGTATACATTCTTTTTATAGATACAAATATTTAAGTAAATGCTCTGTTTATAATAAACAGTATTAAACAACATTCACAGAAAATATTCGAACCTGTATCCTATACGGAACCGTCATTTAGAATATTTTCTGTGAAAATTTCCCGGGCTTTCAGGCCGGTAAATGTTGTTAATACTGTTTATTATAAACAGATCATTTACTTAAATATTTGTATCTATAAAAAGAATGTATAAACATAAAAAAGTCTTAAAATAATTGTCGGAATATGTCCATTTCATATATTGACAATGTTAGAGGAAAAATTTCTTTCATCGTTAATAGTGAGGTATTAGTTTGGTGCAAAAATAATGTCGTTTTCTCGCGTATGTTACTATGCGAGAAAACGACATTAATTTTTCACCAACCTAATATTATATTAATTTCGATCCATCCTGGATACAGCAGAACTGTGTCCTTATACCAAACTAATCTATACAGCAATCGTGTCTTCGTTTATCGATTATTCTTCACTTGTTTATTTTATCCTAAATTAATCTTGCCTCCTATGAAATATTCTCCAAGCTTTTAGGTTACTGAGAACCGCCCCCCCCCACAATCAAAATGCGAGTAACTCTCGCATTGTCTTCTCTGTAACTTATCCTCCCACACTTTACTTATATTATTACTTAGTGTGCTTTTGAAGTTGTCACGATTTTCTACATTTCGCTGCAATGTCAGACAATAAAGAACACACGTCGAGGGGCCTGGCAAAGCGAATTGCGCTGTACGGTGTCAGATGAAACAGATTTCTTGTGACAACAAATACTTGTACATTTGCAACTAGTAATATTTTAGATTATAAAAGAACTTGCGTACTCACCTTTCTTTATATCTTTGACATTCTTTTGCTTTTTATCATGTTCCCCCCCTCTTTCTCAACCTCCTTCTTCATCTTCTTCTCATCCTCTTCCCCGCTTTCTTCCTCGTTCATCTTATTAATATTTTTTCCTTTTTCTTCTCTATTTCTTCTCCTACTCTTTCTTCTTTATTTTCTTCTTCTAGTTTGTCTTTTCCTTCGCTATCTTTCATTCTTCTTCTTCTTCTTCTTCTTCTTCTTCTTCTTCTTCTTCTTCTTCTTCTTCTTCTATACCTCCTTCTCTAACTTCTCATCCTTCTTTCTATTGTCATTCGCCTTATTTTCCCCTTCTTCTTCTCGTCCGTCTTCTACTTTTCTGTCTTTTTCTACTTCTTGTTTTCTTCTACTTCTTCTCACCTCCTATTCCTTTTTCTTTTCCTTCCTTTTTCTTCGTATTTTTCTCGCCTCCTACCCCTTTTCCTTTCTTTTCTTTTTCTTCTTCTTTTTCTTCTTCTTTTTCTTATTCTTCTCATTTCCTACTCCTTCTTCTTCTTATCTCTTGCTCTTTCTTCTTTTCCTTCCTTCCTCTTCTTCTTCTCATCCTCTACTTTTTCTAGTCTTTATTCTCCCTCCTCCTCTTCACGTCTGTCCTCTGTTTTCTTGTTGTTGTTGTTGTTGTTCTTCTTCTTCTTCTTCTTCCATTAATACATAGTTCCGCTTCCATAATAATCTCTTCAATATTTTATTTTGTCTTAACATTTACAGCATTCATTATCTAATTCTATCGTGGTTTTCATTTCAGCAATGTTATGTAATTCCTCATGTTTGATTAGTTTCTTCTTCAACATCTTTGTTTTCTTCATACTTCTTCAATCACTTTTTTTTATTATTCTCTTTCATTCACATTTTCATATTTTTAATTCGATAAATGCCTTTTCTATTCACTATTCAATCAAACATTTGTCATTGCTATGCATTTATTTAATTCTCATTTATATTCCGTGTCTTGCCTTATTTGCCGTTTTCATTTCCTTTTTTCATTCTTTCTTTCTTTTTTCACATATGATCTCATCCACTATAACTTATTCCTCCTTCACTTTTCATTCCTTAATCTCGTTCCTTGTCAACATCTTTTTCTTTCTTAGTTTCCTATTTTACAATCAATCATTCCATGCTTTAGTAGAATATTCTATTTTCTTTTTCTTTAAATCATGCTGTTTTTTTTTTTATCTTGGTAATTTTAGTCTATTTCTTTTTTTTTTTTAATTCTTTATGTGTTCCTTCTTTTCTTTCCTTTCGGAAGAATATAAAAAAGTTTCAATCTTCACTCTCTTAATTCCATCTACATCATTTTCTCCAGCAAAACACAAAGAATTCAACGCGACAGCTGATAATGCTACAATGATCCTGTTAATAGTTAACTTCACGGTGAGAAGCATGTCATTATTGGCAGGGAAATACAAAGAAGGCTCCAAGAGTGATAAATCCTATATAATCCAAAGTAAAGGATTCGAGCCTGTATCCTATACTGAAACGGTCATTTAGCTTGACGTGCTTTTAACAGATTTGGCCACAGAGGAGCGCTCGATTAGCAAGGTTGAATTTACTGTATTTAAACTTCAATCTTCCATGAATCTCTCGCGTACATTCATATCTGCTTATGGCGTATCAAATGTAAACAAATGACATCACACATTATGAAATGAACAAAGTCCGACAATTATTTTAAGACATTTTTATGTTCATACATTCTTTTTGTAGAATATTTAAGTAAATACTCTGTTTATAACAAACAGTATTAAAGAAAATTTACCGTCCTGAATGCCCGAGAAATTTTCACAGAAAATATTCGTCCTCTGACAGGATTCGAACCTGTATCCTATACGGAACCGTCATTTAGCTTAACGTGCTTTTAACCGATTTTGGCCACAGAGTAGCGTTCGGTTAGCAAGGTCGAATTTAAATGATGTTTCCATATATATATATTAGGTTGGTGCAAAAATAATGACTTAATAATGTAGTTTTTTGACGTTAAAAATACGTCAAAAAACGACATTATTACGTCATTATTTTTGCACCAACCTAATATATATATATATATATATATATATATATATATATATATATATATATATATATATATATATATATATATATATATATATATTAGCAGCATGTTTTCATTAAGACATATCTCATTAAATAATTTAGACAAGATTTGTCTTCTTGTTTTTAATAAGATGAATTCTCCTAATTGCGGGCAAGTCTCTTAGTATCCTTATAATAAGAAGAAAGAAAATTACAATGATGACGCGTAATCACAACAATTTTGTCTTAGTGAAATGATGAACATAACCATTTTTCCTTAGAAAAAAAAAGTCTCTGATGGCGATATTGTGCTAATATGGAATGTACCTCGAAATAAAATAAATACGCATGTACATGGCAACACACACACACACACACACACACACATATATATATATATATATATATATATATATATATATATATATATATATATATATATATATATTATATATATATCATTGTAGATGAGCAAATAAGACGATATATAAAACAAACTAAACAACCGCCAAATAGAATATAATACTTCCTCAAAGAAAACTAAATATAGCATACTATTATACTGAGATGACATTCGTTCATCGTGACTTATCGGGATCTGATCGGTGATAATGGAATTTCACCTGTTTGGTTTTAGAGACATTGAATGTAACCAGTCAGTTTTTTTCCCCCACTGGGAAGTTACTAAGACAAAATCGGTTAATGTAGATGAATGCAATAGAATAAAAGAAACTTAACGAGGTGAATTAAAAGATAAAGGATGCAAGGAATCAAAATATGACGATTTCCGTTGCGTTTAAATGTTTGCAGATTTTAGCCAATACCGAGAACAAACATCCAAAGTTGCCAGACAAAAACTCAAGTAAGCATATTTTTGCAATGTCTTTTGTTTCATGTGACACTGTTCTGGCTTTTCTCAAGTGCATTTGTGTGAACTGACCATAGATTATCTCAGTCGGAAATTAAACTCAACCAGAGATTCCTGTATTGCATGCAGCTTAGACTTTCTTAACTCTCCAGGTTTTTTGGGGTTTTTTTTTCTTCCAATAAATGTTTTTACATACGTATATACGAGGATAAGTAGAAAAATTATTTGAACCTTAGTCATACCATATTTTTAGATTTGTCACACTGCCTTCTGCTCATGGTTTCTTATAGTTGATACTATTGTGGTCGTGTGATTGACGTTTGAGCTTGATCGCGCCAGTTTTCTTGTTGCTGTTACAGTGTAAACATGGCCGCTCCTCTAGGAGTGTACCCCAATGAGAAATAGAGAGAAGTGATCCTTTTTCTCTGGTAGGAATATGTGTCTGGGGCTGAAATTCGTCGGAGAATTTTAACAAAATACGGCGAGAACGTGTTACAGCGTAGAAATGTGTATGAGTGGAACGAGACGTTTAAAAGAGTCCGGCCAAGCGTAACGCCCGTAGAAGAAGAAGGACACCCGTCAAACCTTCACCACTGACGAAAAGATTCAGCAAGCGCGAGAACCAGCGAGATATCATCGATAAGGTAGCATGTTCTCAGTAGATTCGGATCACTGACCTTGGTTCGTGTAATATTCAGGAAAATTATATTCAGCAAAAAAATTAAAAAAAAATTAAAATAAAATAAATTAATAATAGCAACACTCGCTTGATGAACTGAACGACTTATTCGCCCAATCAGATTTAAAGACTTGTGAAGCATTTTAATGAGGAAGTTTTGCACTGGCAGACGACATCTTATTAGAATATATAGAATTCGCAATGCTATTCTTTTCCGTTTGCACTGTTTCACGTGTTGAAATATATTGACGTACAAAATCAATAACAGATTACTAAATTTCGGTTCAGAACCCGCAGTATACATTTTGTATAAATGTTATTCTTATAGCATTTTCCTCATTGACACTGCTTCGAAATTTTCTTCAATATACTTCTCTTTGTATATTGTGTGTGACTTTTTAATCATATTTTTATACAGCATAATGTTTCTCAATATCGTAATTTCTCGAAAATAATAATCACCCATAAATAAAACGCACCCCAACAAATGATCCAAAAGTTAATAAATATATCTATTCCTATGTATAATACGCATCTATAAATTTTGTTAAAAAAAGACATTTTGTCGACCGTAAAAATGAAATCGAAATGTAATGTTAAAAATTACTCTACGGTTTTCTCGATAAATATAACAATTTATTTTATCGCCACAATTTCATCAAAACGTGCGAGTTACAGCGCAAATTTTAAACAACATGTAATAGAATTAGCAGAAAGAATAGGAAACAGAGCTGCAAATAGAAAATATGAGCTGAATGAAGGTAAAAGACGTTTGAACAGAATGAAAAAGCCGAAGAGAATTTTGAACAAGACGAAGATAATATTTTTAATGATAATTTGTTTAATGACAATTTAGATATTGATTTTTGTAATATTAGGTTGGTGCAAAAATAATCTCTTTTTCTCACATATGTTACTATGTGAGAAAACGACATTATTTTTGCACCAACCTAATAGAAAGTGGTGATGATGAAAATTAAAATTTCAATAAATTAACTTGATTTCCACTTTTCCTCGTAATTGGCCTTTTTATAGATTTTTTTTTTTTTTTAATTTTTTCGCCAAATAATATCGAAAAAATTTTTTATGGAAAAACAAATTTATTGCCAAAAAATGTTACAATTATTATTGTTGGATTTAAAATGAAAATTGGGATAATATCTTTCTTATTTTAGAACAAGTACGTATTTATTATTATAAATCAAATACGACAAACAATATTTTTGCTTAAACCTATTTATAATACGCACCCGTACAATTACATGTAATTTACAGTAAAATAAAATGCGTATTATTTTCGAAGAATTACGGTATGTCGGTAACGTGGCAAATATTTGGAAAATCCCCAAAATATGTCCATAAAATCTTTGTCAGTTGGCATATCAGACAACTTATGTGAAGAATCTTAATATCTTAATATGAAACAACTTACACATTAATAAATCAAAAATTAAAGCAAATATCTTTCTTTTATGTCGCGCCTTTCTATATCATAATCTGTCATAGCTCTCCACAATTTCCCTACTCCTAGTAGCCCTTAGCAGTTTTTCTCCCGTTGCTGAGGTTCCCCATCAAGTTCCGCCGTCATTTTAGACGTCAGGTATTTGGCTCGCTGCTTTCCCCTACCTCTCATGTCCCCAGTTTTTCAAGCCTTACTTCTTCATTAATATCCCAGAAATTTCAGCACTCTTTTCCTAATTCTGTATATAAGTGTTCTTTTTGTTGTTATTTTATTTAATATTTCCCCATTCTTTATGGGATATTAATGAAGAAGGAAGGCTTGAAAAACTGGGGAATATGTCGAATATATGTTGAATATAAGTCTTTTAAGTAAGTACGCTATTTACATTGTTCAGAATGTTGTGCTTATCTTTATTGTCTTACTCACGACGTTTCGACCGTTCTACTTCTTCTTCAGGTGATATACGCTAGAATTTTTGGATATCTCATTTTCTTAGTGTCTGAACTCTCCAAGATCACCACAGCTGTGGTCAGTTATTGAACGCATAACTCTTTAGGTCAAGTCACTTTTGAATTGGTTTAACTAACGCTTTTATCCACTGGGTCATGTGTCCTAATTGAAGTTGTGAAACGACATTTAAACCTAATCTCTCAGTAACCATATATGCGAAAACTATTATCATAGACCTATCTTTAGACAACACATAATGAACCAGATAATTTCATAATTATCACATATCCATTATACAAACGTAAATGAGTGAGGAAAACCCACAAATAACAACTTAATAATACCTTAATATTTAAATTGCTTAAAGGAAAAATCTGCAAGAAAACCAAATCTATCTTCTCATGCAGACCTCGCCATATCGGCATAATTTTTTCATAGTATTACCGTTACACCCAATTGAAACTAACTTTGTGTCATATTCGGTTGCGACGTGGGCAGGTTGAAAATTACCCCAGACATAGAAGCTGACATGATAACAAGATCCCTTAAAATGCAGGTTTAAATTAGAATAGTGTAATTATTTGAAAGAACTCATCTCAGAAATATAGGCAGAAGTTTTATAAGTTAAAAATCACTAAGAATTATCAGGTCGGCAAGCACTGGTCCGTACTACAGTAAAGTTAAAAATACAAACATATGTTCAGCTTTCAATGTATGTATCATTAGAAAAAGACAACAGGGTGTAAATAGGTAGATATTGGTGTTGCGGAGAAACTAAAGAGTAATAAACTTCAGTTGTAATGAGCGTGCGAGTAGCAAGACCCTTCAAATGAGTAGGCAGAATATAGTTGATATAATGACATTTGTTGGGTCATGTAATGTCAGATGTAAGTTTGATAGGATAACATTCTCAAGAGATTTATAGACTTCTCTTTACTCAAAGGTAGGTTGGGCACCTCGCCGTGGTGTAATGGTTAGCAAGCTTGTCTCGCTGGAACATATTACGACTAAGCAGTGACTTCAATCCTCACTGGGTGCTCCATACTTCCGGGCGTGTGCCACATCTAAGCAGCGCTTAGAAAATCACTACTCAAAGGTATATTATGCTCCAGTTTTATACTCGTGTTTGCAAAAAAGATTCGACCTAAAAAGTGACACCTATTCATTTTGACGGAGGAACATACCCTAATGCAGTGTGGCAATGTGAGACGTTATATATATATATATATATATATATATATATATATATATATATATACAAGTATAGGATTGGTATATACGGAATAAATTCCAATAACTCAAAAATACTATTCTTCAAAGTGCGCTCGATACAGAGGGGAGCAAATATAATTTATTCGAAAATTATAAATATGTTATAAAATCACTACAAAAATAGCGATTTTGTTTCAAACTTCTGATGTCTTATCAAGTGAGGATGTTGAATGTAGAAACTACATTCAACACCATCACATGATAAGGCTCCAGAAGTGTTGAAACGACATGTTTATTTTTGTAGTTATTTTATAAAATATTTATGTTGTAATTTTCGAATAAATTATATATATATATATATATATATATATATATATATATATATATATATATATATATATATACATATGTATGTATGTATATATATATATATATATATATATATATGTATATATATATATATATATATATGTATATATATTTATATATATATATATATATATATATACATATATACATATATACATATATATATATATATATATATATATATATATATATATATGTGTGTGTGTGTGTGTATGTATGTATGTATGTATGCATGTATGTATAACGGGTGCCACAGAAAATGTGCCAAATCCTGTAACAGGAAAATTGTCCAATTGTTAGATTAAGCTTTAATGCGTTATATCTTAGAAATGATTGAAGATATCTTAATTCTCCGAGGTTTTTATATAACACTATAGGATTCTATTTGAAGAATAATAATGTATTTAGCTCTAAGTTGAAATGATGATCCTTCTTCCAATCCTCCTGAATCAATTTCTTCTACTGTTCCCTCTTTTTAAAACATTTACCATTCACTTGATGGTTTTTGAATGGACTTTGAAGATGTGCCCAGATGAATAGTGTTACCCTTACTGAAGATCTGAATGAATCTTTTCCTCTCACCATTGGAAAACATAGTAGGGGTGAAACAAAACGATTTTAACCTGTTCTCTTTCTAGTTGAATTACTCTAAAGGTTTTTTCGCTGATTCTTACGACAAATGTTGTCAAGATGGCTAAATGAGTTATCAGAAAACCTGGAAAAAGATTAAAATTATTGGTTTTGTAGATATTAAACCTTTTGTGCGATATATAAATAAATACATAAATACCTATGTTGGATGTGGGACTCGAGTTTCGTTGGTTAAGCAAGTCATCGGGCACAAGATATAGCTTATTGTTTATATAT
>OZ010591.1:72287447-72309947 GCA_963932145.1 Acanthosepion lycidas | reverse complement strand
AGAAAGAACGAAAGAAAAGAAGGAAAGAAAGAAAAAAGGAAGAACTTTAGAATAAGCGAAATAAATGAAGAAAGAAAGAATGGGCGTTAGAAAGAATGAAATCAAGTAACAACGAAAGAAAAAGTATTAAAAAAAATTAAGAAACAGCGTTAGACGAAAGAAAGATCGTTAGAAAGAAAGAAAGAAAGAAAGAAAGGAAAGAAAGAAAAAGAAAGAAACAAGATTAGAAGAAAAAAGTAATAAACAGTGTTAGAAAGAAAGAAATACAGAAACAAGGGCTAGAAACAAATAAAAGGGAACTAAAAAAGGAAAAATAAAACGTTTTGAAAAGAAATATGAAAGTTATAAAGATCAATTATTAAAAGAAAGGACATTCTAATCATGAAAAAGACATAGAAGACAGTTACGAGAAAGAAAGAGAGAAAGAAAGAAAAACGAATAAAAATATCGTAACCATAAAAAAATTGTAATTATAAAAAAAGATGGTTATTATAAAAAACAAATGAACCAATTACGAGAAAGAAAGCAAGAGAAAAAGCAAGAAATGCCTTCCGATACTCACTTGATAGCCATTACTCAAGGTCAAAGCGATTTTTGATATTTACCATCGTCATCTCGATAAAAAAAATAAGCCTGTACATGTGGTGCACCCAAGGTGAATAGGATTCTACGAGACTACATTGTTGACGAAAATATCACAGGTCAATCCTAGAAAAAGAAGATAGATGCCTTATTTAAGTAGGCGTAACACCATGCGTTTAACGCCTTTGTCCATTCAAAAGACTGATCACATAATCTATTGAAGACAAGTAGTGGGAAATAGCGAATAACATACCTTAGCATTCTGAGTAAAGGGATGTGAGAACAGGAGTCTAATATATAAATATGCAGAGTAATGATGCATGTGGATATAGGACAACAAAAAGCAGAAATTGTATAGAAATCTGAGACTGGAAATCCACAAAGTAGAAGACGCATTAATGAATCAAGTAGGTATTTCCTCTAGCGGTTATATATATATATATATATATATATATATATATATATATATATATATATATATATAATACACGCACGTACGCACGTACACAAACATATATATATATATATTCAAACACACACACACAAACATATATTTATACGCACACACACAAACATATATATAAGCACACACGCAAACATATATATACGCACACACACACAAACATATATGTATATATATATACGCACACACAAACATATGTATATACACGCAGTCACACAAACACACACACACACACACACATATATATATATATATATATATATATATATATACGCAGACACGCAAACACACACATATATATACACGCAAACGCACAAACATGTGTATATATACGGACATACAAAAACATATATATATATGCACACACACAAACATATATATATATACGCACACACACACACTCAAACACACACACACACAGATATATATATATATATATATATATATATATATATATATATATATACAGTGTAACCCGGATATAAGAGACATTGATATAAGAGAAACCCGGATATAAGAGCCATTTTCTCTGGTCCCAAATTAGAGCCTGTGTTAATGTAAACAAAATAGACCAAACCCTGATATAAGAGAAACCCGGATATAAGACAAACCCTGATATAAGAGACTTCTTCACCGGTCCCGACAGTTCTCTTATATCCGGGTTACACTGTATTAGCAAAGCAAATACTAAAATACTGAGAAAAATGGATCCACAACCTATCGTAGTTTATTTGGTGTCTGAACGTATATAGCGCATATGTGGATTAAAAAAAATATATTTTTATATTCAAAAATAAATTCCTGCGAAATATAAATAAAATATTTTCTCCTCACTCAATGGAAAATGGATGTTAGGCCAGTCTTGCAGACTGTTGACTTTGGTGCGAGAACAGGAATATCGTTAAGGGATGATTGGCAGGCATTCCAGTTCCATTAAAGCTTATACATTGGATTCGATGATTTATTGAGGATGGTATTGTGAGAGATTATATTATTAACCAAAACACCACCACACTTCGCATGAAAAGTGTATTCATATATTGTCTTAGAGATGTGGTGCAACATGTAAGATCCCAATCTATGCGAATGAATGAAGAAAATAGTGAGTCTTAGCAGATTAACAACCATGACAACAAATAATATTAAAGGGACAGGCGTTTCTTGGAGCAACAAAACCCATAATGTTATGCAAAGTTATTATTGGCCCCTTTGGCATTGTCACGGCATCATATATGGCTCGAATTTGTGTTTGGCGAATTACAGGCGTTGTTCTTTAGTGGATCGTAGCGGCTGCCTTCTATCAAATACCAATAAAACTAGCATTATTTCCATTGCTCCACTGAAAATCAAAAGCTATGAAAAATATCATGCGTCTGTTCTGGTCACTTTTATTGTCACCAAAAAGGAAATGTCTCCAACTACTTGTCAGTCATAGAGAGGATAATCTATCAATGTGACAGAACCTTTGTGCAGATCATCTATATGCGCTTCTTCTTCTTCTTCTTCTTCTTCTTCTTCTTCTTCTTCTTCTTCTTCTTCTTCTTCTTCTTCTTCTTTGTGCTGTGTACCTTCAGGATGTGAGTGATAATGGTTCTCCCAATCTCCTATTCCTTGTAGCCCTTAGAAATATTTGTCCAGTTTCCAAGCCTCCTGCTGGCGCTCAGTTATCCATTCACACAATCTTGTCCGGAATGTGACTCTCGTCCTGTCCTTTTTCATACCAAGCCCAAATCTTCACGTTATAATTTCGGAATGAGGAAATCTAACATTTACAAGGTAATCTAGCATTTCCATTAGTTCTTAAATGGACAGAAATAGTCCAATGAAAAGTCTCCTTCGAATTGTTTTTGTTACTTTCTTTCTGGGGCATACAATCATCGCAAATACGATCACGGCATGGGTATGGCAATAAACTACATCAGGCGAAAAAGGCCTCTGACCAGGAGATTTTGAGGAACGTGGAACCACCTCTTAATTGCTTTTCCGGGTTGGTAGCACTTGCTAGGAACCCACATATATGTAAATAGTTAACCCCCAAACTGCAATCAAAACACATTGAAAGTGCAAATGTAGGGTTTTATAGTAACATACCAGCAATTCATTGTAAAAAAAAAAATACTGCGAACAATACATGTTTGGAATAAAATATCAGCAGCAATACATTTTTGAAAATTATTACCAGGAGTACATTGCCGGTAATGCATTTGACTCTCGACAAAAACGATCTTTACAAAAACGATCTTTACAAAAACGATCTTTACAAAAACACCCGAATGACAGTTAAATAGTTTTGTCCCTTTAATTGAAAATGTGTCACACGATGACACATTTACATTGGCATTTATTATATCGAAGAAGAAGATGAGCTATTGAGAGATGTGTCCTTTTCACTGAAAGAATGTGATACACTGACATTGGAATTTATTATATAGATATATTCAATCTCCATTCTTTTTTTTTATTGTAATTATTATTATTTTGCTTCCCATAATCTTTCTAAAAGCAAACTTAATAGTTTCTAAGGAAAAAATATTTGCTCGAATCCAACCGGAATTTGAGGTGATCCATCCTATGGAAATTGTTTACGTTTCCAAAATTAGATAATTTGGGGGTTTGCCCTATTTCTAACATTTACACTGATAATTCTACTTCGGTGGTTTAAACAAGTAAGAAATTAATGTGGCGGATTTACGCGGGATGGGGTCATGACTTGTGAACTACAAGGATTTGCCATGACTAATGAATTATCACGCCGTACGTTTAGCCTTGGGAGAAACTATGCTACACTGGGTAAATATAAAAAGGGACAAGGCAAGGGGGAAAATGAAAACGTTGAGCAAATTTAAGCCGAAAGAAAAATTGAATAACACGGGATAAAAACTATTTAAAAAAATGAAAAAAGGAAAATACAAATATTAAATATAAAAAAAATATCGTATAACAAGAAAATGTATTAAAAAATCGAAACATAAACTGTGTTTTGCAAGAAAATTCGTCTTTCTCTTTAGCCACAACGAGAAGAACAAGACAAGAGGGAAGAGGAAGTATAGACAAAAGAAAAGAGAATATGAAGTGGAAGTAGAAGGAGAAACTTTTAAATTAAATGAACGAATAAGATTTTTCCGCTTTCTTAACCAAACAAACAGACTAAATCAGAAACAAATTCATATAAGGAAAAGAGTGAAAAATACAAATAAAACATTCTTAAAGAATGTCTTTAAAATAAAGATCAAAATAAACTAACCTCTATTTATTGGCCTACGTTTGTCTGCAAAGCAATGATGGCGCCTGCGGAAAAAGGGCGGGCAAAAGAGGTAAGAAGATACGACAAGAAATGGCTAGACGCCATCTTTTAAGGAATGCCACTTAAATGATCCAAGATTAAGCTGCAGACAAATAAACGAATGTAGACAAACACAATAAAGTGTCGGTAATGATCTTAAAATTGGGGAGAAGAAAGAAAGAAAGAAAGAAAGAAAGAAAAACAGAAAGACAAAAAGAAAGAAAGAAAAAAAACAGAAAAAAGAAAGAAAGAAAACGTAAAGGAAGAAAACAAGGACAGAAAAAGAAAAAAAAAACAAAGAAAGAAAACAGAAAGAGAAAGAAAGAAAGAAAGAAAGAAAGAAGGGCAGAAAGAAAAACAGAATGAAAGAAAGAAATAAAAACAAAAAGAAAGAAAGAAAACGATATATAATAAAAAACGAATGAAGGATGTATAAATAGGAAAGAAAAAAACATGAAAAAATGAATGAAAAAAGAAAACAAAAACTTAAAAAATAAAACATATTACAATGGACCAAGAAAATAAAAAAATATAAGGTTGGTGCAAAAATAATGTCGGTTTTTGACGTTAAAAATACGCCAAAAACCGACATTATTTTTCCACCAACCTAATACAATACAGTTAAATGCAGATTTTACAGAAAGAAAAGAAAATAAGAGAGTAACTGAAAAAGAGGGAAAAACAATGCAAAAGTAAGAAAGCAAATTTTTGATAGAAAGAGAGTGTGAAGTAAAAGAAAAACCACAAAAAAGACGAAAACAAATAATGAAGAATGAAAATAAATGAAAAACGATACTGTCGAAATCTAGTGAAGGAAAAGTGTGCCAAAAATTCCTTTCGACTCAAAGCGTAAGTCAGAAGCTGCTCCGGTACAGTAAAGTGCTGCGAAACACTGCCTAGACTCGCGACCTAAATTTCAGTCAGGGATCACTTAATAATGAGAAAGGAAGAGAGCCCTTGGAACGACTCTGTTCTCATAAAGTCCCACTCACAAAAAAAAAAAAAAAAAAAAAAAAAAAATGATGAGAAGGAAGAAAAGGCAAGCCTTAAGTAATAAGGTGGCAAACTTGCGCATTCCACCACTTCCAGTAAAAAGATGAAAAAAAGCCGTGCTCGGAGCGGCATCGCTTTGAAAAACAAGCCAGGGCAAACACTCAACCTCCCACGTCTGATCGCAGCCAACCCACGCAAGTAATGTCACTTATTTTTCCACATATGTGAATGTGTTAAACCTTATATGGAAATGTAACTGAGGGAATACAAAACGAGAATGAATGAATGAGGAATTGCGATACCAGATAAAACAGAGAAAAACGGTGAAAACTAATATTGGAACCAACTGTGAGATTTTGATGATGAAACAAAATTCGAGGAAGCAATGACGAGAAATGAAGTTGACAAGTATTAAGAGATAACAGTAGGACGTAAGAAAAAGCAAGAACCAGTACGAGCTTGAAGAAGAGTAAGGAAAGAAAAAAAAATATTGTTTTTATTGTTCTTGTGACAATACATAATTCATAATAGACTATTCCTTTTCGATTGTGATGAAAGACGGAAGAGGACGCTGTTTGGTTTCAGTAAGAAAAGAAAAAAAAAGTGAAGAAAGTATGCGATAAAGAAAGAGGATGCCATAACTCTCTGAAGTGTTTAACTCCTCCAGTAAAATCGAAAATAATTCCATTAACCAATTGCGTCTTTAAACAAAAGCTACACTCAGAGTTCTCATCGTTGATGTGATCAGTTGTTAAAAGTTTTATAGTTTAAATATTTAACGGCGCAGTAGGGGTATCTCCAAGGGTTATACAAATTTTAAGTTGCTTGAACGTCTGCCTTTTAGAGAGACGCTGCGTTGTGCTCTTGCTTAATTTTTGAATTTCGAAAAAATATTTTGGTGCATTTCGATTTGTAAGAAAACAGTAGCATTTCATCCAAAACCAATAAAATGACTTCCCTCCAAATTCTGAGAAGTGTATTTGATGCTGACCTGTAGGTTGTTTAAGTGGGGGGTTTCGATTTACTTTCCGGGGTCGACGAATAGCTGGCCGCAGGAATCCATGTCGCTCCGGTCCAAAAAACAAAAGCAGCCTAGAAGAAAGTCAACAACTTAACGAGAATTGAAATGAACATCATAGTCGCTGCAACATCAAAGAAATGTCTTTGGCTAGTGTGTTTGTTTGTTTTTTTGTTTTTTCTTTGCTGTCAACAAGAACTTTGAAAATGTTATCGATTCTTTGAAAACTATCAGAGAAGCATTTTCTTGTCTTCATTTTACGTGGTTTTCTAGTCAGAGCACCTTATGCAGCATTATAATTTTTATTGTAAAAAAGCATATTTAGTTTTCATTGAAAATTTTCATACTTGATATTAATCATCATTTGCCACTAAATTCATCTAATTTGTATAATTCTTTCATTTTGTTTGTTATCAATACATTTACCGTTTTTGTTTAAATTCAGCTCGTGTCGTCTGTCTTTGTTGTACGGCTATATAAATTAAATGTAACCAAGAATTTGTTTGAACTATTTTTTTCGTAGGGTTTTTAATACAAAAAAAATCCTATAGGTTTTTAGAGTTGTGGAAGCTTATTCAATAATTAACTTAAGAATTATGATTCATCAGAGACAGCGAGTTTTCAGTTGCGTGTTAAGGTGATATAATTCGGATCTTACAGTCATATACAACAATGTCGGCAGCCATCAGTCTTTCCGAGTGGTTTACAATATTGTTTATTACAATATCTGGTGATTGACGTATTGCAATATATATAATCTCCTCATGAAGATCACGAGAGCGTGAAACATGAGTAGCAACTCGAACTGTGAGTCGCTGGGATTTGAGGCACAGCTCGAGTTGTAAGTCTTTTTAGGCTTAGATTAGGCGTTGGGCACTGTTAGTTACTGCTTAATTAGGTGCTTGTCTTTTGGTATTTTCTCATTTCTTAGTTTGTAATATTTTTCTTGTCTAAGGATTTTCTAATTGTTTTAGGTCTGTGAGCAGAGCGTCTTATGCTTGTGCGGAAATTTTGATTTTTTGTAGAAGCACACGCACGCACACGCACACACATGTATATATATATATATATATATATATATATATATATATATATATATATATATACACACAAACACACACTGATCTATATATATATATATATTTGGACCTTGAATATATACTGACTATTTTACAACAGATGGCGTTCCCAGAACCGTGTGAGTGTAATTTCAGATGATGACGCATCTATAAAGAAGAATTATAAGCAACCCTGAAATTCAGTGCATATTATTTCTCCAAAGTGTAAACAACATGTCGAATTTAGTGCCAAAGAAAGTGTTTGCGGGCAATTTCACCGCACTTGCTTTATTCAATGAAATCTGTAGCTGAAGCACACAGAATACCTGTTGAAATTTACGGCGACCATGCTCTGTCCGAAACAACATACAGAGATTGGTTTAGATACTTCAAAAATAAGGAGTTTGATGTTAAAGATAAAAAATGCTCTGGCGCAGCGAAAAAGTTTTAAGGTTAAGAATTGGAGGCATTATTTCATGAAGTTGAACTTGCAGTATCATTAGGAGTCAATCAAAAAAATATTTTCGAAACGTTTGAAAGCATTAGGACTAATTCAATTCAAGGGCGTTGAGTGCCGTACGAGTTGAAGCCTGGAAACTTGGAATGGTGTCTTGTTACGTGTGAGAGTTTTTTTTTTTTGCGTTGTATCTGACCGACGATGAAAAGTGAATACACTATGATAACCCTAAGCGTAGAAGATAGTAATTTAAGCCCGGCCATACATCAAAATCGGCGTCATAGCTGAATATCAATGTTTTGTATCTTCTGCTCTGCATTTGGTGTGATCAGCTGTGTTTATTATGAGCCGCTCAAACCGACAAAACGTTACGGGAGATCGCTATCGACTACAATTGATGCGTTTGAGCCGAGCATTGAAGAAAGTACAACAGCTATACGACAAAGTGATTTTGCAACCTGACAACGCTAGGCCACATGTTGCAAAACGGGTGAAAACCTTCTTGGAAACGCTAGAATGGGAGTCCTGCTCCACACGCTGTATTTTACCAGACATTGCCCCGTCTGATTATCACATGTTCCGATCGATATCACATATCCTGGCTGAGCAGCCCTTTCATTCGTATGAAGATGCCAAAAAAATGGGTTGATTTGTGGATAACCTCAAATACATGTCATTTTTTACAACGTTTTTATATTGATATGTCACGTTTATAATTTGGATGCTGGAATATTCATCTTATTAACAACTATGTATTCTGCTTTTTTACAATTGTCGTTTATTCATTTCCTCTACTACCTTTCTTAAGAGTCAAAAAGAAATTCAAGGTAGAGGATTACTGAAGGAAATGTGGGGCGGGGGAATGTAGGAATATATGATTATGAAGATGAGGGGGAGGGATACGGATTGCACTTATATTTGAAGTCGATAATGACTGTCAAGCCCGATGAAACATCGTGGTGGGTTCTGAATAGCATGGAGAGTAATCTATACACAAAATGAAATATTTATATGACACCCCAAATTTACTGACTCGTTACATACATATTATCGTTGAATTATAGATTATTTATTTCTGGGAGATTCATCCATGTTGGATGGTTTCTGTTATTGTCTTATGTGTATATATATATATATATATATATATATATATATATATATATATATATATATATATATATATATTGAACAATAAAAAAAATTAAAATCTTCAGACACACTAGATTGTAGATTATATTCTTTCGTATTTTTTTTATTATTATTCCATTTAGATTCCTCGACTATTTTCGGCCGAAATGGCCATCATCGGGACGAGAAATATTTCTGCTTGCTGCTAGCACTAAACTACAGAAATGAATGTCTTGATGGCGAAAATGAACTTTTCCCTGTAGTTTTCATTTTTTTTTTTTTTATCTTTTTAACATGAATCTTTTAACATTCATTGTGTTGGTCAAACAGTCTATTTTAAGTTGTTATTTGAGATAAGAGCTGGATAGATACATGCTGCTATGAATTCTCTGGTCAGTTTGACAGTTTTATTGGACTTGGTGAGGGGATGTGTCTCTGTTTAGTGTTTGTGTGTGTGTTATTTGGTTCTTAGGGAGTGAGTGAGTATGATATGTGTAAGTGTGTATTGCTGTGGGTATGTGTTATCATTTGGCTCATTAGGGAGTGAGTGCGTATGATGTGTGTAAGTGTGTATATTCGTGTGGGTGAGTGTATAAGTGTGAGGCCTTCACACCTCCGTAAGCCTGTCTGTCTTGTGTGGGTGAGAAATGTGGGTAGGTTTCGATTTGTTGAGTTATATCTATATATTGTTAAATTTGTGGTTTAGCCCGGCTGGATATTTTGTTTTTAGACGTTGTATCCACTTATTTTCATGCGACTCTAAAATCTTTCTAATGTTATCTGCTCTGAACTTTTCTATTCTCTAAATTATCGTGAATTTGGCATGGGTTTTGAAATCGTTTTTTTCCAGGCGGAAATGTTGTTCTACAGGTAATATTTTTTCATGGGGAGTCGACTTAATTCGTTTACGATAATTGTTAATTCTGTAGTGAAAGGGCCATTCAGATTTTCCTGCATATTGTTTCTGGCATAGTGTGCATATATATATATATATATATATATATATATATATATATATATATATATATATATATATAGTAAATATTTTTATAAATAATATAAAAGATATAATAATGCTCATGTACAGAAAATATCAAAAGCAGAGAATGAAACGAAAAGAAAAAGCGAAGTTGTGCCGGTGAAAAAAAATGGTTGGAAATGTATAATAACATAAGCAAAAATATACTTGCAGTTTCTTTTTTTAATTCATCAAAGGAGCTCTGAGTTTAAAGAAAGCAAAGGAATTTGAACAAGTAGACAAGACATTCCGAAGAGACATTTGTTACGAATTTCAAAGACAAAAAAAAAAAGAAAAACACATTAAAAAGTGCTTCTTTTCTTAAAAAAAAAAATAGTTGAGCAAACACATAGATTGGTGCATTTAGGTAAAAGTCTCCAGTACAACAGAGATATGCAAACACAGAACTCTACTTGTGATGCCAAAACGTACAAAGTTTATTCTGTTTTTCACAAATATCCTTTATGAAAATTTTCTCCGAAAGAAAAGGTAGATTAATATAAAAAAAAAACAAACGATATAGTCAAATTCTATTTCCATGTGCCGTGTCACTTCAGGACGTTGACAAACATAGCTCTCCACAGTCCCCCTCTTCTTTGTAGCTGTTAATAAATATTGCCTTTCTTTGTTATTTCGCCTACGCCTTGTTGTACTATCCATTTACTCACGCTCGCTAGGAATGTTATACGTCGTTTTTCTCTGTTTATTATACCGTTCAATCAACCGCGTAAATATAAAATTTTCTAAGCACTCTTTCCTCGTTATATGTCCTTGATATTCCATCTGCCTCTTTTTGATGTTAATTATAAGTGCCATTTTTGTTTTGATTTTCTCTAAAATTTCGTGGTCGCCCAGATGTTAAGTTTACAGTATTCTAAGCATTCTTCTAGAGAACCATATTCCTGTTCCTTCAAGTGTCTTGTTCATCTGTGAGATTGTCTAGATTTAACTGCCATAGACGGAGAATGATACTACATAACAGTTCACACTTTCAGATTTGCCCATAATCCATCCATTAATAATGTCCATGATTCAAAATAAACAATGTCTATAATTATTGGTAGATTTTTTCAACATCATTGGCAATATTCTCTAGATGATGTAGGAGATCTGTTGTATTGGTAATGGTGTCTCCAGTGAGATGTAATTGATCTGCATAGTCAATATCGGTCAACTTTTCTGCAGGATATCGTCTTGAGATTCTTTGTGATAAAATAAAACATAAATGATGATGATTTACACAGAATTTCAGAATTCATACAGAAAGCAATGGCGAATATTATGTCTTTAACGTTATAATATTACAGAAAAAAAGAGATTATTTTCTGATTTTAGATGCCGTTTCCAACAATTCAAACAAGGTTCTGCTTTGTATGACTCGTAATTCATTAAAATACACCTTAACATGTAGAAACTATTAACAAATTATTTTCTCAATTCAATAACCGTTTTCTTGAATTATTTCGTTAGAAGATACCTTATAAAAAAAAAACAGAGTTCTATTTGTAAAATATCTTCGCAGTTAAACTCTAAAATGCAGTATAAACGATATGCTGTCGTATACAGGATGCGGTGGGTAAATTGTCACCACATTATATTTTTAATTTCGCGCATGCGCGTTGTTTGCTTTTGATTTTGTCGGATGCACAGTATAGTAGGGTCAGTTGGGTGTTGTCTGTGAGAAAAAAGAGCACTATGATGCAATTCACTCTGCCAGAAATTTTGGAAACGACATGCTGTAGTATTTGGAATTAGCACCGAAAACTTCAGTACGAATATTTTAGAGAATTTGGGTGTCAATCTGAAGACAGTGCAGTAGGATTCGGAAAAAGTTTGTTGAGTCTAATAGTAATTAAGAAGGTACGGTAGCTCGGAAATCTCGCTGTAATCGCTCTAATAAGAAAAGAACTCACGAATTTGTTGGTGAGATCAATAGGAACATGATGGTTGGCGTGATAGACTCATGAATGGCCGGGCTAGGTCGGCCAAATAAATAAAATTATATTAATCCCGTTGAATATCGCGTGAAGGAGAATTAGACCGGAAATATTAGGTTGGTGCAAAAATATTGTCGTTTTCTCACATATGTTACTATGTGAGAAAACGACATTATTTTTGCACCAACCTAATACAAAAACAGGGTGGATTTGTCAAGGATATTGGTAAAAGAAAAAAAGCTTCTAATAGGATTAATTATCAGTTGGTTTAATCTTAACACTATAAGATATACATATAACACAAAATGGCGAACGCATAAAGAAAACGTCTCAGACAGTACAGTAAATGAAGGTTGGAAAAAAGTACTAACTATCTTTATTATTCTTTATTATCTGTAACAATGTGATGCAAAAATGAAAGTTTGGCATCCCTGTTGAAAAGCCTCCTGAAGATGGTAGAAACTTGCATTCATTTGTCAAACGAAATCTCACGAGGATCTAAATATAATATGCTAATCATCAAGAAAATGCTTATCTTTTGGAAGGGGTTTAAAATTCATATATTTTCGTTAACCGCAACAAACTTGGTAGGCCTACATTCTCGTGGGATCTTTGGCTAACCTTAACAGTTCAAGTAAGATCTTTTATCGTGCCTGTACTTTTTATTTAGCAAGTCGTGAATTAGAATGAATTGTATAATAAATCGAAATATATACCTTGTAAAAAAATGGTACCAGGATGTTTCCCAGTACTGAAATATTAGGCTGATGCAAAAATAATGTCGGTTTTTGACGTTAAAAATTACGTCAAAAACCGACATTATTTTTGCACCAAGCTAATATTTGACTGGGGGAGACCTGCTGGCATTGCTAAGAACCTGAGAACGCATTATACAAACATTATATGAGAAAATCAAGCTTTACACAAACTCTGCCATGTATTGATGACAAGCGATACAGAGGAAAGCAAGGAGACACGTGACTGACGAGCTTATTTGAATAGATGGAGGAATCAAAACTAACCTGGCCGTTCGTCTCAAAATTGACTTCCAATCGGTTGTTAATTGGGGCAGTAACTTTAACGCCTCCAAAACATAACTACTCTCTATTAATAACCACACATATCCTTCCCTGCCCTCCATTAGAATGTCTGACGTTCAACTTCACGAGAGCACCTCTCTTCGGATGCTCGGTCTCACCTTGTCTACTGACCCAAGATGGAACAAATACATTGAGTCAATTGCTTCGTCCAACGCAGGGAAAGTTGGCTCCCTGTGCCGCGCCAGGAAATTTTTCTCCCCGGAATCGATCCTTCAAATCTACAAATCAACCATTCGCTTTTGCATAGAGTATTGCTTCTATATATGGTCTAGAGCCCCTTCTGTTTGCCTCTGGGTTCTTTATAAAATCCAGAGACAGCAATATAATTGGCCCTGATATGGCATCTCGTCTGCAGTCGCTCTCTCACAGACGTGCCGTCGCCTCTCTCTGCCTTTTTTACAAATACTTTCATGGTAATTGCTTCAATGAGCTGCTTTCGCTGGTTCCCAGACCTCATGAATTCAAGCGTCCTACGAGGCTGGCATCCCGATCTTACCCTTTCACTGTTGAAACTATTAAATGTAGCCGTCTCTTCTACTCCAATAGCTTCATGTCTCGCACCTATCGCCTGTGGAACTCCCTCCCCTATTCCAGTTTCCCTGACAGCTATAATCTCCAACTATTCAAATGTAATGTCAATCGACATCACCAGTTGCCTTGATCTATCCACTATCCTTCTTTTCATCCTTTCCTCTATCATTCCTACATGCTCTCGCTCCAAATCCTCTATAACCCCTTGCGTGCTAGTGGCTTCCCGCCTTGCTAGGGGTTAAATGCTTAAACCAAAAAAAAAAAAAAAAACTGGGTGTGGTGACCTTAACAAATCTCTCTAATAGACACAAAGGATAGAAAGTTTTTTTAAGGCATGAACCTGAAGGAATACATAGAACAAATACTGATATAGAAGTATTTGAAACATTTTAAAGTGTATACGAAGTCAGTGTAGTCTCGTAAATGTCAGTTGTCGCTTAAAAGGCGTCAGAATGGTAATTGCAATTCGGACAATATAAGAATTTGCTCTGGAAGACGACCAACTGTGAATGAAGATTTGTTAAAAGAAACTATTCAAATTGATCCACATCGAAGCTTATGCGTCATTTTCAGCGATACACGAACCTCTGAAGCGAATTGGGATAACTTTCAAAGAGGAATTTGGTTCCTCATGAGATTTCGTTTGACAAGTGAATGCAAGTTTCTGCCGTCTTCGGGAGGCCTTTTAAACAGGGATGCCAACCTTTCATTTTTGCATCACATTGTTACAGATAATGAAGAACGTTCTTTCCATGAAGACTAGAATAGAAAAAAATTATTTCTCACAAAATAAGAAAGCAGAAGACAATCCACAGAAGTCCTATCTTTGCGTTTGATAGATTATGAAAACTGTCACACATTAATTGATTCCTCTTTTTACAGATTATCAACCTATTGCAAGTTATTTAAAAGTAGGAGATATTTTAGATTGTAGAATGTATTTTGAGATAATAATAATAATAATAATAATAATAATAATAATAATACAGTGATAAAAGTCTTATCAACTGGACCATGTGTCCTCAAGTACGCGTGGCCCAGTTGATAAAAGCGTTGGTTGACTTAACCCAAAGAGTTTTGGGTTCAATTCCTGGCTAGGACAGTCGTGAACAGAAACCTGGAGAGTTGAGCTAAAGGGAGATAACATAGACATCCGGAAGAGGCTTGTGAATCTAAGCCCGATGGAGCAAATAAAGGTTTCACTTCGAAATTCCAATCGCCTGAAGAAAGCCGGAGCGTACAACGGCCAAAGCGTCGTGAACATGAGGACAACAAGCCGGACAATGAAAAAATTGTAAATAAGTCTTTCTAATTAACCCATAGTTTATGGGGGAGAAGAAGTGAACGCACATCTTTCTCAATTGAATAGAATAATCCCAACTGGAACTGAAACACCGCACTTCAATTAAAAATACCATGCCGTTATCGATTACACTGTCTGCACATCAAAGCTTACAGCATATGGTATTCCTAGTTACTGACCACTCTCGAGGTTGCTTAACTTCGGTAATCGTGTTTCAAAGTGGCGTGACCGTAAGTCACCGATTAAAAATTAGTGGTGCATGGTAGACACCTCAATAAAGATGTCTATTGTCAGCAAGTGGACAACGTAAACGAAAACTTACGATGAAACTTTCCTGTTTTGGTAAACAGAAATGGTGTTATTCTTCAGGATGATAATGCAAAAGCAGGCTTTTTAAAATAAGCCCAAGATAAAAACGAAGATATCTGTCTATATTTCTGAGATGAGGTATTATGTACGCTATTTACATTATTCGGACTATTGTCCTCATCTTTGTCGCCATGTTTATCACAACGTTTCGGCCGCTGTACGCTCCGGTTTTCTTCAGCTGGTTAGAATGTCGAACTGAATCATTTATTTCGCTCACTGTGTTAGACTGTTCTAGTTCCACGTGCCATGTCTAATGGATGTCAGTCATCTCCTGTTAATTCCCCTCTGAAATTTCTCCTCTGCTTTAACCAGGTACTGAACTCACACTCTTTGGGTCCTCTCACTGGATCTAACTAACGCCTTTATCTACTGTGCCATATCTTTGAGGACTAACGCCTTTATCCATTGTGCCATGAAACAGTGGGTAAAGGCGTTAGTTAACTCCAATGATACGACCCAAAGAGTGTGAGTTCAATACCTGGTTAAGGCATTGGAGACCTTCCGAGAGGAATTAACAGGAGATAACTGACATCCATTAGACATTGCACGTGGGACTAGAACATTCTGCCCCAGTGTGCGAGATAATGGGTTCAGTTCGACAGTAGGCCGGAACGTACAATGGCCGAAACGTTGTGATAAACATAGCAACAGAGATGAGGACAATAGTCCGAATAGTGTAAAAAATGAAGATATTTAGAATAGGACGTTCTATCACGTCCATCATATTCACTATTCTTTTGTTTCAATCTCTAAATTGTTATATAAGTGAGAGAATATTCAGGGAAAAAGAAATTGTTATTTCTAATAGTTTTCAGATAAAATCCATATTTCAACAGTCACTTGAAAATATACATTTCGCACTCGTTTCAGTCGTTGAAAATGAAAGGATTAAAATTTTTATTCAAAAAAAAGTGTCAGTCCTCGGCATGACGATAAACTACGCCCAACAGCAAGGATTCTCATCAGGAGGCTTAGAGTAGCTTGAACCACTTCTCAATTTCTGGTGTTCCCAGGTCCAACCTGACCCAGGGTGGTACCACCTATAAGGTCCCAGCTATGGGTAAATAGTTAACATTCAAACTGGGGTCAAGACACTATGAAAGTGTAAAAATAGGTTTTAATACCAGAAATACTTTGTAAAAATTATTACTTGCAATACATTTTTGAAAAAAATATATTACCAACAGAAAATCCTTGTTGTCATTAAATTACATTTTGAGCTTGATATGTCGTAAAACAAAACATAACAAAACAAACCAATAAATAAGTGTTTAAATAAATTTAACTGGCATTTGTTACTATATTTCCTCTTGTACAACCGCAGTGTTTTCAGAACAGGCTAGCAATATTTAAATCAATATACATTTGTTTAAATTCCTGGTAAAACTTGCGAGTAAAACTTGCGAGTAAAACTTGCGAGTAAAATTTGTGAGTAAAACTTGCGAGTAAAACGTCGTCACATTTCAAAAACAAAATACAACGTGATTTAAGTTTAAGAGAAAGAGAAAATAATGAGACATAATCACAATGTTGGCATTCCACACTACTTCAAGTGAAAGGTTAGGAAGGAAACCCTTATCAATACCGTTAAGAGCAATAACAGCTACTGAACTTGAAAGGACAATTTTCCTACTAAATAGGTTGAAGAGCAAAATTTGATGAATTTCAACTGGAAGCAATACTGGAAGTTCAGATGCATGAATATTGATCCTTATAGAGAAAATGCTAATATATATTCGGGAAGAACGACAGATTATATATATATATATATATATATATATATATATATATATATATATATTATCAAAAATAATTTTACAAGACATTGCGGGGAGGGGTTCCTCACCAAAAACAAAAATCTTTTTTTTTTCTTTATCTTGGGCTTGTTTTGAAGAGCCTGGCCTTGCATTATGACTCGGCTGCCATCGGTCTGAAAACAAAATCTGATACAGTCCTGCAGCTTCGTGTCCATTACCATTCGTGTGGGCGTATGTAAAACTTATATCTACCTGAATATGAATATCCTGCGATTGTTAAACAAAACACTTTTCAGTTAACTAAACTCGTTAAACATTGATAGCAGACTAGCCACAAATGTACACGAATGACAAATGTAATCACGTCTGCATGTCAACATAGCGCCATCTACCGTCGATTTCTTTAAACTAAATAACACAAAAACGAATAATTTGCGGACATATGTTTATGTAAATA
This sequence comes from Acanthosepion lycidas, assembly GCA_963932145.1. Taxonomy (NCBI): domain Eukaryota; kingdom Metazoa; phylum Mollusca; class Cephalopoda; order Sepiida; family Sepiidae; genus Acanthosepion; species Acanthosepion lycidas. Next base: position 72,292,493 of record OZ010591.1, on the reverse strand, counting down.
TTTTCTTTGTTTTGGTGTAAGTAACCCGCCCCAAAATTTTTAAAAAATATTTTAGATATACCCAATATATATATATATATATATATATATATATATATATATATATATAACCAAGTTCGTTCTCGGAACAAACGCGCCATTGATGAATCGATCCGTTTCGTCCTTCCTTGCGCTTGTACGTGATTGCAAATAAATGATAAATATTAACAAGTCTTTCGTTCCTAAAAAATGCATGTCTTCAGGCGATATAATTGACTTTCTATAATAAAAGCAGAAAGACAGAAAGAAAACGCTGGCTAGTGCTTGGTGGATTCTCTCGTTTAATACACAGCACAATTTCCGTCACTGGCACTGGCATTTTGTCTGAAGACATTCTTTTCGGAACGAAACGTTTCTCAATATAATAATTATGTCTTTTTGTTTAACTACGCACAAATATTCAGATATATACTTTATATAATATTCTCAGATAAATACATATATACACGCACATGAATGCGTCCCTCTTGGCAGGAGAAGGCGTGAAGTTCTAATACACTTATACATACATACATACATACATATATATATATATATATATATATATATATATATGTGTGTGTGTGTGTGTGTTTCTCTGTGTGTGTGCGTGTGTGTAAAACTTTCACGAATGAATCTGTAGAAAAGACAATATGGATGAAGGAAAAAGACAATAGGAAAACCTGTATGTGGTTTTAGCCGACGCCTTTCGTCCACTATGTATTTTTCTAGCCCCCCCTCCCCAAATGAATTTATTTCAACAAAGTAACTATAAATAAAAAAAATAAAATATTGTTAGTTACTAGAAGAATTTAGAAACGCTCGAATATATTTATTGGGTCAACTGAAAAATACATCATTTATTTTTATATTTATTTCGAATATTTGTGTAGAAATATTGTTTGGGTTGTTCTGATGGCAGATTCAACTGCTTTCTTTTGATTTCTTTATATATTTGTTGTATATGTTTGATTGGAAGAGTAATGATTCTGTTAGGAATGACGACATTGGGAAAAACGGGGTGTAGATTAATATTTGGATAATATTCAATGGCGGAACTCTCGAGGATTTTTCTTCTGAGTAAATTATTTTCTTTTTTATAAATGTAGCATTTTTTAAATCAAAATTGAAGGTTGAATTTATTTCTATGTACGACCAGTACATTTTTCAAATTGTTATTTATGAGGTTCCTTTTGTGTTCATAGAGGATTTTTGTAAATGCTTGCATAGTTCTCCAATATATTGTAAGAAACACTTTTGGCAATTTATTATATATCTGCTTACTTATATGCCATTTCCAAAACCGTAATGGATATAATAAGATCTAAAAACACCCATAACAATAATAATCTAAAACTATCCCTCAAAGCTTGTATAATAAACAAAAGAATCCAAATTAATTTGTAATTAGAAATGTGACCTGATGAACCAGGAAACTAGATATTATCTGGGGAAATACATTATAGTCATGGAACCATAATGTTGTTTCTTTCTTAATTAATTAATATTTGCTCTGGTGGTACATTGAGCTCTCTGGATTACATCCTCTTTGGAATTATCCACAGGGATTACCAAACCCTACATTAACTTATTTATATATATATATATATATATATATATATATATATATATATATATATATATATATATATGATAGAAATTAAGGACAATTTGAGATAATTAAGTAATTCATCCAGTCTAGAAGAAGCCTCAACAGAATGCAGAAAGCACTGGGCGGCCGTTTCGTCCTATATTTGGGACTCATCAGCAGTTCGCATCCACTACCGAGAATTGAAACCCGGAGAGTTGTGGATAGTAGTCGTGGCTTCAGGGGGCACAGTCCTATCGGTAAAGGAACCTGGATAAGTTCCACCACGGAATTTGTGAATGAGTGGCGCAATATCGAGTCTAGTTCCCTCCCTCTTCGTCGTGTCAGTACAGTTGGTATGATGTTTGCACTTTAATGTAACTGTCCGGATTTGAATTCTTAATGCGAAATTATTTCTATATAGATAGATATAAATATAGATATATATAAATGTGTATGTGTGTCTGTATATGTGTGTCTACGTGTAAAACTTCAGATAAATTTTAAAATATATATATAAAACGGCAATATGTATAAACACGAAATAAAAATGTCTCTTAGTTGACACATTTCATCCTCTGATTTTATCGAGGCAAATGTAAGGATTTTGTTTTTCAGAAAATATTTACAAACAAAACCAAAAATGTTGTTTGTTTTTCCAAAAAAAATTAAATTGAAGAACGTAACTAAATATTCATCAGGCCAACTGAATTCTCTACGTAAATTATTTAGAATGCTAACGTTACTTAATGTCAAGTAAACAAATTTTGAGTATTTTCTTTTTGTTTTGTTTTTTTAAATGTAATGCTTATTAATATTTTTTTAGTATGGCATTAATTTATGGCCTCTATAATTTAAATAACAGAAGGCTATACATTTAAACATTTCCTTTAATTTTCTAAAGTTTTTGTAGTCATCTATTTTGGCAAAAGAAGAAGTCATTCTTTCAGAAATGGGTGTATGACAAAATCAGGGTCGTAGATATATATTTTGATAGGATTCGACAGCACACTCTCAAGAATTTACGTCTAAGTTGCTTTTTTAATAAGTGTTTTTTTAATAAGTTAGTTGTAGTTTAATTTCTATCTATGACTAAGGCAAAATTGTTCTGTATAAGATCATTTTTATATACATAGATACTTTTTTTAAAAATTTCTGCAAGTTTCCCCAATATAATTTGCGGAACAGTTGTGACAGTTTATTTAATAGATATCTGATTCAGAATTAATATTGTTATTGCTATTCTGATCATATCTATAATAGTTTGGGGTGACAATAAACTAGATAAAAACAGACACGTTAAAATTTAATATCCAAAGCTGTTAATCAAATCTTGAAAAAATATTAAAATGATTAGAGCAACATCCGTCATTACGTTTCAATTACGCAGTTCCAAAATTGAATTAAACCCAAAATAAAAGTAGAAATCATCATAGTGTTACACTTAGTTTTTTTTTCCACTTCACAGAACACAGAACTAGACTCGATATTGCGCCACTCATTCACAAATTCCGTGGTGGAACTTATCCAAGTTCCTTTATCGATGACTTTTATTTGTTATAATTTGTCTCTTTCTTTATCACTTTCTTTTTTCTTTTCTCCCACAATCACATGCTTACCCACACATTCTCACAGCAACATGCCCATACGCACATACTTATATATGTGGTTAGCAACAAAGGATGTCCAGTAAAAGAAAAGAGAAAAATGACTTTTCTTTTCAATTCAGAAAAAAAAAAAAAAATTTCTAACCTAAACAGGTAGAGCAAAAAATCCCGCTAATGAATTGTTTATAAATGTCAGTTGGTTGTGCTGCACAAAGTACAGTCCGTCCATCGAAATGTTATCGCCTCTATCGGGGGCTAGTGTTCCACGTGTCAGGTTCTAATGTGATTGCCGTTCAAATTGAGACTGACAGGCCTGACCCACATCTGGCTGTAAAACGGGCACGGACAGTAAAACATTTTAAGGCAATGGACGTGTGGAGGATCTCGATATTATTGGCGAAATTTTTTTCTTCTCGCTTAAGGAATAATGGTTTGTGAGCAGCTTCGTACCTGTCGGTTTCAGTCCTTCTATATTTATGCAAGACGGAATGACTCCCACTTTACACCCCCCACACACACATACAGACACACACGTACAGACACAAACACACACACACACACACATATATATATATATATATATATATACAGAGAGAGAGAGAGAGCGACGATGGAGAGAGGAAGAGAGAGTGGGCGAATATGTGCGGAAATTTTCAGACAGATCTACAAATTTTAAATAAATTTTATTATTGAATATTTATTTTCTTTCAATTTGAAAGAAATGAATTACAAAATGTTCTTGAGAAACAATGTCCCACAATTTTTCTGTACAACAATCAAGAATCAATTGCGTAATTATGATAATGTAAATATATTCTGCCTACTTAAGGAGAGTGTCATGTATTTACATTGTTTTATGGATGCGTGTAATTTTCTAGCAATAAGCAGTCAGACAACGAGAGCTGGGTTATGTCTACTACTAACATTTTTTTTGGGGGGGGGGAATACTGTAGATCATTTTCTAGTGTGATCCTTCAAATTTCGTAGCAGACAACAAACACGATTGTCTGAAATTTGAAGGCTTCGACAGCGTTTCAGATAACTTCGCTGATTGGTTAATAAATTGGAAATAAATGGAAATTTAAATTGGATCGTACTCTTTGCACAAAAATGAGTCAGTTGAGGTGTTTAGTGATATTAGTTAAATCTATTGAATATTCATCGATATATAACGGAGGGTCAACAAAATACCATAAAGATCAGCTACGTTAGCGTTAGAATTATCTAAAAATACATATCCCATACGAAAAATACAACCTGCAAAAAGAATGACTATATCAAAGCAAGAGTAGATAATAATGAAAACAATATAACTGCAGAAATAACAGTAACTGTCCCTAATAAGTAAATAATAAACTGGACAATGTTTGTCTAATAATAATATTTATAAAGATAACATAAACTCTGATAAAGAATAAAAATGTTGTATTAGTTCAACTGAAACGTGTGGGAAAAATCGATGTTATGACCATAAATTAATGTTAAGTACTGACAAATACAAAATAATTATGTTGTCTCTAAATATTACTGGCAGTTATAGGAAGCTGGAATTATATCGAAACTTTCGTTAGACATAATGGTTACAACGAGATATTACAATGATAAAGGCCAAAGTTATAATCTTTGACTACTAATTCTAAAATAATTAACTCTAATTTACTAAATAAAAGAAATGAATTAATTATAACATTTACACCTAAAATCTTTGCATCTTGGAATATGTTGAACCAGATTGATTTCAATTAAATTCAATTTATCCATTTATTTACTATTTTTCTCCAAATTAGATGCATTGCTTTATATTTACTAGTTTGCATTAGTAAATTTATATTC
>OZ010591.1:72259947-72277447 GCA_963932145.1 Acanthosepion lycidas | reverse complement strand
ATGACTGTGTGTGTGTGTTCCTCTTGGAAACCAAATGCTGTCGAAAATGGAAAATAAATCAATTCTGTATGTGGTCGAAAATACTTGCTCTGACATTTACGAGACATTTTGAACACACGAGATAATGGTCCATTTACGCTGAGCCTATGTAATGCTTTTAAATGTAATCTTTATCGTAACATTTAGTCTTATCTATGAAAATGCAAACTTTCAGAAGATAAACAAGGAAGTTATGAAAAGAGAGAAGTGCACATCTGTTTAATTCAGGCATAAAAGAAATTTCTGCAAAAAATATGAAAAATAATTTGATTCTTAATATCAGACAAGCGAAATTTTACAATCGAGTTAAATGATTATTTTTTTAAATAATCTTTTATTAAACATCATGTTTGTGTTTTTTTCCTCATGACGTGAATCTAAAGTCGGAATTTTAGCTAAGAAGCTAATGACGCCAACAAGAATAAGTTAATAAAATATACTTATATCTTTGTTGCATGAGTCGAATTATATTTTTATATATGGTGTGGCATAGCTACGCCGGTAGGTATGTCCACATTGAGATAAATACAGTAGAAAATACTGCATGTTGGTCTGCAGTTGGAGATTCGTCTCCGGGCAGAGCGAAACCCCACACGAGGCTATATCGAAAGGGAAAGACTCATGTATATATATATATATATATATATATATATATATATATATATATATATATATATATATATATGTATGTGTGTGTGTGTGTGTGTGTGTGTGTGTGTGTGAAAGGCTCAAACATTAGTATTCCATGGTTGTAATTCAATCCAAATCATGAGAGCTAAAAATCCGTAGGTCTGATGACTAGGATTGTGATTACGATTCCAATAAAATAAATTATAATCATGGAATATTAGTGTTTGAGACTTTTATATTATATTCTTACTTTGTCCTAGACATTGAGTTCTACTTGGATTCTATCGTATTGGATATATATATATATATATATATATATATATATATATAAAGAACAGAAAGATATATAATCCGGTGTTCTTATAAAAAAAACAAAAAAAACTGTTACCTAATAATACACATACTTATAGTTGTTGTAAAAATAACTCTACATACTGTAAGGGATTCTAAGCCATTTACTTCTTCTTAAAAGAAATATAGTATGTTAAAAATTAAAAGTGAAAATATTTTTCAAATTGTAGTTAAAAAAAAACGTATTCTAACCTTAACAACCTCCAAAAAATCTTTAAATATACAAATGGAAAAAATGCCGTAAGAATTTCTGCCGTTAACAATAAAATTTTAAAAAATCCAGACGTCATGCATTTAACGGATGTTAGATTTCATTGAAGAATACATCCTTACCCCTACCAAAACGTAGCTAATAACGGATACATCAAAATACAGACATAATGAACACGCAAACACCCCTGTCTAGTGGAAGTGAATTTATTTGTAACCTTGGAAACGTGAATTATGATTTTAGCTGTGTCTTTAAAACCCAGTAATTGTAAAAGTTACTTCAAAATTCGCTTGAGGATGAAATGGAACTGATGTCTTTAATTTAATTACAAAATTAAATTCGGACCTTCCATTTTTGAAACATGGTTAGAAGTGTGTAGCGGAAAAAACATATTTTAAATCAATTAATATATATATATATATGTGTGTGTGTGTGTGTGTGCGTGCGTGCGTGTGTGTGTGTGTGTGTGTGTGTGTGTGTAAGCAAATATATGGATATAGATCCGACAGTGTATGAAGAAAAATATACGGAAAAAACAAACAAAAATCCTTATATGCAATTATGCTGTTTTAATGTTAATATGTCAACGTCGGACGTTTCGGTCTAATAAACCATCTTCAGGACATATTCATAAAATATAATTAACATTATCAATTCAACATGACAAAGACGATGGACATAAGAACAAGACTTGATCTTATAAATCTTTCAGTTATCTGTTTGGATAAGTCTTGTTCTTCATATATATATATATATATATATATATATATATATATATATATATATATACGTATGTATGTTGAAAGAGGATGCGACAGAACACTCATATTTATATCGTATGAAAAATGAATCATTATATTACACCATCATCAAGAAGCGGAAATATTAGAAGACGTCAAAACTAAGGTAAGAAAAGAAAGTTGAATGGACAGGTCAATCATTCTTCTGCCACCTTGCATGAAGTGACACCGAGAGCAAAATCGGTTGACAATGTAACTCAGTATATTGGAAGAACATTAACAGAGATTTAGACATTGGAACGCAACCGAGACATTTTGAGGGAGCTGGTCATGTGCACAGTAGGCATCATCCCCAAAATTACACTCACTAAAATTTAAAAAACAACTAATTAAAAGAAAAAAATTACAGATCACAGGACGGAGAACAATAAGGTTCAATTGTGTAAAGGACTGAACAAAGAAATGCGGTAGTGTAGCGGACCGTGGGTTAATACGCGTTGTGAAATTAAACACGTGTGGACTGCTGAAATAAAGTTCACTACCAATATGGCGGACTGAAGATGAGTTGATCCAAAAGAAATGTAAAATGAAACAACCAAAATCCGATATATAGGTACGAAAAGGTTTATGTATTCAACAACGAAAAGGCTTTAGAAAAGACAAAAGCATTAACGTGTGTATAAACGTAAAGAGTCTGTGCTTCGATGTTATGTTCTTACGTACGTGTGTGTGTGTGAATGCGTGCTTAATGTTCATGGCGTCTTCCCACAAGTGGGAAATGCGTATCTCCACGAGAGATTACATTTTCCAAGTGTGTCCACTGAAAAGTGGAAGAAGAGAGATAGAAAAAAAATATTCTCAAATATTTATAATTTAGGGATATTGCCCCCTAGGAACAATTTGGACAATTAGAAAATTTAGTGGGGAATTAACTCCGACAATAGGCATTTCACTATTTGCATTGTTCGGAATATCGTCCTCATCTTTGTTGCCATATTTATCACAACGTTTCGGCCGTTGTACGCTCAGGCCTTCTTCAGGTGGTTGGAATGTCGAACTGAACCCATTATTCGCTCGCTAGGGTAGACTGTTCTAGTTCCACGTGCCATTCTCATGGATGTCAGTTATCAGTTATCTCCTGTTAATTCATCTCTCAAAGTTTTCCACTGCCTTAACCAGCTATTGAAATCACAGCTCTTTGGGTCCTGTCACTGAATCTATCTAATGTCTTTATCCACTGTCCCATGTGTTCTTGAGGACACATCCCAACCACCTGAAAAAGGCCGAAGCGTTGAACAGTGGGGGTTAATTGTGTAAGTTACAGAAAAATGAAATACGGTCCGTATTTTCTTGGTCTACGGCTTACACAATCAATACTGTTCTACGTCATGTCACCTGCTTTTCTTTTTCTCAGTGTTCTTTATTTTCGGTGTCGGATTTTGATCATACGTGTTGGAAAAAGTTCGAATTCGGTACACACGAAACGTACACATCCCTGCCCAGTCCGAGAATTGTGGTTGTATTAATAAGAGTGAGAATTTTTTTATATATACAAACGTCGCATAAATGATTACATTGAGGCAAGAGAAACGATATATCAATTTGACGATTCTTATCAACGTATTCTCTAGCGAATAAATGGCGAAGCACGTAGGAAAGAACTGATAAGAGAAGAGTACATGGTTATTTTTTTATTTTAGCGGGTGTGTCATAGTACAGAAGACTGAAACAAAATCACAATTAGTAGGTTGCTTATTATCTAAAGATTATTCTTGTTACGTAGGGTCATATATATATATATATATATATATATATATATATATATATAATCTTTATGAAACCACAAAATAACACTTTCAAAGTAAAGCAAAATAACAGCGTCTGTTTCTATTTTTTTTACAATGAAAATTAGTGACATTTTCTCTTCTCTCTTAACTTCTCTTTTTTTCTCCATGAGTTTTTTCTTCTCTACCTCTTCGATTTCAATATATAACTTCCTTTAAGTTAACCGTTTAAACGTGTCAATATCTGCTAACTCACTCATGTCTTGTTTGGAAGTAAAGCCTGATGATCCGCAGTCCTTTTAAAAGGGCTGTGGTGAAATAATTTATTACATGGAACCTTAAAGTGGTCTGTTTTTTATTTAAATTATTTGCTTTACACGCTTTTTAAATTCCCAGAATAAATAAACTTGATAAGTCCTGGGACAAAACCAGTTGTTTTTATTTTAGCTTTTGCTTTAAAAAAAATGCCTTATAAATATTGTCTTCTCCTATCTATTATATATATATATATATATATATATATATATATATATATATATATATATATATATATGCATACACATAGGTATACATACATATATATATATATATATATATATATATATATATATATATATATATATATATATATATATATATGCATACATACATACAAAAGCGGATATGTATTTCCATATCTTGGAAGTTCTCATGTGAATATTATTAACTGAATTTAGAAGTGATTTCTTTACAGGCTTCACCTAATGTGATTAACAGTTAAATGTTGGGTATATTTATGAGGAAAGAAATCTTGTTGATAAATAAAGATCTATTGTGGTAAATCAATGTTTCTCCACCATTATGCTTATTATTGATTTTCTTATGTATTAATATTCTACCTTTTACTGGCGATAGATTATAATTGCTATGAAACTCTTGCGTTGGTCGAATAATCTATGCACACATAATGGTCAACCGAGAAATTTACGTTCCTATCTATCTATCTATCTATCTATCTATCTATGATACTAATTGAAGTATGGACGGACAGGTCCGCCTAAGAAACCCTGGATCCGAAGAATGCAGAAGATAACATCAATCAGCTAAGTGACAAAAACAGAGAGAGATTTAAAAACATAACTCTGAACGTTAAAAGTATCTTTTTACCGAACAATTAGCAAATGTATTTGTTCTACGTCGAAATAAATTCAACCACAACTTTGTTTTAAAGAATGTTACACTTATTAAAAAAGTAACTTACTGAAACGGAAATTTCTCGATAGTGCAAATAACGAATCTTATCTAAATCTGTGACACGGAATTTTTTTTCAAAAATAAACATTCCTAAAAGAATTATAGTGTAACCCGGAAATAAGAGAGATTGTCTCTGGCCCCAAATTAGAGCCATACTTACCTAAACAAAATAGACCAAACCCGGATATAAGAGACTTCTTCTCCGGTCCCGACAACTCTCTTATATCCGGGTTACACTGTATTACACTCCCACACCAACATACATAAACTTAAACATGTCGGAAAAAAGCAAAAGACAACGATTAAATTCAAAATATATAAAACATATAATTTACCAATTAACGAACATAATTTAAATATTAATTGCATAAAAATTCAACATCATTTACTCACTTTCAAATATTACTTTACATTGTGTCTTTTATAATTTACAGAGACTTTTTTTTTAATTTAACTAATGAATAATTAGAAGATTCTCTTAAATTTAACAATTTTGACAAACTAATAGCATTTTTTCATCTTTTTGTATTTGTTGAAAAATAAAAGTATCTTATTTGCTTTAATAAAGTTCATTATAGGATGAAACGCGTGGTCTATGACAATTTTTCCTTTCGACATATATATACATATATATATATATATATATATATATATATTTCGTTAGACCCCCTGTTTTTCTTTGATTCTTTCTAAGGAGTGTGAATTGCATCCACTGGCTTATGTCCTCATTATTAATATATTTACTTATTCATCACTTATATATATATATATATATATATATATATATATATATATAAAGAAATATAGTTTTAAGGTGTCCTATATTTATGGGATAAACTACTCAATATCAGAGATAGAGCGTATATAAATATAAAAGTGAACATTGAAGTCGACATTCAGAGGAGACAGGAGACTGGACGCAATGGTCAGGCGGCCTGAAACACACCTGTCGTCTCTGAGTGTTGACTTCTATGTTTATTTTTACACACACACACACACACACACATATATATATATATATATATATATATATATATATATATATATATATATATATATATATATTCGTTAGACCCCCTGTTTTTCTTTGATTCTTTCTAAGGAGTGTGAATTGCATCCACTGGCTTATGTCCTCATTATTAATATATTTACTTATTCATCACTTATATATATATATATATATATATATATATATATATAAATATAAATAAAGAAATATAGTTTTAAGGTGTCCTATATTTATGGGATAAACTACTCAATATCAGAGATAGAGCGTATATAAATATAAAAGTGAACATTGAAGTCGACATTCAGAGGAGACAGGAGACTGGACGCAATGGTCAGGCGGCCTGAAACACACCTGTCGTCTCTGAGTGTTGACTTCTATGTTTATTTTTACACACACACACACACACACACACACACACACACATATATATATATATATATATATATATATATATATATATATATATATATATATATATATATATATATTCTTCGCTAATGTATATATATATATATATATATATATATATATATATATATATATTAGCGATGAACATATATATACATATTTATCGCTAATGTATCTATCTATCTATCTATCTATCTATATATATATATATATATATATATATATATATATATATATATATATATACATATATATATATATATATATTCGCTAGTATCAAAATCAGCTCCTCTTTTATCCAATTTGCTATTGTGAATTTCTAACTTTCGATCTGCAATGATCTCCTTACCCTCGCTTAATTTGCCAAAGAATATTGTAACATCTCCAGTGATTAAATAAATGTAATAATGTACTGTAGAAGATCAGTTCTCATCCACAATAATGAACAGTGGGATAAGAACTCTGATGGTTACTTTGATATTTCAATGGCATCATTAGATTCTGCAGGGTCTTCTGACATTCTGGGTTTAATTATTTTATATAACCTTACTGTCTGTGTTGATGTTAATGTTGATAATATAGGCTTCTATAGAGATGATGTCATATGGTAGAAAACATTCCACTAAATTTTAGGTTGAAAAATAAGAAAAATAATTCATAGAAAATGTATAGTTAGTGTTATGATAAGTACTAATGTTAAAAGAATACATTTTCTTGATTTGACATTAGATCTCGTTAATGATGTATTCCAACTTTATATGAAAAATAATGCCAACCCAATTTATATTCACCCTCCATCTGTAATCAAGCATTTACCTTCGTCTGTAGAACGTAGAATTAGCAACAACTCATCTGACAAAGATGTGTTTGATAAATATAACGGTTTTTATTAAACTGTTTTAAAGAATAGTGGTCACAAGTACGCTGAAATCAAGTACAGTAAATATGATGGTAATGGTCTGAAGAAAAGAAATGGAAATAGAACTGTGATTTGGTACAGACACCATTTAACCAATTCGTCAGTACTAAGTTAGACCAGAATTGTTACGAATTCATGGCGGTCGTCTTCGAATATAGAATCCAGAGGTTGACAGTGAATATTTCGGAGACAAGCGTAGTTCAGGTTCGCAGTGGATATCGTAGCAAAGTAGCAGAGTGTAGTTCTTCCTTCTGTCATCTTCGCCTGGTGAAGTTGGCACTGGTCCTTCGGTAGGGTAAACAAAGATGGCCGCCTTTATACACGACGGATACTAATGTTCTGCGGCTTCTGATTGGTTAAACTTCTATTGGTAGACTATAAAGGAAGTTAAATCATCTGGATTGTCTCACTAGTCCTACATACGCAAAAAACCGTAACAAGAATTTCCTTCATTAAATTGATAAATGTTTCCCTAAAAGTAAACCGCATAGTAAAATATTTAACAGAAACACATTAAAACTAAGTTATAGCTGCACCAATAATCTTGCGCAGATTATAAAGTTACACAATAAAAATATTTTAAATCAGTTTACAAATCTTGATTATAATGCCCATTCCAAGATAAATATTATTAATGATACTAGTTTACGTAATTGTAGGAATCCAGACCAATGCACATTGCCAAATGTTTGACTAAATCTCTTGTTAACCTAAGTATTATTTCTACAATAGTTAATACGACGCGTGAAATATTCTATATTGGTTGTACTAAGAATTATTTTAAACCTAGGTGGTTCCAACAGATATTGTCCTTCACTAATAATACTTATAGAAATGATACATCACTTTCTAAATGGTTTTGGATTTTAAAAAGATGATAAAACTCTTATGGTAAAATGGAAAATTTAAAATTTAGATTCTTTATAGAATCCTGTTTTCTCTGTTTATATGTAAATTTTAAATACAGTTTACCTGTACTTTACAATTCAGTTAAACTTTGGAATTTGAAAATGTTTTTTCTTAGATCTTAGTTGAACTATGTTACTTAACTTTCTATTTGTGTGATAAATTTAGATTTAATTTAGTCTGTATTGGTCTGATCGTAATATAATTAACATCTTATATGGATGATATTTATTTAACGGTTACATATTATTTACCAAATAATTCTATATGTTTAGATTATTTACTAATTTCTTAAAGAGGCCTCTTATTTATCAACTACAAAACATTTCATGGAGGAAATCTGCAAATCTTATAACTGTTTGGGCATTCGGTTAAATTAGCCCTCTACCCACACCCGATTTTATTTCTTATCAAGGTTGACTGTTTGTTATATGTACGTTTATTGTAACCATATGTATCAGTGTTTAAGTTCATGTCTGACAGCTGTTAGATGACAAATCCTGACCATGACACATTTCTAATATAATAATTTCTACTTTTTTTTCCTTTTTCGGTTAGTTCGAATTTAACGTAGATTATATTTGAATGTTTGAAAGGCTAAAGCCTTTAAGCCTTATTAAAAAAATGATTATTTTGCTTTTGAAAGAGACTCAGTTTTATACGTGGAAAAATTACTGCAATTGTGTAGCGATCCTTACATGTTTTTATTGTAATATCCTAAGAGGCACACACACATCTATACACACACACACACACACACACACACACACATATATATATATATATATATATATATATATATATATATATATATATATATATGTATAAGGCTCAAACACTAATTTTCGATCGTTATAATTTATTACATTGGAATCGTAATCACGATCCAAATCATCAGACCTACAAATATTTGTAGATCTAATGATTTGGATCGTGATTACGATTACAATGTAATAAATTATAACCATCGAATATTAGTGTTTGAGCCTTGTGTATTATATTCTTACTTTGTCCTGGACATTATTCTACCTGGATTCTATCCTCTTAGAAACTTATATATATATATATATATATATATATATATATATATATATATATATATATATATATATGTGTGTATATGTGTGTGTGTGTATGTGTGTGTGTGTGTGCGTGTGTGTGCAAATATATAGAAAAAAGGAAAGAACTCGTTAGGTAAATAATCCAAAGTTCTTTAGTATTTTTGTTATTATTTTTAAAAAATAGTGCTCGATACAGAAGTAGAGCATAAATATAATTATTTACTTAAAAATATGATTCCAACACGCTACATAAGAGTTCTCATGTTTCATAACAAGATCCAAAAACCTCAATATAATTATTACAATTAAACTGAATTAAAGTAAGCTCGGTTCCATTTTCAAGCGAAATTTTTGGGGGAATAATTTATTTGTGAAATTTACGTGTTTTAATAGCATATTCATTATTGAAATCAAAATTTCCATGGTAACGGCTAGCACGATTGATTAAATAATCTAATAATTATTCGGCTCTTTTTGTTTTGAAACATGAGAACTCTTATGTAGCGTGTTGGAATCATATTTTTAAATAAATAATCACACATATATATATATATATATATATATATATATATATATATATATATATATATATATATATATATATATATAAGAATTATATATATATATTATCCCGTTTTATTTTAAAACAGTATAATTCAGTCGGTACACATGTTTGAATAGGCATCCTTGTTT
This sequence comes from Acanthosepion lycidas, assembly GCA_963932145.1. NCBI lineage: Eukaryota > Metazoa > Mollusca > Cephalopoda > Sepiida > Sepiidae > Acanthosepion > Acanthosepion lycidas. The sequence continues at coordinate 72,267,463 of OZ010591.1, read as the reverse complement.
ATAAACTCAGTAATTAATATATATCCTTCTACAGAAAGAATAATAATAATAATAATAATAATAATAATAATAATAATAATAATAATATTCATTCACACAGTGATCGAAATTGAATTCTTATTTTAATCGGAGAAATCACTTCCATACCAATTGTGCATTTCCCTCGCATCAAGACGAAACCACAGCAAGGCTTTGCTGCATTGGCTTACCGTAGCTCAATGGAACAGGGCACAAGGCCTGAAAGTATTTTACATATTTAAAAAAAAGAAAGGAAAACAGGTTCGATTTCAAAGGGGAGAAATATTTTTTCAAATGCATATCTATCATTAGGCCGCGGGGCATTAATTATTCTAATTAATTAGAAAACACAGATATATATATATATATATATATATATATATATATATAAACAGGCATAGCCAGTAAATATAAGGTTCATATGACCTCATTGTGCACTTTTATAATTGCATATGCTAATTTCCTGATATTGAGCAGTTTTACCCATAAACACACACACACACACACACACACACACACACACACACACACACACACACACACATATATATATATATATATATATATATACAGACATACTGTTTCACTGTATAACAGCTCATAAGTATGGTTAGCTTCACCTTCATCCCACCCGTTCACCAACGGCTTACGGGTAGAATCTCCCGCTGACGCTAATTAAGTCAGGTTTCGATCCTAGCTGAAGACAACCGGGCTATGATACAGCGAACCGGTCTGTTTACCTCTAGCCAGGATTGAAACCCGGTTATATTGACGTCATTCGGAGATTCTACTCCTCAACTGTTTTCGCACGGCAGGGATGAAGGTGAATTTAAGAGTTTTATTTTTAGATAAACACGCTGTCTGTGAGAGAACTCGATTTGTTTTGCATTATTAGCAATAATAGTCATCTCCTCCCCAGAGATTTCAACTGAAAATAAATTTTCCAGGAATATATATATATATATATATATATATATATATATATATATATATATATATATATATATATATATATATTCATCCACAGACGCACTGTTTGGCTGTATCATAGCTCGTCAGTGTGTATAGACGTCCGGTTGTCTTTAGCTAGGATCGAAACCCGGCTGAATTGGCGTCACTCTCAGATTCTACCCCTAAGGGATGAAGGTGAATGTAAGCGTATTTATTTTTTAAACATACAGTAACTGAGTTTGCATGTGTGTCTGTGTCTGTCTGTGTGTGTGTGTCTGTGTGTGTGTCTGTGTCTGTCTGTGTGTGTGTGTGCACGCGCGCACGCGGGTGTACGCTTGTGGGCGATTGCCCACTGGGACGAAAGTGTATTCGTTCGAGCCATTATTCACATTTACGTGTTTTTCGGTGCGTGCCAATAGAATGTATATTCGAAACGTGCTCGTATAAATGCCACGTTTGATGTGTCAAGGAGCTAATCACTTGATAATATCGACGTGCGGAGGCGAACCCAGCGTGCGTCTATGTTGAGCAGTGCCAGAAAATCATACCCACGCGTTGACCTGAGAAATCCCGCCCGAGAAACTGTTCCAAAATAGCTCTTGTGCTCGTGTGATCAAGCATTACGACTGACAGTTCTTGTTCACAGATCCGCTCCCCGAGGAACTTTAACTACGTAATTCCAGTATAATCCACGGCTTCTTTCTGTGAGTGTTGAAGAAACACAAATGTAACTGAACGTGTGACCGAAGTACAGGGTGCGATGTGGAAGTTATCGCCATTTTGAATTTTTTTTTTTAAATTCGCGCTTGCGCGTTGTTGCTTTCGATGTTGTCGACGGCACTGCATAGAATGAACAAATACGGCCCGACTGCGAATAAAAGAAGCAGCACGACGCAATTCACTCCGCCAGAAATTTGGATGACGCAGGCTGTACTGCTTGGAATTCGCACCGGAAGATCCAATAGGAACATGTCATATTGTTTGGGTGTCAATCTGAGGACAGTGCAGAGAATTCGGAAAGTGGTGGATGGGTGATTACGGAGGTATAGCGGCTCGAAAAACGCTGATCGTTCTAAGAATAGAACTACAAAAAGATCTACATCAAGTTCCATAAGGAGGTAATGCTGCCCTGAGTCAAGAGGGTGGCTGCTGGAAAACCCTACACCTGACAACAGGACTCTGCACTATGACACACAAGCAGGGGAACCCATTCATGGCTGTCGGAAAATTTCTGCGATCATCCTACCCTTACATCTGGCCAACTAACTTTTAAGACTAAAATCAACTTGATTATTATGTGGCTTAGTTGAGTGAGAGACCAACAAAACTCCTACGTAACACCAAACCTGAATTGAAAACAAGGATTCTTATAGTATTCACCAGTTTAAAAGGAGACCGTCCAGAACATTTGCAAAAGATTCCGAAGTCTTATGGAGAGCATGGTGGAAGCCAATGGCGATTTAGCTGAATAAATGTTCTTTTTAGTATTTCAAGATATTTGGGTAAATATATCTGTTAAAATGAGATGTCAATGTTATTTTCAATTTTGCGTCGTTTAGACGACAATATATCCATCGCATTTTGTACATCGTCCTCGGAGACGTGTATATTTGGAAACGCGTAGGCGGCATTATTCTGATTGGCGGTATTCAATGAATGAAATGCTTCAGAAGGAACGATTTAATCTGTTACACTCAAATGCGATCTCCTCAGTTCTTGATAATGTACAGCAATTCAAATATGTAATATACCGACCCTTCACCTTTTGCAATTATGCAGTAGTAGTCTACATATTCCAACATCTTTCCACAACACGGAGAATGTCTCTACCGGGGTAGCTGTATCTATTAATTCTCCAAGTTCAGAACTTCACATCTCAGAACAGCCATAACATGTATACATGGAAGAATCATCGCAATTCCATTCGGATGTTATTATTAAAAAGATATATATATATATATATATATATATATATATATATATATATATATATATATATATATATATATATATATATATATATTTCTTCCCAAGTATCGATGATAATTATTATTATTATTATTTTTTTTATTATTTATTTATTTTTTTTAGCAAATCACCTCAAGCAAGGCGGGAGTGCCACTAGCACGCAAGGGGTTACAGAGTGTGAGGGTAAGAGAATAATAAATTTATTCGAACTTTATTCCAATACTTCACGAGTATATATATGATTAATTAATGATAAACATGTCATTTTCGTTTATAATCATTTTCGTCAAGATAATTCTGTTAAGCTTAGAGAGTAATTATACATTCTAAGAGTCCAGTATTGTTATAAAAACCTCACAGAATTCAAGAACGACATCGTTAATCATCTTTGAAATACAACGGTTCAAAGCTTAATCTGACAATTGGACAATTTCGCTGATCAGTGGCCTTGCTGCTGGATGTAGTTTATCGTCTTAGCCCCGACGCGGATGTCGTTTATCGTCTTACCCAGGACGTGGTAATAATCCATCTCGTCTCACACCAACTCTGGGTTTAATAGCAGGACAGGTTGTGCTCTCCAGCCATCGTTAGCAACCAGCCTAAGAGAAAAGTGCTTGTGTGCGTGTGTATGTCTGTGTATGTATGCGTGTGTGTGTGTCTGTATGTGTGTGTGCACGCGCATGAGCATTTATAGTTTCCGCTGTTTCTGTTTCATTCTGGGAACTACAATAAAAGCGGATCTCACTTAAGAAGTTGGCCCCCCATGCGGTTGTTTGTTATGATGGCAAAGCAAAAGAAACGAAAATAAACCCACCCCAAATTGCCCCAATCCGATGGTAAGTGGTCACGGATACTTAAACCTATTTGCAAAGCGGGACGAGTTAATAAACAAAGAAATACGGTACTTACTGGTCAATATGACTCGTTACATATCTATCGCGAAAATATTATACTGCGCCCAAATCATTGATTTTATTGCTCGTTTAGTACAACAATGGCGGAACACGCTATACAACAAAGTGTAGAGAATGAGATAGCGGAAATAATTAAAAATAAGCTTGCATCTTACAGACTGTCAATTAGGTATGTAAAAATAAGTGGGCAAATTCAGACTTAATTGATACTTGAACAAAAAAGGTTTTCAGTTCAAAAGTTTGAGGTTACCACTGATAATTTTGTAAATTGACCCCGAATGTAGTTGTTTTGTACTTTAAATAAGATTAAATTTTATATATGAGTAAAAAGGGAAACATGATTTTTTTTTTCTTAAAAGATTTACTACGATAAAAAGAAAAAAAAAAGCATTTTATGATTAAATTTTGATCCGGTCAAAACATCCTCTTCTAAACTTCATTCCTGCAATAGATATTTTTTTTTGCAAAAGTTTCTCAATGTATAAGTTTGTTAAATGATTTAATTTTTTTTTCAATGATTCTAAGAGCTCGGTTACATTTTTTATTGCTATTTTGTCAAATTCATCATTTTTCACTTTTTTGGATGGAAAGGTTTCCCTCATATGTTAAGTTCATCCCATGCTAATTCTGTGGGTGGCTTCAAACTTTTGGACAGGTGTGTATAATTCTTTACATCCTCAGTATTTGTATTGTGATTAGAACGCCGGTACCGAAGTCTTGTGTTCTTCAGCTAAGGCTTTTAAGTGGTTTACGATAAGTCCTGTCTCCCAAAAGACCTTTCAGACCTGCGTTCTTAATGCTATGTCACTTCAGGATCGTTCCGATCCTGGCTCATGGCGAGTTGGGTCAGTTTGATATTTGGGAAATGCCATGACTTTATAGAGTGATCACCCATTCCCTTGTCCATTGTTTTGAATTTTCCTTCTAGACTAGATAACATCCAAGGCTAGTGGGCTATTGAAAAACTGATGTGTCTTTTGAGGGTTCTTAATGCATGTAGCAGACGAGGTCGGAACTTGAATGTGGCCCTCCTATTTCACACACACACATATATACATCTTTCACAAATAGTAAATATGCGAACAGCACAATATATCTGGGAAATTAAAAACAAAACAGACATCACACCAAAAATATCTTGGAAAATAAGGAAAAGATCATCAGCTTACAAAACTTGCAAACTTTGCTTGGAGGAAAAAATAGCTATCATTACCTTCCGAGACCAAAATAAATTATTAAATAAAAGATGCGAGCTCATCTCAAAATGCAGGCATGAAATCAAATTTTTACTACGTTACTTAAAAATCAAAAATAAAACAAAATAAAAATAAATAAATAAATAAAAATAACAATAAAATAAGCAAAATAAATTAACTCAAACAAATTACAAAATCACACCTGTTAGAATAGACGAAATAGAATAAAAAATAAGAAACAAAATCAACGAATCCAAATAAATAAAGTAAATAATAAACAAATTAGCAAACCATTATGACCAATTATTAGACTATAAAAATCAAACCAACATTTTTTACTACGTTAACAAAAACACCGATTAAAATAAAAAAAAAATAATAAATGAATAAATATATAAGATAAGTAATATAAAAAAATAAAAAATAAAAATAAATAAAAACAAGCAAAATAATTTAAAAGTGAATAATTTAAACCAAATAAATAAATAAACAAATAAACGACTTCCGGTAAAATAACCGCCAAAATAGACTACCCACAATGCACCACTGACCCGTATATATAAATAGCCGAGAAAAATAACAGCACTCGTGGCCTGACGATTGCATCTAGCATGAAACAGACAGTCGCCTCTAAGTGTCGACTTCTATGTTCACTTTTATATTTACAGACGCTCTATCTCTGATATTGGGCACTTTATCCCATAAATATAGCACATCTTAAGACTATATTTCTTCATATATATATATATATATATATATATATATATATATATGCTTTAATGTTTGAGAATATGAAAGAAAATCTTTGAGATATTTTAAAGAAAGAAGAAATCTATTGCATTAACAAGGATTTTAAAGATATTTTAAGTAACTTTCGAAAAAAATATTGAATTCAACAATAATATATGCATAGCGTTTTTACCATAAATGTATATGTACATAGTTGCGTGTGGATGTGTCAGTGAGTGTTTGTGCTTTTTTACTTTGAAATATAAATATTCAAGCAAAACCGTGAGTTCCACTTCGGATGTGAGTAAATTTAAACCACTTACGTGTCAAAAACATGTCTTTTACTTAATGATATTCAATTCAGTCATGAATTCTCATTCAGACTTAGCTTCTTGATGTCTAGCTTATAGAAATAACTTGATTTTCTTTCAATTTAAAAAAAAAAAGAAATTGCAAACCTGGTCTTAAATATCGCTATGCTGAAGTACACGTGTTCCATAAACCATTGACTTTTGTTAATTTTATTTTATTTTGAAACTAATTCGGATAGAAAAGGAATGATGATTCAATGGCGCCTTGCCTGCTGTTAAAATAGACAGCGAAATAAATATATTTCTGCATCTCTTCATGGAGTAGTTCACAGCAACAAGAAAAAGAAAGACGGAAAAGTCGACATGGAATAAAATTATCTAGTGGAAGAATTACATTTATAACGTAACATGAAATTTACTGAAACACGATAAACGAAGTAGCGGCAAGACTCAAAATATTTATTTAAAGATCATTCTCGAAGATGTGGCAGATGCCACGCTGTCAAGGGACAATTGATAAACGCACATGTGTTCTTCTCTTGATGGTTTATTTATTTAGTCTGTCGTGTACCAAAAGAACTAAAGTAATAAATTAAAAACGTTGACAAAATGGCTGCTATTCGAGCAGACAAGAAAGACAAAATGTACAAGAATTTTTTTTTGTTGTTGTTCTTTTAGATGTTGCGTTATCAAGCGATGCATCCATGCAAGTTGAAATGCTTGATATTTGTTTACAGGAACATATACAAGTAAGTCTGCTGTTTTAAATATATCATATAGATTGTATCTATTGTTTATATCGAAATATGCGGGTAATGCAAAGCTTATTATCTCGACAAGTGGAAGTAGTGTGCTAAGTTAAAATTTGTACCGAGTCTGTTTCATAAACTTCGTTCTAACGTTCTTGGAACAGGTAATGATACACCTTATTGCAGCTATTAGTTAAGTATCAAGTTAGCCCAGTCTAGAAGAAAGAAAAAGATATATTCAAACACATCGTAGACCAGACTTGTTTTTGAAATGGAAACCTACTAGTAGGGGGATAGTAAATCTCAAATCCAGCCTGAAGGGAGTGAAGCTTTGTAAGACTAGTTTCATCTAGATTAGCAGTGCACAAACTACGGGCTTCCGGTCGCATGTGCTCCTGATGATTTTACGCGGGCCGCAAGGGTACAAGGACCATTTATTTTGTTTTGTCCATTCATCTAATTTAGGGTTACATGGTAGACTATATAAAAATGTAATAAAAACTCAATCTTAACTAAAAGAGATCGCATATATATATATATATATATATATATATATATATATATAGATAGATAGATAGATAGATAGAGAGAGAGAGAAAGAAAGATATATATATATATATATAGATAGGCAGCAAAAAATCTTGTCTTCAATCAAACATGTTTCAGCGAATAACAAATAT